>NC_051165.1:241131600-241572488 GCF_013339725.1 Rhipicephalus microplus
GTTTCAAGGAACTGACGTCCATCTCTTCCAGCGGGGTTCGCAGTGAACCACGTCGCGTGCTTGTCGTAGAGTGCTCGTCTTATTATTTAAATTCATGCGTTTTAACAGCGAGTTCTACTTTCTCTACAGCGATGCTGGTTGGGCTCCACTATTTCCCTGTCCACAGATAGACGTGGGACCATGTCATACGGCCGCTTCGCAAGCATCGTTAACATAAACTCTATACCCTTGCTGCGCGTTCCCTGAATGCGTAAACGCACACATTTGGAATCGCAGGCCCCAGAAAAAGATTAGCTAATGAGCACTGTGGCGAAGCACTGCGCTGACAGTGGTAGAGATCACTTGCAATCGGACTGGAGCACGTTAGAAGATGCTTGTACAGTACTCGCAAAACAGGCAAAACAAGTGTCTGATATACCTCGTTTCTTCGTCGTCTTCTTTGCAAAGCGTCAGCCGATGCCCATACTGTGAGCCCTCGAAAGCACGTGATCTGATGCGGGCTTTGGCTGACACGCAGTTGATAGTGATAGAGGTACGACTCTGCATATACGCATCATGTGATATTCGATAAGTCTAGTCATCGCTGCCTTGTTGGCGACATGATCTAAGCTGTGATACGACGGGATATACCGAAACACCACCCTACTTGCGCCAAAGGTAAATAAAGTTAAAACTGAGCAACAGTCCAAGTCGCGTTGTGTAAGTCTGAACGGTGTGCTTGAATCACGTTGTGTTTTAATCACGATAGTCTTAACGATAATCGTGAAGGCTTTGTTCGTGTCACAAACTCCACAACAAATGAAGATATGCAACCAATTAAACTGAGCGATGATTCTGTGTTTGCCATAAGGTGTCGGTTGCGACGGTTTTATAATAAAAAATAGCGCAGTGATATTTCATTGTGTATATGAAAAAAAAAACCCACGGCAACTGTGCTCGTAAAATGAAGAACCGAATATGCGAATATTTGTGTCAAGATCAAGGTCATTAGATGAGGTCGCGATGTTATTGTTCCATGGCCTATTGTAATAAAGTTATTCACGTTATTGTGTTCAAAATATATATCTTTGAAGGATTGTGGCATGCCTGTTTCTGTTGTCGTTATTCTAGTACCCTTGTGCAACTGGAGGGTCGCTTGTTTGCACGAGCTCTACGACAGAAAAAGATGTTTCTAACGAGTCTGACTCTGGGTACTCATCACACAGGTAACACACGACCCCGATTGGAAGTATTTTATTTAGTGATGGTTTGGGCATTTGAAACTTCATTGCAAAATGTTCACGTGGAACAGTGCGCTACAAAGCTACCCAAGGGGGCTACTTAAGCAATGGGTGCTTTTGGGACGTTGAACCCCACATATCAATCTACTTAAGCAATGCGGTTATCGGTGAGCCTTGCCAAAGCGAGTGAGTTCTGCGTAATCTCGCAAAGTAGCGAAGGCTTATGAAAAGCAGAAATGACAGCCACACATTCGTAGCATAAACACACGAAGGAATTCGAATTCCGTCTACATACTCCTATTCTTTCTTTAATATGGGAGAGAGATAGATCAACGAAGCAGAGAAGTAGGGAAGTTAATCAAGCTAGGACTTCGGTCATTGTGCTACCCTACTGAATCAGAAATCTATGGCGAAAAAATGGCTCACACGGTAAAATATCTTCACTGAAAGTAGGTCGGCCTAACTTTTGCAAGTGTGCTTTTTTTAGCCCAGTGGCCGAGACACTCGACATTGGAGTGTGGCACCATGGGTTCAAAACTCAGCACAGCCTCGAAGTTTTCCTTACTTTTATACGTCTATTTATCCTTAGCGCATTAATAAGGTTGAAAGATACACACATCCTCCAAGTCTGGGTCTTTAGCGCAACGGGTAAGACACACTTCTTTAAAGCGTGTGGTTCCAGGTTCGAGACTCAGTGCAACCTTGATATTTTTTATTTGGCATGTAAATTTCTTCATGGCACATTCACAAGGTTCAGATATAGTGATGCTGTGCATGCCTGGGTCTTTAGCCAAGTGGTTAAGGCATTCGCCTTTGTATCGTGAGCCAGTAGTTTTAATAACTCAACGCAGCCTACAAGTTTTATTCTGTTTTCTATATATTTTTGTTTAGTGCGATTTGTATTATGTGGCAAAGAGATGGATAGATAGGCAGCCACCTTTAATAATTAAGGAGGCTTCTGTGCTATCGATGTATATAGAAGCTCCGCTCACAGTCTTCTTTTCGAATAGTGTAAGTAAATAAAGTCATCAATCAATCTTTACTAGTCGAGTAAAAGAACGGGTGATGCAGTGCAGGTAAATAAGCAGGAGATGTCCCAAGGTTACAAACTGAAGGTTGGAGGTGGTTAATAGGCGTGACATTCATTGTAAGAAACTCTGTGATAGCGGCTCAACTTTAGTGTGACGTCAACCGTACTAAGACGGACCTCCTGTGCGCGTAGGAGCCTCCTGAGCTTCCCCGGATGTTATGGCTTTCCCGCAGTGAATGTCGAAAGTTAGTCGAAAGAGTCGGGGCTTTTATCACCCTTGACAAGGCTAAAGTTTTGTATGACGTCACAACTTGCAGCGGAGGATATACTGTGCGTTTACATTGAAGCATCCCGAGCTGAAGCTTCCCCTGATGCATTTATATTCCCGCAATGCATGTTGAAAAGCAGTCGAAAAAAGTTGGGGCCCTTATCGCCTCTGATAAGGCTAAATTTTTGTCTGACGTCATGAGACTTTTTGGCCATTTCTGACATATGTGAAACGAAAAGATACCATATTAGGTCCACCGCTTCAAAGTGTGACGTCAGACAAAAGTTGAGCCTTATCAGGGGTGATAAGGGCCTCAACTTTTTCGGCTACTTTCTTGACATGCATTGCGAGAAAGCCAACAAGCAGGGAATATTCAGCTCGGAAGACCCTCATATAAACGTACCGCATATCTTTCGTTGCACGATGTGACGTCAGGCAAAGTTTGAGCCTTATCAGAGGTGATAAGGGCCTCAACTTTTTTGGCTACTTTTTGACATGCATTGCGAGAAAGCCAACAAGCAGGGGAATATTCAGCTCGGGAGACTATAACATAGACTTACAGTACATCCTTCATTGCACGGTGTGGCGTCAGACAAAGTTTGAGTCTTATCAGGGGTGATCAGGGCCTAAACTTTTTCGGCTACTTTTTGACATGTATTGCGGAAAAGCCAACAGATCAGGTGAAGTTCCTGCTCGGGAGACTCTAATATAAACGTACAGTATATCATTCGTTGCACGGTGTGCCGTCAGAGAAATGTTGAGCCTTATCAGGGATGGTAAGGGTCTCAACGTTTTCAGCTGCTTTTTTTACATGCATTGCGGGAAAACCAACGCATCAAGGTAAGCTTCAGCTCAAAAGATTCTATTGTAAACGTACAGCAAACGGGTAGTGTAACTTCTACGGAAGCCAGAGGATCCAGTAGTGTGCGGCTCATAGCCACCGTCGCCATCTACGTGAGGAAGGGACAACTAAGAACAAACAAAAAATGAAAAAATAAAATATGACGTCATAATCGAAAGCGGTAGCGACGTCCCGAATTTGCCCGCCATGGCGCGAAATGGAAACTTTTCTTAACTACTGACCTTTTACGTGCCGTTAATAATACGCAATTTCGTTACGCCCTAATTGTGTCTCGCTAATTGCATGCAAGAGAAAAAAGTAGCAGACAAGGATTGTGGAAGCAAAGTTGTTTTATTAACCAAATGACGTACTCGCAATATGCACACGAAACTTCGCAGAGGCAATTGTGAGACAACTGTTCCCTAACACAATAGCACAGCAGTTCAAAAATTCACGTTGCCCAATCGTCGCAAACCACTTGCAGCAAGACCACAGCTTTGAAAATATAGCTTTTGCAGCCGTAGAGTACAGAGTCTCGTTGCTTAGCGTGTCATGTTCGTTGCCCAGCGAAAGCAGTCAGCAGTGACAGGAGCGGCTCTTGACACATTCAAGTTGAGCTCTGAAATGCCAAACCAGTAAACAGCGCATAAAATATAAGTAAACTACTGAAGGTATGCACTGAACCGCCACAGAAACGTGAGCGATGCCACCTCAGTATGGCAATGCGCCGAATCAAAGAACACGCCAACCCCAGGTGGTCGAAATTTCCGGAGCCCTCCACTACGGCGTCTCTCATAATCATATAGTGGTTTTGGGACGTTAAACCCCACATATCAATCAATCAAAGAACACGCCAAACTGAACAGACACTCCAGGAAAAACCATTGGCTCATGTTACCAGACTGCCTGCATATGCCCGCTGTTTCTGAAACTAAACGAATGAAATCGGGTGCTCAACCACCTACAAATGACTAAAGTTTTCTTAAAGCAATCTACAAATGTTTTTGTAACAAATAATGTGAAACTATCGAAAATTAACGGGTCAATATATTTTTTTTCTTTCAATATTTGTCCCCTCCTCAGCTAGTCACACTTCAATCGTCACGTAGTTGTTAATGTCTGTCACAACAGGTTTCGGACCGCTTTTCGTTCCAATTTTCGTGTTGTGTACAGTACATCCTTCGCTGCACTGTGTGACTTCAGAGAAAAGTTGAGCCTTATAAGGGGTGATAGGGGCCTCAACTTGATTGAAGAGTGGGGAATAAAGTCCCAAAATTACGATATGATTATGAGAGACGCCATAGTGGAGGGCTCCGGAAATTTCGATCACCTGGGGTTCTTTAACGTGCACCCAGATCTCAGCATACGGCTTGCCCCTGTCATCCCTCCCTGCTTAGTCGCCAGCTCTTTCGCCGGGATGAGAGAAGATAGAGCGCAATAGCAGCGTGCGACAAATCTGTCAAAACTCTGCTAATACTTGACAGATTTTTAAACTTTTCGCAGCGTTGAATTCGTGAGGAAATGGGCTCTTTTAGTGATTAGTGAGTGCATTCCATGATTACTATAAAAAGTGTTTCAGGGCTTTTTTAGGATGTTTGCGAGAGTAACGTGGCAGCAGCAAGTACAGAACAGGGTCGATTAGAAAAACATGCGTGAGAAAGGCCTTTGCCCTGGGCTTGGCGATCTTGATGATGATGATTATGATCATGCTGATGATGACGATGATGATGAGCGGGATATCTGAGGGATTTTAACGTGGATGGTTGAAACCTTCAAGAGATACTTCTACAGACCGCACAGCCAGAAGTCATCACTGATGTGACTCGTACTTGTTTTCGGCCTTTACGATGTCAGGATGCCTACTGCGTGAAAGCTGTTAAACGAAAGAGGTCTGTTTCATTCCTGTCGTGCTTATGATCATCATTATCTGCCTTGTTTATTGCAGACAATAAATTTGGCTCTTAAGGTGGGCTCCTACCAGTTCGAGGAAGATATGTCGTGCATCGCGTGGTAAAGCTCTGAGGGTGTGTGCCAGGCTAGTCAAACATAAATGAACTTTGTTTCTGAAGTGCACAATTTTGTTAGGGGCAAAGCTCCTTATGGCGTGGCTTGTGCGTCCCCCATTGTCGTAGTGCGTAACCTGTGGCACATACTCGCATACCAGTGGCACGTACCCGCCCTCGGGCACATATTCGCATGTCCGCATGTTACGAAAAACGTAGTACGGCATCGTTATCGCGCTCTCGGTGTTAACAAAGCGCTGACAGCAGAAATGTGGTACATACTCTCGTTTAGTCCTTGGATTGTCCGCTGGATGTCGGTACTTGTGTATGATGAATATATGAGAAAAAGAAGCGAGATGGCGGTACTTGAAGTGTTCACTAGATGGACAAACGGGCGTATGGACGGATGGACGGACAGACATACAGTTAGACAGACAGACAGACAGACAGACAGACAGACAGACAGACAGACAGACAGACAGACAGACAGACAGACAGACAGACAGACAGACAGACAGACAGACAGACAGACAGACAGACAGACAGACAGACAGACAGATGGATGGACGAATGGACGCACGCATGAACGGACGCACGAATGGTTGCACGTACGTATGGACGGACGCATGGACTGAGACACGGACGGATTGACGTAAGTTTCGCCCCACTCATCACCATTCATTCCGTGGATATGCTGTGGTTTTTTGCAGCCTGAAAGCCGTGGCGGGTATCAAGAGTTTGTTCATCCTGTATATATTAATCTCTGAATTAATTCTTCAGCCACCTTTGGCAACAGCGACTCACCGTCTTGAAAAATTGTGTCACGGCAAACAGCAAAGACATAGAACCTTGCGTCTTTCATAGAAGTTTTACAATGTCCATCAAAAATTCACTCTTATTGCTCTTGGTTCTCCAGTGAGCAGTCTATCCCGGCCCACCAACTTTCATTTACGGCTCGTCCTAAAATAAACCTGGTTTCGTTCCTTATTAGACACGTCTTTTTAACCACTTCACTCAGCCTAGAGATAGTCGTGCCAGCCTCTACGTTTCCTATAGACTTACAGCGAACGCCGTAGGCTTTTTAATTACACCGAATGCACTTTATCTAGTTTCATTTCAAGAAGTCTGGATAGTCAGACCTTACGTACGACGTGGGGAATTCCTTCGCCTATTCATAAAGTGCGCTTTAAAATATAAAAAAGAAGATGATATGGCGACCGTGCATTCCTGCGAGCAATTAAACGAGCCAGGGAGGCTTCGAGCGAGGCCTGAGAACTCGTCTCCATTCTCACCGTCGCAATGCCCTTGCTCTCTGCATTCCCTGGCACGTTCATCTGAGGCCCTTAATATTCACTGGCTTGACTTATGAGACTTGCGCATAGAGTCTTCGACTGAAGTGGGTGGTAAGCAACTACTGTCGTGACTACATCAATGAAATCTCTTTTGATTGCTAGACTCAGATTCAACGCTCTTGTTCTTTCTAATATTACTCCGTAGTAATATCGTCTGAGCCTTTCCAGGAGCGCGACGTTGATATTATTTTTACACGAATGAAAATCTCTTTAGTGGCTGTACCAGTGACGTCAGGCGTGTCGTACCTGCACAAGTTACACGAATATACGGAGAGTGATGGTGACCGAAATTTCGCCATCTCGCTGTTCAGGATATGGAAACAGGCCGGTGAAAGAGAGAGCTAGTTTAATGAAGAACGCTAAAGGCGAAACGTTGAGTGGCGGAAACGCATCGGATACTGTTGTGGCATCGATACTTGAACCAGACATATACGCGTCGACTTTGTGTAAATTCAAGAGGATCAAAAAAGTGCGCGCTTTTAAGAATAAGTGAATGAGTGACGAAAAAAATGATAGGCGTGTACTTCTCGGTCTACCGAAATATCTGTGCCGAGAAAATTGAATTAAATGGCGTTAAATAATAAATGAGCACCGCACATATATTGCCCTTGCAAGATATCGCTTTGTGCACTAAACTGAACAATTTTCGTTTGAGTGTAACAAAGATTGACGCTGCGTCTTCTTTATTCCTACCATCTTCAGTGCCATTACGCTGTTGCAAAAAAGAAAAAAAAAGCCACGCGTCTCCAAGAACTGAATTATAATAAGTGGGCGATGCTATAGCTTCGCCCACTCATTATGAACCGTTGTACTTATAACGGCAAGGGTTCCTAGCGTCTACATTGAAGTCACCGACTATAGTATAACTGAAGGGTTTCTGCTTGTAAGTGTTTTATATTGTTCTGTCGCAGTTATGATTGCTGTTCATCTATTGTAAACCTTTTTATCCCCATACACTCATACGTTTAGCCTTTAGGGACGGTTTTCTGACCACCATGACAGCGTACAGTGAGCTCGGACGACAATGCTAGGTCGGAAAGTCTATAATGGCACGTTGAATTAATCGACTAGTTAAAAGTGTTCGTGCTTCTGGGTGTTTTATATTGCTATATATGTCCCATTTTTTCTTTCTTTTAACCTTTTGTTAGCGGCACAGGTGGGTTTTTCTCAGCTGCGTAGCATGCGTTTTGGTACAGTGTGGACGCCGATACATCGGACTACAAGGCTAGGCTCTGAGGAGCTTCACTCGTAAGAGTTCACTGAGCTACTGTACAGGTAATTATTTGTTTTAGTTTTCGGACAGTGAATTCAGAGAGGCGATTCATTAGTAAGCTAGCTCATGTGTCCCGAAGGCCTTCTGCTTAAACACTGACATTCGGGGAAGTTGGCTGTAGTTGAACACGCTGAGTGGTTTAAGCGCGAAGCGATCGAGTACAGAGGCAAAATGTGTTTCATCTTTCCTTTCGACCTCATTTGTTTCGCGCTGAAGAAACTCAACGTGTTTAGGACCTCCTGAATTGCAATCGGTTATACGAGATTTTCCAGTACATTGCACAAGTTGCACGTTTTCAGGTGAGCAGAGTATGCAACGGAAGCAGCCAAGTATGGCTCATCGTTCATTCGTGTTAGACAGATTTTTCTTTATTTCTTTTGCACCACCATACGAGAACTCGTTCAGGTGCAGTAAAGAGGCCACTGTCGGCGCCACATCCGGTTTTGTGCTGTGCATCTTGGAAGGCGCTTCTTCTTGGTCCGTGTAGTACATTTTTTTTGTTTCAGAGCAATTTTCTTGCACTTAAGTTGGAAACACGCTGAAGTATTGCGTGTCTTATAAAAACTGTTCTCTATTCCGGGTAAGTTAAATAAAAATTCGGGATATTCCAGATAGTTTTAGCTCTTTCAAAGATTAGCGAAGGTGAAGGTCTACTAATGCCTTCTGTTGATGTGCTGTTTAGGTTCCGCTAATGTTCTGCACTTTATGATCAGCACTCTCTTATTGTGCTTTTTGATGGATATGTTCAACATTGTGTTGATGTCTAACATTGCGGCCATATTCGGTCAGACTCGTATTTGATTACACTTTCTGCAAGGCTTTTGAATACCTTCATATTCATGGCATTCTGCTGGCGTTTACGAACTGTTACATTGCGGTTCATAGAAGTTTCATGTGTCGCTTACTATTTCTCCAGAGTAGCGTGGAACAAACGCCAGACTCACATTTAAGCGCCTTTGTGAGCTTTCGAACCACTTCCTCTTTCTTGAGTTGCAATGAATTCCGGTCTCGTGAACTGTGCTCTGTGTTGAATTGCACATTCTATACACTGTCTACGAGATACAACTTTCCCAGTACACACTTTAGCCGTCACAGCTCATATCTACCATATCCACTTCCAATGGCGCCTCACTGTTCATTTGATTCAGAATGCACGGGCGTACACCATCGCCATTCCCCAACCTCCGACCCCTCGACCCCCCTTGAGCGGGTGCTTGGTATGTAGACTAACAAGCATCACCTTCTCATCTCTTGCTGTTTCACATATGTTGGTCAAACGGGTCAATGTCAGAACGTACCATCAAACGAGCTCAATTGGAAGGTGCAGAAAAAAAAAAACTATGGCTTTTTTTTTTGCCCAGGACCGTGCTGAGAGTGGTTGTACTCGTGGGTTTGACCCAGCTGTGCTTCTGGAAAGACATCCCAATGATCACACAAGGGCGATCACTGGAGCCTCGGTTATTGCCAGTGGTAACTGTATTAGCAAAGCCTGGGATGCCCTCACTTTAAAAACACTGGTATTTTTGACAGCGCAGACTATAGCACAAGTTTTGCATGCACTTGATTTTATTCTCGTTCATTGCTGTATCACGTCCCGTGGTACGTCCTATAAGATTTTTCTGCTCAACTTGCTGACGCCTGTTCCTGGCTGTTCGTGTGTACGTACGAGATATGAAATGATGACGCTCATGATATTGTTACGGGAAAGATTTATTCACCGAGAGCTGGTCTTGCTAACGACTTAGAGAGCGCACAGTCAAGCAGGCCAACGGGAGAAGCTTCAGAGTCTAACCCACTACAACCACGTTGTCGTCTTCTTCATTTGGGTGCCAATTCAGCTGTGTCGGTACGACAGTTCCATACACGTATCATCACCCCGGCCCGTAAGGCACCGTCTCGGTGCATGTTAAATGAGCGAGTCGGCGTTGTAGGGCTTGAGACGAGAAACGTGGACCACTTCCGTTCTGGGAGCAGCAGCTGATGAATTTGTGGTAGCGGCAATCTCGTAGGTCACAGGTGTGACCTGACGAATGACTCGGTAGGGCCCAGCGTATCGCGATAGTAGTTTCTCGCAGAGGCCAACACGTCGAGATGGGAGCCACAGGAGAACAAGAGATCCCGCAGAAAAAACGGCATCTCTATGTCGGCGGTCATAAAGAGACTTCTGTGCTGTCTGCGACGATGATAACCGAGCACGCGCTACCGCACGTGCCGTGAGGGCACGGGTGATTGCATCCTGAGCGTACGAGGTGGAGGATGGGTGGTCTGATGAAAGCAGTGTGTCGAAGGGCAGTAAGGGATGACGTCCGTAGAGTAGATAAAAAGGAGAGTAGCCCGCTGTTTCATGACGCCACGAGTTATAGGCGAAGGTTACGAACGGAAGAGCTACGTCCCAATCAGTGTGGTCGGTAGATACGTACATGGAAAGCATGTCCGTCAATGTGCGGTTTAGTCGCTCCGTAAGGCCGTTTGTCTGAGGGTGGTAAGATGTGGTGAAGTTGTGACGGGTAGCACAAGATCGGAGTAGATCATCAACCACACTAGAGCGCAGACTATAGCATAAGTTTCACATGCACTTGATTTTATTCTCGTTCACTGCTGTATCGCCTCCCGTGGTACGTCCTATAATATTTTTCCCCTCAACTTGCTAACGCCTGTTCCTGGCTGTTAGCGTGTACGTATGAGATATGAAATGATGACGCCCATGATATATTTGGTTCCCTTAAGTTTCTGTTGTGAAAGATCGATTACCAACTAGCCAAACCTAAAACTTAGCTTCACTTAACCTAAGATCTGTGAGTCTTAAAGCGCAAAACACACATGATACACAAGAAGAGCTAGACGAGGCACTTTTTGTGTATATTGTGTGGTCTGCGCTTCCATGTAACATCATGAATCATTCAACCTCGCCCAGTATCTGTTCTCCTGAATAGTGGGACGATTTCACGTAGTAAACGTGTTGTGATATGTCACACGCACCTCTGTTTTCATGCGTCATAAAGCTGAGTTCATTATGAGAAAGCTCGACAGCAAATCAAAGCTACACCCAAGTAGCCTGTCGTCTTCACATTTCTGCCTTGCTGCGGTGGACTAGAGTGGCTAATGCACTCGGCTGTTCACCCGCAGGGCGCGGGATGAATCCCCGCTGCGGCAGCTGCATTTTCGATAGAGGCGATGATGCTGTAGGCCCGTGTGCTCAGATTTGGGTGCACGTTGAAGAACCCCCTGTGGTCGACATTTCTGGAGCCCTCCACCACGGCGTCTCTCATAATCATATGGTGATTTTAGGACATTGAACAACACACATCAATCTTCCCATTTTTATATAGAAAACTCTGAGCGCAATAAAAGTTAGTATCTTTTACTCATGCACACCATGCAAAGACGAAGATTGTATAACAGCATTGTATAACGTTGTGCAGCAGGTCTGTGGGAAAGGGAATTGAGCACGATGAGGATGAAAAAGAAAAGGGGAGAGTGTAAAACATAGCGCAGATAGAATGGAAAAGAGAGAAGCAGAAAGAAACACAGAAAAGGAGACAGAGAAAACAGCAACAGCAACGAGACATAAGTAGTAGAGAGAGAGAGAGAGAGAGAGAGAGAGAGATAGAGAGAGAGAGAGAAAAGATAGAAAGAGGAAGGAAACATCGCGTCATCGAACGCATAAACTTTCCAAAAAATACACTACAAGAACCTCTGGCGCTAGTGCCTATGGGAGCTGCAACGCACGGTGCTTCATCCAGCATGGGAATGATGGGTAGTGCATTGATTCGCCTTAATGTTCGTACTTTGTGCTCTTTTGGCTTGGCGTGGCTTGAAGCCGCCTTGTCATGAGACGACAATCTGCAAATATCAAGCAGTTTTATGTCACCACCTTAATCTTTTGCGCTCACAGATTAAGGTCTCGTTACGAAGTTCCAAACAACCCGTTCTTTTATTCGGAAAAAAGGGAAACATAGCGATAAACGAACCCACACGTGTGTCCGAAGCCGCAAGCACGAACACTAGGCAAATCCAAGTACTACCCATCATTTACATGATGACTCAACAAGCCTTATGGCATAGCAACCACATTGCGCACCACCTAGCTGAACTGTGCATGCACAGTGGCTATTTACGCTGTACACTGATAGCGGCGAACAGGACGTCGGCCATCGGCAATCCTATTGTCAGTGGGACGTGTCGTCATTTTATACAGTGGTCGCCAAACCTTCCAGCATGTATTGCTGGGGCTCACGTAAGATCTCGAATGACGCCATTGCTCACGTTCTGGCCAAAATTTGAACAAACTAATCGACAGCAATCGTGAAGCTTCTTGAAAGCTAAGGCGTGGCCTGTGTCAAGGGTTTCTAGCAGTCTTTTCGGGTGAAACTCGAAGACATCACAATAAACACGCGTGGTAATACCAAAGTTCGCGTTAGGGAAGCTAAGAACACCAGCGACGCATGTCACTTAACTGAGTTCGAACTGAAGGACAAGTGATTCTATCAGACACGCCAAAAAGGCAGCCGAATCGAAAGACGATGTCACGGAAATGAGAGGCGATAGAAAAAGACGTCATAGGAGCTAGAGCAATAGAAAGGCAAGGAACGGAAAGTGAACTAAGAAATAATCCGAGACTGCAGAAAACATGTGTCTTTGTCAAAATGACGTTGACACGCCATGCGTTCCGTCGTGTCTCACTTACATTTAGTCTTTCTACTCGTCAACCACGAAGGCTTCAATTCGAGACTCACAATATCTCTCGCTATTATATATCTAGGTCTTTCTTTCTTCTTGTCACTGCAATCGACTCCTGAAATAGATGACTTGTCGGCTCACATGCTTCCAGCTGGCAATGCTGCCACGAAATGATAAAAAAAACTCCGTTTAAGCATACTGAAGTAAGAATTCAAGTGAAGATGCGATAAAACGCGATACTGAAAAGGAATATGACGACCGAATCGATTTTCGCGTTTCTTCAGGTTCAAGACTGTGGAGTCCGAGTGAGAACTGAGGCCCATCGATCTCCCTGAGGTTTTCCAATGTAGGGAGAAGGCCCTTCTCTGGAATGGACTCTGAGAAACAACGGTAATGCTGTGGAGAGAACTTAGGACTCTTCCATTTCCATTTATAGCGACGGATAGCCGCTCTCAGTGGCATTTATAACTCGCTCTCGGTCAGCCTGGCCGAAGTCGACACAAGCGCACTTTTTCCAGGCATCGCAAGAAACAAAAAAAGTGACAACCAAAAAAGTGATAACAAAAGCAAATTTTAGAAGCTTGTGCGATGTTCTATTGAATTCTCCCTCCCAATTTTGTTGCTTGACTGGCACTCAAATTTATTCATTTATTAATTTGATTTGCATACACAGATACACAAGGACACAGAAGAAAGAGGGAGAGAGCAAGCTGGCAACTGCCACCTGGAGGGGCACAACCCCTGCTCACTCTTTCGGGGGGAGGGAAGAAACAGAGGAAACAAAGATTAGATGGGAGAGAGGGGAAGGAAGATGAGGAAGAGAGAAAAAAATGACGTAGACTTCAACAAGTATGAGTAAAAAAATAAATAAAAATAATAAAAAAGAAAAAAATAATGCACATTGTAGAAAGTGCCACTAGTGAGTTTTTTTTTCCTTCTTTTCACTAGGTCTCACTCAGATGCTTCCATAACGACGAAAATATATTGAGAGCACGCTATCCACGCTAGTGTAGACAAAAGCGTTTTGCGGCAGCGCAAGGTTAACGCGGCCGGTTATCTAGCGTGTATGTAGCGGTTAGACAGAATAGCAAAAAAAAAAACACAACAACGAGACATGCACTTACTCACAAGTCTATAAACCAGACTAAGAATGCGTAGTACATGTTTACTTTGCTCAATGCGCTAATGTATCGTCCAACCCACACAGGCCATATATGGGGCGTATAAAACCAAGGATTTATAGAAACTGTGTTCCGAGCCACTCAACGAGGCGGACGGTTGTCTTACACAATCGAATTCTTCCTATTTTATTCACGCATAGAACTTCACGCCAGAACTTCACGCACCGTTTTATCTTCACTTCTAATATAGGGTGCACGTTACAACGGACAAGTGCTCGGACAACAATGCTTCAAAAAGTGAAGCCCAGACGGGATCAGTCCGCTCGTTGCGGGGTGATCGGTGGTCTACAATGTGTCTTCGTTCAAAGTTTGCACACGGCTCCACCAAAGTGGTGCAGGGGCGAAATTTCTGCTTCCCACGTCTCAAGTGCGCTGATACGAGGTGACAATATTAAGAAGGAAGTTCCTAGCAGGCGACAGGACTAATTGAGCGAGCATTGTGGGCCTGCTCTCACAGTCGGTCTGTTTGCAACTCAGCTCCGTCATACGGCGCCGACGCACACAAACGTCGCCGATCATGCACGCTAGTGAAACATTCGGGTGGCTGTAGAGGTGCGTAGTATCTGAGGTATAGTGCATCCGGGACGGGACTGAGAAGAAGACACATAACACATACCCGTCCTGGATGCGCTAAACCTGAGATACTATGGATAACCAACAAGCCCACCGTGTAACCTTAGTTGTACAGGTGCACACAAAATAATTGGGAGCGCCGGAGTGGTGGCCGCTCGTCGGCAGAGCGCGCCGGTGAAAAATAAGTGTCAGGGTCCACACATGTGTAATCCCTGGTTCATCTGTATATCTAGAGAGGCGTTGCCTTGCTCTAAAAACTAGTGTTGGATGCCTTTTAGCGTTCCAAAAGGGGCTGTGCGGACGCAATCTTTCAAACGCCCTGTACGCGCGTGTGCGCGGTGCAGCATATAGGCCTGCTTGTCTACGCCTGAATTGGCGTCACCGCCCTTCAAAGTGAAATACGTAACCTAATTGCTCATTAGTCGCGCAGTCAAACCTCCCAATAAACCTTCGCGGGCAGCATTTGCGGTAGTTGAAATCAGAGAGCAGCACATTACACCTTCACTGTTCAATTAAGCACGTAAAAGGTAATCAAGAAACGAGTAACCTAGAAAAATTCAAAAGTTACAAGAATGAAGAAATTTGCATAATTTTTTTCCGATGGAGGCGGAAATGTTGTAGGCTTGTGTGCTCAGATTTGGGTGCACGTTAAAGAACCCCAGGTGGTCGAAATTTCCGGAGCCCTCCACTACGGCGTCTCTCATAATCAAATGGTGGTTTTGGGACGTTAAACCCCACATATCAATCAATCAATCAATCAAATTTGCATAATTTGTTTAAAAGTTGAAACTTGGAAGTCAGACACCTCTAATAAACCGCGCTAAATTGAGCTAGTGACTATGTGAACACAATTACGGGTAATTAAGTACAACTAACTGTTAGGAACAGTAACGGAGATCACTCAATATCAAGGCTCTGCGACAAGACTGGTGACGCCAAGTTAGAACTGATTAGTAGTTAATTTAGGTTCATTACATATTGAGTGTGAGCTAAAAGTAATGAAATTCGGGCGAGTTCGTAATTGAACATAATGGTAACTAGAGCGCGTAAACAGACAAAAAACGAAAGACAGGGCGCTAAGCTGTATAACTGTGTCTTTAGTTTCTTGTCTGTTAACGAGCTCTAAATACTACTAAGCTAAAGGTATACTTGTCTCAGAGTTCATTACAGCCGCGCGCAACAATGATCACTTGTGCGTTTAGAGATTCCGCTGCACGGAGCGCGAGAGCGCTGTATATGCTATACAGGCCACGATATACCCTTGATGTGTTATCGGGAAAACCGCATGCTTTTTCTAACGCAGGGCAACGCCTGCCTGGAGATACTGAGACGAAAGGCGTGCTTGCTCGATTGCCACGCAAGCTCAAACCATGGCAGTATTTCTGCGCCGGTGGGCTCCGCCGACGAGCGGCCACCGATGTGAAACTCCGAATCATTTTGCGGACACCACTGTCTCGCGGTACGCGAAGCAGTCCACTGCATGACGTAAATTTTGCTGGGAGTTTGCCGACAGGTGCACCGGTGCCTGCAGGATCGATCGATGATTGATATGTGGGGTTTAACGTCCCAGAACCACCATATAATATTTTGAGAGACGTCGTTGTGGAGGTCTCAGGAATTTTTGACCCCCTGGGATTCTTTAACGTGCAGTCGAATCTGAGCACATGGGCCTACAGCATATTCGTCTCCATCGAAAATGCAGCCGCTGCAGCCGAGATTTGATACCGTGACCGGCGGGTCAGCAGCCGAGTCCCTTAGCCACTAGACCACTGCGGCGGGGCCCTCACAGGATCTAGGTGAATTAGAAGATACACAGGAGAAACAGGACAGGCGTACTAAACTGCAGCTTCTGCAGGAGGGTCTAAAACTACGAGAAATAGAAAAAGAATGTTGTCACCCATTGTTCTAAAGACACTAACCATACAATGAATAACTAGGTAGAGACTAAAGCCGAAAATCACCAAATATTTGCCATATCGCCATTTATAAATTTAGGTCGTGACGGGCCTCTTAAATTCACCAATTCCCCAGTTGAGCGAAAAGTAGCCGCCCCCTTCCCTGGTCGCCCCTTGCCTTTTGTCGTTGCCTTGTGCTCACGCCTATCTCTCGAAGGCAGGCATCGGAGTTCGGAGTGTTAGAAAAGGGAGCCCACATAGCTGTTCACACACATACTACTGCGTTTCGCACGGCTGTCCGCAAAAAAAAAAGATAAAAAACATTTTCCACGATGGCGAATAAGTGAATGGGATAGCAAAAAATTGGTATGTTATACCTGGGCAATGGCTCTCGTCATCCCGAAACTCAACAAAACTCTGGCGATAGGTTGCGGAGGTGGCGAAGTGGTTCTCGTGCTGTCTCTTCAATGAGAAGTGAGCTAGATGAGGCACTTTTTTTGTGTATATTGTGTGGTCTGCGCTTCCGTGTAACATTATGAATCATTCAACCTCACCCAAGCATCTGTTCTCCTGAATAGTGGGACGATTTTACGTAGTAAACGTGTTGTGATATGTCACACAGCACCTCTGTTTTCATGCGTCATGAAGCTGAGTTCATTATGAGAAAGCTCGACAGCAAATCAAAGCTACACCCAAGTAGCCTGTCGTCTTCATATTTCTGCCTTGCCGCGGTGGACTAGAGTGGCTAACGTACTCGGCTGTTCACCCGCAGGGCGCGGGATGAATCCCGGCTGCGGCGGCTGCATTTTCGATAGAGGCGATGATGCTGTAGGCCCGTGTGCTCAGATTTGGGTGCACGTTAAAGAACCCCATGTGGTCGACGTTTCTGGAGCCCTCCACCACGTCGTATCTCACAATCATGGTTTTAGGACCTTAAACAACACACATCAGTCTTTCCATATTTATATAGAAAACTCTGAGCGCAACGAAAGTTATGATCTTTTACTCATGCACACGATGCGAAGACGAAGCTTGTATAACAGCATTGTATAACATAGTGCAGCAGGGATGTGGGAAATGGAAGTGAGCTTGAGGAGGATGAAAGGGAGGAGGGAGAGAGTAAAGCATAGCACAGAAGGAATGGAAAAAAGTGAAGCAGAAAGAAACGCAGGAAGGGAGACAGAGAGAACAGCAATGAGACATAAGTAGAGAGAGAGAGAGAAAAGATAGAAAGAGAAAGGAAACCTCGTGTCATCTAGCGCATACACTTTCCTAAAAATACACTACATGGAACCCTGGCACTAGTGTTTATGGGAGCTGCAATGCACGGCGCTTCAGCGAGCATGGGAATGATGAGTAGTATACAGATTTGCCTAATCTTCATTCTTTGGATTCCGTTTGGCTTCGCGTGCATTGTAGCCGCTTTGTCACGAGACGACAATCCGCAAATATTCAGCAGTTTTATGTCACCACCTTAATCTTTTACGCTCACAGATTAAGGTCTGGTTACGAAGTTGAAAACAACCCGTGCTTTTATTCGGAACAAAACGGAAACATAGCGATAAACGAATCCACATGTGTGTCCGAAGGCGCAATCACAAAGACTAGGCAAATCCAAGTACTACCCATCATTTACATGGTGACTCAACGAGCCTTATGGTCTAGCGACTACATTGCGCACCACCTCACTGAACTGTGCATGCGCAGTGGCTATTTACGCTGTACACTGATAGCGGCGAACAGGGCGTCGGCCATCGGCAATACTATTATTGGCGGGACGTGTCGTCATTTATACAGTGGTCGCCAAACCTTCCAGCATGTATTGCTGGTGCTCACGTAAGCTGTCGAATAACGCCATTGCTCGCGTTCTGGCAAAAATTTTAACAAACTAATCTACAACAATCGTGAAGCTCCTTGAAAGCTAAGGCGTTACTTGTGACCAAGGGTTTCTAACAGTCTTTTCGGATGAAACTCGAAGACATCACAATAAACACGCGTGGTAATACCAAAGTTCGCGTTAGGAAAGCTAAGAACACCAGCGACGCATGTCACTTAACTGAGTTCGAACTGAAGGACAAGTGATTCTATCAGACACGTCAAAAAGGCAGCCGAATCGAAAGACGATGTCACGGAAACGAGAGGCGATAGAAAAAGACGCCTGAGGAGCAAGAGAAATAGAAAGGCACGAAACGGAAAGTGAACTAAGAAATAATCCGAGACTGCACAAAACATGTGTCTTTTTTCAAAACGACGTTGACACGCCAAGCGTTCCGTCGTGTCTCACTTATATTTAGTCTTTCTACTCGTCAACCACGAAGGCTTCAATTCGAGACTCACACTATCTCTCACTATTATATATCTAGGTCTTTCTTTCTTCTTGTCACTGCAATAGACTCCTGAAATAGATTACTTGTCGGCTCACATGCTTCCAGCTGGCAACGCTGCCACGAAATGATTAAAAAAAAACTCCGTCTAAGCATACTGAAGTAAGAATTGAAGTGAAGATGCGATAAAACGCGATACCGAAAAGGAATATGACGACCAAATCGATTTTGGCGTTTCTTCAGGTTCGAGACTGTGGAGTCCGAGTGAGATCCGAGGCCCATCGATCTCCCTGAGGTTTTCCAATGTAGGGAGAAGGCCCTTCTCTGGAATGGACTCTGAGAAACAACAGTAATGCTGTGGAGAGAACTTAGGACTCTTCCATTTCCATTTATAGCGACGGATAGCCCGCTCTCCGTGGCATTTAAAACTCGCTCTCGGTCAGCCTGGCTAAAGTCGACACAAGCGCACTTTTTCCAGGAATCGCAAGAAACAAAAAAAAGCGATAACCAAAAAAGTGATAACAAAAGCAAATTTTAGAGGCTTGTGCGATGTTCTATTGAATTCCCCCGTTTCGTTTTTTTTTTGCTGGACTGGCACTCAAATTTATTTATTTATTTTGATTTGCATACACAGATACACAAGGACACAGAAGAAAGAGGGAGAGAGCAAGCTGGCAACTGCCACCTGAAGGGGCACAACGCCTGCTCACTCTTTAGAGAGGAGGGAATAAACAGAGGAAACAAAGATTAGATGGGAGAGAGGGGAAAGAAGATAAGGAAGAGAGAAAAAAATGACGTAGACTTCGACAAATATAAGTGAAAAAATAAATAAACAATAATGAAAAAGAAGAAAAATAATGCACATTGTAAAAAAATACGGCATATTCACGGGGTGAATGATGATGAATGGGCGAGGCTCCAGAGGGATTCATCGGTAAACTGTGAATCTTCCGTGTAATTCGCCCAGTCGATCATCATGTAAAGACGTGAGAAACGCTGTGTGTGTATATACACAAATCAACTTTTATTTGTTCTTAGACGATGGATGGCTTGCGATGTCCCTTCATTATGACGGCTTTATGATCTGTGAAATGAAGGGAGAGCGGTTCCTGTATGGATTGCAGTGGGCAATTTGCAAATACTAGGTCTATGCATGTTCCTCGGATCGTGGTAGGTGTCATATGGTCAAACGATATACGTCTGAGTGCATATCTAGAAGCCATATGTTGGATAAGCCAATTATTGTCTATGATAGCCACGTTAAAGTCTCCAAGTAGTACAAATGGTTGATTCTTGTATTTGTTCTCATAGTTTCGTAACGCAGTGTCTATGAATGTCTTGATATTCGCGGTCGATATGTGACATCATTCCTATTTTATAAGATCTCGCGTCTTTCATCAACTACAAGCACCGCTTTCTAGTTTATAACATCTTGCATCTTTTCATCATCAGCTACAAGTACCACCATCTAGTAAACACTACAAGAACTAAACGAGAGGTGGCTACATACAGGAGACGGTACCGCCATCTAGTGAACACTGCAAGAACTAAACTAGAGGTGGCTACATACAGGGGATGGTACCGCCATCTAGTGAACACTGCAAGAACTAAACTAGAGGTGGCTACATACAGGCTACAGGGGACGCACAGCCAACGCCCTAAGGAGCTTCGCCCCTAAAAGTGCCACTAGTGAGTTTTTTTCCTTCTTTTCAAAAGGTCTCACTCAGACGCTTCCATAACGACGAAAATATATTGAGACCACGCTATCCACGCTGGTGTAGACAAAAGCGTTATGCGGCAGCGCAGGGTTAACGCGGCTGGTTATCAAGCGTGTATGTAGCGCTAAGACAGAATAGCAAAAGAAACACAACGACGGGACATGCATTTACTCCCTAGTCTATAAACCAGACTAAGAATGCGTGGTACATGTTTACTATGCTCAATGCGCAGACGTATCGTCAAGCCCACACAGGACATATATGGGGCGTATGAGACAAAGGATTTAAAGGAACTGTGTTCCGAGCCACTCAGCGAGGTAGACAGTTGTCTTACACAATCAAATTTGTTCTCTTTTATTTCGAATGCCGCCAGAACTTCACGCGCCGTTTTATCTTTACTTCTAGTATAGATTGCACGTTAATACGGAGAAGTGAACGGAAGTGCTTCGAAAATTGCTAGATCCCACGTACAGTGGGAATCGATGATATGCGAAGCACGAATTAAAAGGTTGATATGTCCCTTTAAAATCAGCACAACGTTACCAGGTAGAGGTAAATGATGCCGACTTCCGTGTCATGATTATCATGTTTGTATGTTTCGTTCACCTTCGTCATCTATTTACGTCACGTGATACCAAATTTTGTATATGTGGAGCTAACCAAACGCCCACGAGCACACTATGAGCGTGGTGTGTTGCCATGTTCTTACATGTCACGCGTGTCAGGATTATCATGTTTGCAGCAGTCATATATTTCGTCGTCCTTTGATGTCACGTAACAGCAAATTTGGTATATGTGGAGCTAGCAAAACGGCCACGAGCGCATCATGAAGGGCCGAATATATTCCAATGTAGCGTCGACGCGGGCACACGCTGGGAACAGCAACGCTACGTTCGCGAAACGCGAGCCCTCTATAATCTGACGCCAGGCGCGACTGGCGCGACCAGCGCCCATCGGCGTGGCCCGACGGATTGGATTGAATTGGATAAACTTTTATTTGGTCCTCCAAAACACAGATCACTGTGTTGCGGGCAGCTCCCACGTGGGGACTGAGATGCCAAGCTCCTCAGCCGCCTCGCGGGCTTGGTGGACAGCCCAGAGCTGATCTGCCAAGGACGAGCTGCGGATATCCGCCTCCCATCTGGCAGAGGTGATGTGCGATAAATGAGCGAATTTGGTGCACTGCCAGAGCATGTGTTCTAATGAAGCTATTTCCCCACAATGTGGACAAAGATTACTTGGGTATAGGTCAGGGTACATGATGTGTAACATTTTCAAAGTAGGGTACATCCGCGTTTGCAAAAGCCTTAATGTAAGTGCTTGGGGCCGGGTTAGATTTTTGGAAGGTGGAGGGAAAATCCGTCTAGACAGGTAGAAATGTTTAGTGAGCTCGTTATATGTTGTAAGAATTTCCCGGTTATCCCTTGGCCCGACGGAAACCGGCGCGAAATGCGACACGCTGCATTTCGTGCCGATGCGTTACCCAGACAACACTGTGTCTCCCTCTTTTCGTGACGGAAGGACACCGCACGCGCTGAAACGCGCATGCGCGAAAGTAACGCAGCGCGCGCCTGCGAGTATATGGCAGGACTGGTGCCTAGCGTGGCAACGCCGGCGTGACGCAACGAAATGAACGCCGGCGAGCACGCGCACCGCGTCACGTGGAAATGTATTGGCTCCTTGACTTTGGCAAGTAGTCATGTTCTCATATGACACGCATCTCATGGTTAGCATGTTTGCACCAGTCACATACCTTTGTCATCCATTGGCTTCACGTAATGCGAAATTTGGCATATGTGAAGCTAGCAAAACGGCCGCGAGCACGTCATGTGTGTGGCATGTAGTCATGTTGTTACTTGACACGCATGTCGTGATTATCTTGTTTATATGTGTCATTTATTTATGTCGTCCGTTCACGTCGCGTAATACCGAGTTTGGTACATGTGAAGCTAGCGAAACGCCTGCAAGCGCATCATGAGCGTAGTATGTAGTCATGTTGGTACATGACCCGCATTTCATGATTACTGTGTTTGCACCAGTCACATAGCCCCGCCGTCGTGGTCTAGTGGCTAAGGTACTCGGCTGCTAACCCGCAGGTGGCGGGTTCGAATCCCGGCAGCGGCGGCTGCATTTCCGATGGAGGCGGAAATGTTGCAGGTCCGTGTGCTCAGATTTGGGTGCACGTTAAAAAAACCCCAGGTGGTCGAAATTTCTGTAGCCCTCCACTACGGCATCTCTCATAATCATATGGCGGTTTTGGGACGTTAAACCCCACAAATCAATCAATCAATCAATCACCAGTCACATACCTTCGTCATCCATTCACGTACCGTAATACCAAAGTTAGTATATGTGACGCAAGCGAAACGGCTGCGAGCGCATCATGAGTGTGGCATGTAGTCATGTTGTTACAGGACACGCCTGTCATAATTTTCACTAGGGTCTGTTGGTTGTGTCTGCCATGCAACCATGTCATACCATACTGATTTTGCAACATGCGATGTTAACGAGACTACCGCAAGAGCTGCAGGACCATGAAATGTAAATCATGACATTCATGACATACATGTCATAATTTTCATGTTACGATTAATCAAATATGTTCTTCGCACAGTCACGTTACGCCATACGAAGTTTGGTAACGGTACCATCATTGAAACAGCCAGGGGAGCTAAAAGTCGTCGGGGCTAGATAGATAGATAGATAGATAGATAGATAGATAGATAGATAGATAGATAGATAGACAGATAGATAGATAGATACGCTCGAAGTCACCGAAGTTCGCTAAGAAATGCTTCGCATTTAAAAATGAAGCCCGAATGGGATCAGTCCGCTCGTAGCAATGCGATAAGTGGTCTACAATGTGTCTTCGTTCAAAATTTGCATACGGCTCCACCAGAGCGGCACAGGGGCAAAATTTCTGCTTCCCACGTCTCAAGTGCACTGATACGAGGTGACATCATTAAGCAGGAAGTTCCTAGCAGACGACAGGACTAGTTGAGCGAGCATTGTGGGCCTGCGCTTACAGTCGGCCTGTTTGCAACTAAGCTCCATAATACGGCACTGACGCACACAAACGTCACCGATCATGCACGCTAGTGAAATATTCGGGTGGCTGTACAGGTGCGCACAAAATCATTGGTAGCGCCGGAGTGGTGGCCCTTCGTCAGTGAAGCCTGCCGGTGAAAAAGGGTCTGCGCATGTGTGATCCTTCGTTCCTCAGTATATCTAAAAAGGCGTTGCCTTGCTCTAAAGATTAGTGTTGGGTGTCTTTTAGCGTTCTAAAAGGGTGCTGTGCGGACGCGGTCTCTCAAACGCCGTGTGCGCGGTGGAGCGTATAGGCGCGCTCGTCTACGCCTGAATGGACGTTGCCGCCCTTGATCGCGAAATACATAACTTGATTGCTCATTAGTCGCGCAATGAGACCTCGAAGTTAACCTTTGTGGGCAGCGTTTGCGGTAGTTGAAATCAGAGAGCAGCCTACTACACCTTCAGAGTTCAATTAAGGACGTAAACGTTAATTATCCAACGAGCAACTCAGAGAAACTCAAGAATTAAAAGAATAAAGAAATTAGCATAATTTTTTTAAACATTGAAATGTGGATGTCAGACACCTTATTCAACCGCGCTAAAGTGAGCTAGTGACTACGTGAACACAATTACGGGTAATTAAAAGCAACCAACTTTTGGGAACTGTAATGGAGATAACTCAATATCAAGACTCCGCGAGAAGACTGATTACGCCAAGTTAGAACTCATTAGTATTTAATTTAGGTTAATTACATATCAAATGTAATCTCAAATGATTTAAATTTGGGCGAGTTTGTACTTGAACATAGTGGTATTTAGAGCGCGTAAACACACAAAAAACGTCCCGTCGTTGTGGTCTATATTGGCTACGGTACTTGGCTGCTGACCCGCGGGTCGCGGCCTCGAATCCCGGCTGCGGCGGCTGCATTTCCGATGGAGGCGGAAATGTAGGCCCGTGCGCTCAAATTGGATGCGTGTTAAAGAACCTCAGGAGGTCAAAATTTCCGGAGCCCTCCACTACTGCGTCTCTCATAATCAAATAGTGGGTTTGGGACGTTAAACCCGACATATCAATCAATCATCATCAACAAACAAAAAAACGAAAGACAGAGCGCTCATCTGTATAACTGTGTCTTCCGTTTGTTGTCTGTTTACGAGATATAAGTACCACTAAGCTGAAGGTATACCTATCTCAGAGTTCATTACGGTCGCGCGCCACAAGGATCACTCGTACGTTTAGAGCTTCCGCTGCACGGAGCGCGAGAGCACTGTATATTCTACAGGACACGATGTACCCTGGATTCAAAGTTCTGCCACCGATGCAGAACTTTGAATCATTCTGCGGACACCACCGTCTCGCGGCACGCGTAGCAGTCTAATGCATGACGTAAATTTTGCTGGGAGTTTGCCGACAGGCGCACCTGTGCCTGCAGGATCTATCGATGATTGATATGTGGGGTTTAACGTCCCAAAACCACCACGTAATATTATGAGAGACGTCGTAGTGGAGGGCTCAGTAATTTTTGACCCCCTGGGATTCTTCAACGTGCAGTCGAATCTGAGCACACGGGCCTAAAGCATATTCGCCTCCATCGAAAATGCAGCCGCCGCAGCCGAGATTTGGTTCCGCGACCTGCAGGTCAGCTGCCGAGTATCTTAGCCACTAGACCAAAACGACGGGGCTCCTGCAGGATATAGGTGAATTAGAAGATACACAGGAGAAACCGGACAGGCGTACTAAACTGCACCTTCTACAGGAGGGTCAAAAACTACGAGAAATGGAAAAAAATGTCACCCATTGTTCTAAAGACACTAAGCATACGATGCATAACTAGGTCGAGACCCGAACCGAAAATCACCAAATATTTGCCATATCGCCATTCATAAATTTAGGTCATGACGGGCCTCTTAAATTCACCGATTCACCAATTGTGTCAAAAGTAGCCGCTCCCCTACACGGCCGCCCCTTGCCTTTTGCCTTTGCCTTGTGCTCACGCCTATCTCTCGAAGGCATGCATCGCAAGTTCGGAGTGTTAGAAAAGGGAGCCCACACAGCTGTTCGCACACATATGACCTACGCTTCGCACGGCCTGTTCGCAAAAAAAAGAAGAAAAGAAGAAGGAAAACATTTTCCACGATGGAGAATCAGAGAATAGGATAGCAACAAAACGGAATGTTATACCTAGGCAATGGCTCTCGTCATCCCGAAACTCAACAAAACTCTGGCGATAGGTTGCGGAGGTGGCGAAGTGGTTCTCGTGCTGTCTCTTCAATGAGAAGCGAGCGGTGATAGAACAGCACGCTCGAGGGTAGAGCCCCTGACGACCACTTGATCAGAGTTCTGAGCCGCTGCCAAAGTGACCTAGCCCCTAACTCCTCCCTGTCCCTTCTCACGGCGGAGCCCTCCATTGTCCACATCTCTGCTAGAACCGCGGCCGTGTGCAGCCTTCGCAAGCTCTCGCTCGCACATGGAACGCACGATGTGTGGGGTGTTATCAATCCGGACGTTTTACGGAACATGACGGCGACGGCGGAAAATTCGCCTCGAATGTTTGTATGATTGCTATCGCAAATAAAAAAGTGTTCGTAGGAACGAGTGAAACGCTCGCGCAGGAGTGAGGAAGTAAAATGTCAACAGCTGCAACGCCAAGCAAAATCAATGGGATGCAGGGACGGACCACTTCTCGAGTGGGACGAAAGCGCCCGCCTCGCCGAATACTCCGCGTGCCAGAGACAATAGTGCGCTATAGCTGGCTTGCCCAAGTGAACAGTGTCTTTTCATTCCCTTTGCACCATTTACGCCCGCATCTCTGCTTCCCGCTTCCTTTTTGTTCTTTTCGGTCGTTATTATATCATCGGCCTACAAAAGCATTCGTACGGAGAACAGGCCTGGCCATGGCGCTTCGGTAGCATTCAGCGCAGTATGAACGCATAGCCCCGAGCATATTTGTTTCTAGCTCGGCGTTTACATCTGTGCTTCGTCCACTGTGCAGGCAGAGTACGCGCGGACATGCTATAGGCGTAAGTCGCGTCTGGAGATGCAGGGACGGCCGAATCCGACGTTATTTGTCTCGACAGAAGCAAGATGCGCGTGAACGTCCCGGAGGAATCTCGGAAATATGGCGGGATCGACGAAGAAATAACAAAGGCACCAAGGCGCGAACTGAAAGCATCACGACGCGAAAAGAAAGCAAATCAGCGCAGCGGCGAATGCTTTTAGCAGGGACGGCGCAACACGAATATTTGTTGTCAGCGCTGTCTTCCACGCGATGTATGTACTTTTGTGATTACCGCAGCTGCCAAAAGAAGCGCACGGTATAAAAAAAAAAGGGCACAGTGTGCCGGAAATAGGCCGTATGAGCGCAGCCGCGGCTATCACTCACCAGAAGAAGATTCTTGCGAATTTTTCCAGACTATACCACGAACGTTCTCAGAAAAAAAAAAGCAGATCCCACGTCTTGTGGAAATCGGTTTCATGCGAAGCGGCCGGCCAGTGATGGTCTTGGTCGCTTTTTTTTCTTCAATTTGAGCAAAGAGTTAGACCGTAGATCGACGTGTTTTTGTAAGCGTAGTAGTTGTGTGCACTGTGCACATCATGTGTTTACCAGGAACGTCCACTACAATGGCATTTAAAGGGCAACGTTATGGTCTGACGTAACGTCGGAACTTACATTAGAGCACGTACGTCCGTATTATGAAACGAAGCCCACTTTGCATTGCGACCATGTGATGCCATGCGTAAATTTTGTTAGCGTATTTCTGCTAGGTCGAGTAACACTTGAATATAGCTTGCTGCATCATAGCAATACGAATGTAATATTTATTTAACTGCTACAAAGAGCGGAGTCAGCACTGGAACCACAATGGAAATTTACCTTACACGACGTCTGCATGATATGAGTAAATATGCAATGTTTAATAAATGAGAGTGCAATTCTTTGTCGGGCCGTGTCAGGCGTCCGTCGGGATCCGTCCACCGTCCTCACCCATTGCAACAGCTGCGGGCGCGCGGATCCCGAGCAACCGGAGCTCCCACCATGTCACGCTTCAGCGGCAGCTGTCATTGACAGCTGCGGGCGCGCGCTTATCCTCGCCACTAGCAACCGGAGCCCCCACAGCTTTGACTTGAACGTGACTTGCTCCCACCTCATTTCAGACGCACGGCAGACGCACGGCAGACGCACGAACGAACGCTAAGACGGATGGACACACGGACGGACTCGCAGACGGATGGATGGACGCACGAACGGACGAACGAAACTACGGATGAACTGATGGACTGGACGCTTTGCCGCACTGATCATCATGCACTCCGTAGATATGCTGTGATTTTTTTAGGGGCGTAGCCGTGGGTCGTGCGTCCCCGATATATGCAGTAATAGCAGTAGGTAGTCACCTCCCGTTTTGTCCTTGGAATGTCTGTTGGATGGCGGTACTTGCATATGATGAATATAGGATGAAAAGATGCGAGATGGTGGTACTTGGAGTGTTCATTAGATGGGCGGACAGACAGACAGACAGACAGACAGACAGACAGACAGATGGACGGACGGACGCACAGACTGACGAATGCTTCGCCTCCAGTCATCATCATTCACTCCTCGTATATGCTGTGATTTTCTAATGGCCTCAAGCTTTCGTCCAACACACGCAACACTCGTCAATGTCCATTAAGCATATGATAACCTGAATTGTATTTGATAAGAGCGCTGGACGCAGAACTCGCATGATCTGTAATCTGGGCAGGATCCACCCGTCTTTGTACCTGAAGCTGTTAAAGTGCTAGACTCCAAGACTCTCGGATGGAGATTCAATTAGACGAGGCTGAAATGCCAAACACTCGCGTACTTTCGATATCGGTCACGTTGAAGAATTTATCCTTATAGCCTCCCTGCGACTCTTCAGAATCCTGTCGTGGTTTCAGCTCCTAAAACCTCAGAAATTATAATTGGCAGTAGCTATGAGGCAATGCCAGGAATATGCATACCAGGAGCATTCCAAGAGCAATGCCAGAAGTCTTATGCTACTCACGTGCATCGAGGAAAGACGTCTGAAGAGCGATGTCCACGTAACCAGAAGTTTTGAACATTGCCTCTTCAGCATCGTCAGAAACTTCACTGCCGAACTCCTGCCTAAGTGAGCGGGTAGAAATTAAAAAAGAAATGTCAACATAACATTGGTTAGAAAGGATAGATTGATGTGGGCCCCAAGCGGAGCATGCGTTTTCCAAACTTGAACGGAAAGCATGTTAGATAAGCTATAGTAGGTTAACGAAGAAGGAACCAAGACGCAAGTATTCCAGTTTGACAAGTTCTGGCATGATGAGGTATCCCAGTTTGATGAGTTTCGTTAATGATGCTTGTGGTACGGGACGACCAGAAAATTTCGCTCGAAATGATGACGCCGAGGTACTTGTGCGTACTGACAGAAAGAATATCATCGTTGCACAGGGCATACAGCGGTGACAGGATATTCTTTCTGGGGGTAAAACAAAACAGCGATGTTTAGCAGCGCTTGGTAGCACTAGCCGTTCGTTACATCCAGTAGTGTTCTTATCCTAGGTCCTATTATCCACTTGGTGGTCATCATCGTTGCGGTTGGTGCGATACGTAATAAAATCACCAGGCAACACGTACTATCTTGAGCAATATGAGTTTGAACCCGCGAGTGCGTGGCCAAGAGCCTCAAAATGATAACACAAAAATAAAGAAAATTCACCGAAAACAAGGATGCGTATAAAAATGCTCAGATGTAATAAAAGATGTAGATGTAATAAAAGCACGACCTGTGCATAGCAGCCGGCTACGTCACAGCCGATTTTTTTGTAGCTTCATAGCCCACCAGGTCAACTGGTTGTGGATGTGCGCGTTGATATCAACGACAGCAGCCACTAGCGACTGACATGCTATAACCTGCGTTTTGCAGCAACGATATCGAGGAGGGAGTGCCGACAGCTAGCGTAATCGCGCCGCCCTTTCCACTTCGTTTCCCACAGCGACCGCTGCAAGTCAGTCGATATGGGATTCGAGGCTATTCGACCCGTGTTCGCGTGTTCGAGCTCATATTGCTCACGATAGTACATGCTAAATAAGATGCCATCAGAGGGATATTTACATATATGAGAAAAAGCAGGGGTACCAAGACAATGTCTTGGTGCACTCCAGACCAAACAGGGGTTCTGATGGTAAAGCCATGGCAAGCTTGAGCGAACTGCTGCATGCGAGCAAATGAAAACTAGAGTACAGTCTAAAACCAAAGTAGTAAACCCACAATCTTACAATTCGAAGGTTGCGAATTTGGAGCCCACCGACAAAAATAAAGGCTTTTTCGACCAATTTAAATATTTTCAATTCCCTTCATTATTACTACATCACAGTTTAGGACTATAGTCATAGTTCCAATTGATTACCAGCAACGATTATTCGTTTCGGACGGACGCACAAAGATAGACGGACCGACAGATAGATATATAGATAGACAGATTAGACAGACAGATAGGTAGATAGATAGATAGATAGCAATGGCTTAAGCACCATTGATTGAAAATGAATGCTTCGCATATAGAAAGAAAAATGTACACCGTAAGATACCGAATCCCGTTGCACAAGTACAAGCAATAACACGTGCGAGACAGGATATACTGAACTTTAGTAGTCGGTATCACGTTTTACCAGAAGTGGAACTAAACAAGACAGCACTTTTCCAGAAAAGTAACCTGTCGTAAATGCTCAAGAAATACTGAAGGAAAGAGAAAAAAAAAGAGTGTCGCAGCTCTCTCTTAAGCTATCGTAGCATGGTACAGCTTCAAAGCAAACAAGCCAGATTTGCGAAGAATAGCGACATAATATAGGAGGAAAAAGATGTCGTACAATGGTGACTTACAGACCACCTCTGGAGACGAATAAAAAATGTGCCGAGTTGTGTCACCTCTCGGCAAAGCGAGTTGTTTATATAGGGTACGGGGCTTCAAGGAAGCGTGCAGTAATTTACAGGCAGAACCGACAAACTTTTCTCGGGGAAGACGTTGGGCAAAACAGTGTGACTAGTTTGTACAATGCTCTCCATTTACTTTTAGCTTTCTTCGCATCGCAGATGAGACTGCAACTAGACAGGAAGTATGCTCTTCTGTTTGATTTCCTCGCTCCTCACGAACACGCGCAAACTTTACGCGGAAGAACAACAATTAGGGCTCAAGGAAGCTACAGTCCCGTTTGTGCTTATTTTCGATGTCTTTTCATCGCTGCCTTGGCGCGAGTTCAATGGTGGCTGTTGTTGCTTCTCCTGCCTTCCTCAGGCTCATTTGTTCAACAATCATGATAAAGAAGGTTGTTTTTTATGGCGCTTAATTAAAGAAGATGAGAGAACTTTTATAGGTTCCTTCGGAGGCTGCGTTTCAATTCTGGGCAGCATCGTAGACAGTCCAGGCAGCATTGAGCCTGAGGCGTTCGAACCTTGCGATGCGTCTGAATGACGTCGGTGCGACGTGGCGTCACCTTGCGTTGACAATAGAAAGCTAATTAACTTCTCTCAAATTTAAATCAACAAGAAATCGACCGTGGCTTACATCGAGCGCGTTGCAGAACATCTGCTCGCGTGCGGAAGACAGCACCAGCGATACCAGAGCATTCCGCTCAGCCGCCATTCTGTATGTGGACAGAGCAGCATCGTCTACGAGATGGTCTTCGCGATGATTTAGTCATCTACCGTGAGTATTGAAATACGCCAAATTGAGAGCATCATCATTCTCAGCCTATCCAAATGCAGGACGAAATCCTCTTCGAATGATGTCCAAATCACCCTTTAGATGTTATGCGAGCTGATTCTACCGTATCCCCGCGAGCTTCTCAATTTCAGCTCGCTATCAAACACGCCATCATTCTCAGTGGCGTTTTTCATAACGTTTGTTATCCGTTCCGTTGCTAATCGACCGTGGCTTTCTGTCCTAGACAGAGAACTACAGGCAGGACCAACCCATCGATCTGATATTCGCTACCCCCGTCTGTGAGTGGTCTTCCTGTCTCTTAATGTCAAGCCTCACACAGTGGCAAACAATACAGCTGAAATGGCACCCTTAGATTACGGAAGCGAAAGCCTGTTTCACGAAAACCTAAAATGAGTGGGTGCTGTGGCTACTTTCTATACTGAATTGTATTACTGTTATGTTGTATTCAGATTTCCATAACAGATCTCTAATGAACTTTCATGACTATCTTGTTTTGAATCTCAAATCTTCCAATTTTGGTGTCCTAACATAGCCTTGAAGGACGTCTTGGATAGTTGCCTGTTTTTAAAGTACACAGACACACTGACACTGTTTTATAAATGATTTTTTAAATGTTTGCCACGAATCCACTAGTGGGGCTAGCCGACACTACGAATATTAGGTGGTACAAAAAAAAAAAAACCTTTTACCGGGGTTTAGTGTTTATGGTGCTCAAATGCTGACTCGAAAGTCGCTTGATGGAATTCCAGCCACGGTGCCAACATTTTCGATGGAGGTAAAGATGTTATAGAGGCCCGTTTGGTTAGCTTTAGGTGTATATTGAAGAAGCCCAGGTGATCAAAATTTCTGGTGCGGTCCACTACTGCGTCCCCCTAGTCAGGTCGTGGCTGTAGGAGGTTCACCCTGAAGTAAAATAATGATTATGATTATTACAAAACATCCATGCAATTTGACAGGGGAAGCCCCAGCACAACGGGTTAAGCACCGCGCACGCGAGATGGATGTGGCGGGTTCGGCTCCTGTAGGTGTGTAAACACATTTCACTTTGTCTCACGATTACTACGCATAAAGAAATACAAAAAAATATCCCCTAAGCTTTCACGGGCTGCTTGGCTTGATACGACCAGACTTTCAACGCTACTCGTTCACCTTAAGAACCTGGACGCACCGGAATAACCTGAGAACTGAAGGATCACCAATTTCTCTCAAAGCTTGTTTCTATTTGTTTCTTCCTGTCCCGTAGTTGAATATATGGTGCCTTTCAGTGGAAGCTTCTTAGAGGAAGAAAGTAGATGGAGGTGCTATGTGTCGACCTTCTCTCAGCGTTCTCCATGTGATCAGTCGTCCAGATTGCTGGTGAGGAAAAGACGCCATTTTACAGGTGAAGGGCGGCTCAGCGTCTGTAAGGTGATGGGGAAGGGGACGAAGAAGATGTGAGAAGGAGGGTGATAATTCTGGCGTGATATTCGCTGGCTTTAAAGGGACGCTAAAGGCAACTATTAAGTCGACGTTGATTGTTGAAATAGTGGTCCAGAAACCTCATAGTGTTACTTTTGTGCCAACGAAGGGCCTATTTTGAAATAACATAACGTTTTAGTGATCCGCATCGGGTTAGCGCACTTCAAATTACGCACCTCAAGGAACGGACTGACCGGACCAATTCACGTCACTGTTGCCATGCACATCGTTGCCCGGCTTTACTGCGCTATAGTAGCAGCAGTCTGAAAACAGAGAGAGCCACAGCAGCAACAACGACCATTGATCAATTTCCTGCCATTGGCTACGAGATTGCAGACTTTGTTTTGACTGCGCCCCGCTAGATGGTACCACCTGTTTTGTGTAAACACGCGAAAATTAAATATTTGGACAACTCGTGCCATTCACCATAGTAACGTCCGGCGGTTCTTTTTTCCATGAATCAAACAGAAACTAACAAGCACATTTAATTGCGTCTCTTGATATACGAAAGGTTCTTTATTTAGTGCAGTTAGATCGATTACTAGTGATTTATTGCAGACGGTCCTTCTGATGTCATCGGGATCATTTTGAAAATGTCATACCACGGCGCTTGTTCATTTACCTCAATTTCTCATTAGGTAGGGCAGTGCTGTTGATAGTATTGTCGTTTTAGATGTTGTCATACATTGAGCTTTACTCTGACGTAAATTGTTATTTGACTTTAGTGTCCCTTTAAGGCTTCAAACGACGGAAAATATATTAGGGGTGAAGCATCCTATGGTCTAGGGCCGTTCGCGACCTCTCTGACGTAGACAGTACAGAATATCCACAGACAGACAGACAGACAGACAGACAGACAGACAGACAGACAGACAGACAGACAGACAGACAGACAGACAGACAGACAGACGTTTAGGACCACGTACCTCGAAAACCTGGTTGTGGCTGAAGGTGCAGTGCAGCAGGTCTGCTTGTGCGGCCGCAGGGAGACCACGTAGTGCTGCGGTGGCTCACTTTGGTACAAGTATGCTTCAATGTTTCGTCCACCCTGCATGCAGTGGGACAAGATGCACGGCTCAGGGCAACATTCGACGTGAAACGAAGGCAGAAGGACCGCTCGCTTCTAGAGAGACCTTGGTCCGGCTGCAAAGTAACCGGTTACGATCTGGCCACACCTCGGTCAGCGTGGAAGTTCAGCATTCTTAATATGTACCGTCTAGCAGTTGAGGTGCCGAGCAAGAAGCAATAGAACCGACCACAGACAGAGCGTGATTTGATCCATCCCGATGTCGTATGTGCCGTGTGCTGGGCGTTAGCCGAACAAGAATGGGGATATGCGCATGCTAGAGCTTAAAATAATAATACTTACTGGTGTTTAACGTCTTAAACCCCGATACAATCAGGAGGGACGCCGAAGTGTGAGACTCCGGAAACTTAGACCCCCCCCCCCCCCCCTTCCGTGGTTCTTCAAATGGACTTAAATCCAAGTACGTGATCCTCAAGGCATGATATAGGCCGGTCCAGGAGACTCTCGAAGAACGTGGGGGAGACTTGTGACTATGTGGGTGTGTCAGGCAAGGTAGAGTAGCTTAGAAAGTTCGAGAGCTTGCTTAGAAGCCAATAACTGTATCTTGCGTGAAGCCGGGGCACGCAGAGCCCTATAGACAGACGGGATTCTACAGTGTGGAGCACAAATATGGGATAGTTCATCTGTGCATGCGTGTAACCCGGGTTAACGAAATGAAACGTCACTATAACTTTCGAGTGTTCCTGTCACGTAACTCTTTCTGTTGTACGAACTGATTTTTCAGGTTAGCTAACGCCTTTTCAAAAAGAAAACATTCTGTGCACTGTGCAGATATTCATGGTTTATTCCGGCGTGCTTGCAAGGTTTTTGCAGCTCATTATGCATGCACTCTCTTCAAATGTCCCTTTTTTCGTCTAGGCTTTTTATTTATTTATACAAAGACTCTAGCACCTGTTCGAAAAAAAGTTGTACTTTAAGGTAAAACGTGAAAGTACTCCCCGTGATAATGAAAGAACGATTTGCGTGCATTGCGAAGCTGCATAAAAAAAGGACAGATCACACGTAAGACAAAATTTCAGTTCAAGTGGAAGTGAGACTTGAGCGATTGTCGGCAGATTGAACTGGTCGGCGCTGTTCCAATCGCAGGCTTTTACCTGTGCAGTATAAGCGCTCTGCTACGAATTGGGAAGTCTATAGTGTTGCTCAGCTCGGGATTTTTTTAAAGGCTGGAAGCTCAACGCTCTGGTGCGCTGAACAGTTATCGAACAGCTCTGCCATGGGAGGCAACCATTTTAGGTCACGGAGAACTGAAGTTTTTTATTCACTTACAGAATTTCCCTGCCCATTAAAAGTGAACTCTGTTTTTTTTAGAGCGTAGCGTTTATAAGCACCTTCCTGCGTTTTAACTTCTCTGTTCTTCCTCCTTCCTTCTTCATTCTCCTCCGTTTCGTCCCACAATGCTAATTGGTCAACGAGCGTGGTTAAATTCTTCCCACCCACCTCAAAGTGCTCGGCCATAATTCATTATCATCATCAGCCACATGCGTAATCAACAAAAGTGCACATAATTAATTATGATTTACGGCGCAGTCGATACCTCGCGGAGTGCCATGACTTCGGACAGGGTAAGACATTTAGCTGGGCTAGTTGGTATCGAATCCCGGCTGTGGCGGCTGCATTTCCGATGGAGGCGGAAATGTTGTAGGCCCGTGTACTCAGATTTGCGTGCACGTTAAAGAACCCCAGGTGGTAGAAATTTCCGGAGCCCTCCACTCCGGCGTCTCTCATAATCAAATGGTGGTCTTGGGAAGTTAAACCCCACATATCAATCAATCATGGGCTAGTTGGTATTGACTGGATACTTCCATATTACTAGCGAATACGCAGAAGGACAGATAAAGAGACGGGACAACTGCTAGATTTAAAATGATGTTTAATCGACATAAAAGAGAATATATAGCCCTTCACGGCACACATGCAGGTGCCTTGCCACAAAGTATTTTCAAAATGAGTTTCACCACTTGGTCTTTCCTGGAATAAATTGTCGAAATATTTTTTTGACAATGCTATTTTTGAGAGCCTCCGCAATCTCCCTTTATCTTTCTTCCCCTTCAACGTGAATCACAGAAGTAGCGGGTCACATTACAGGACGCATGACGCTCGAGTAAGACCGCCCCGCCGTGGTGGTCAAGTGGCTAAGGTACTCGGCTGCTGACCCGCAGGGCGCGGGTTCGAATCTCGGCTGCGGCGGCATTTCCGATGGAGGCGGAAATGTTGTAGGCCCGTGTGCTGAGATTTGGGTGCACGTTAAAGAACCCCAGGTGGTCGAAATTTCCAGAGCCCTCCACTACGGCGTCTCTCATAATCATATGGTGGTTTTGGGACGTTAAACCCCACATATCAATCAATCAATCGAGTCAGACCACTATTCAAGGCATTGTAGAAAAAATAATTGGACTATATGTGCCAGCGCAAACCACGTACGTGCGGCCAGCATTGATAGGCGGTGGTGGTAGGATTCATTTTGAGTATACTTTGTCTGTGACGTGGCGATGACTAGACATGAAGAGTGAGTGGTCATTTATGGCAACAAGCGTACCATTCTGGAACGGCGCCCATGTTTTCTTTTTGTTCTTGGCACAAATTTATGACTTACGAAAAATGCTACAGCTCTTAATCTTCTCAGTTTCTTTTTAGAAGGTTTTATGAATCACCGCTGAACATCAATTATCCCAAGAATACATTGGCACCCAATACCTGCCTTGCTGTTGTCTTTCATTTAAATGCCTCGGAATGACAAAAGGACATGATTGTATAGCGCGAAACTCGTATAGACAGGCGGGGATAGAAAAGTAGGCCTCTTACTCTGTCTATTATCTCCTTCGGTTAGTCACAAATAGCCCAAGAAAAAGGCGTTTGTGGAGTGAAAGAGCGTTATCAAAGCAGCTAAGTCACAATTAAAACAGATTAAATGCAACCACGTATTGTCCACCATTGCTCACGCAACCCTAGTTTAATAAATCTTGCTCAGTTTGATTCAAACAGGTGCAAAATTTGATGCATTTGTTAAGCGGTTTATTGGCGGACACTCAGCGATGATTCACGACAGCGACAGTCAATGCGGGGATCGACTCTCTGCATGAGCTGCTCTTCTTCTTATGAAAAGGGCGACCGACTAGAAGGCGCTGAAGAGGATGACCCACTGTTCAAAGGCTTTACCACAACTACCCCGGGTACGAAAAGGGAGCCGCCTGTCGACCTAACAGCTGGTTACAATGAGCGGGTCATGGTAGGCCTTGAGGCGCTCCACGTTAACAATGTCGCGTCCTCGACGACGCATGTCCGAAGATGGTTCGATGGGTTCAATCAAGTAGTTGACTGGGGAAGTGCATTTGACGACACGGTAGGGGCCTTCGTATTTGGGCAATAGTTTTGAAGATAGGCCGGTTGCAGTAGTAGGGATCGAGAGCCAGACTAGCGCTCCAGGGAGGAACGTGGGCGCAGTAGTGCTGGCGTCAGCGCGAATGGCTTTTTGCCGCTCTTGATCATGCGCTGTAAACGTCCTTGCAAGCTCTCGACACTCTTCAGCAAGCTTGGCTGTAGCAGAAATAGACGCCCACGCGGACGGATCTGGCTTGTACGGAAGTATAGTGTCGATGGTGTGCGACGGGTGCCTTCCATATAATATAAAAGAAAGGTGAAAAGCCAGTAGTGCTTTGAGGGGCGGTGTTATATGCGTAAGTGACGAAGGGTAGAATGGAATCCCAATTTGTGTGATCGGCGGCGACGTACTTGGAAAGCATGTCGCCGAGCGAACGGTTGAAGCGTTCCGTGAGGCCATTCGTCTGCGGGTTGTAAGCAGCAGTTTTGCGGTGAACAACGTAGCACTCTTTGAGAATGGCTTCGACGACTTCAGACAGGAAGACGCGGCCTCGATCACTGAGCAGTTCCTGAGGTGGACCGTGTCGCAGCATGAATCTTTGGAGCAGGAAGGAGGCCACATCGCTCGCTGTAGCCGCGGGGAGAGTGGCAGTTTCGGCGTATCTCGTGAGGTGGTCCACAGCAACAATGGCCCAGCGGTTACCAGCTGACGTTAGTGGAAGTGGCCCATACAAATTGACGCCAACGCGCCCAAACGGCCTGGCAGGGCAAGGTAGAGGTTGCAGACCTACCGGCGACAGTTGCGTTGAAGTTTTGCGGCGCTGACATTCTATGCAGGAGCGAACGACTTTCTGCACGTAGCGGTACATGCCGTGCCAAAAGTACCATTCGCAAATGCGGTGGTAAGTCTTCGATACCCCGGAGTGCGCACATTGCGGATCAGAATGAAAGAATTCGCATATGTCAGAGCGCAGACTGCGAGGTATGACTAATAGCCACTGGCGGCCGTCACCGTTGTAATTGCGTCGGTGGAGGAGGTCGTCGCGAACGGCGAAATGGTGGGCTTGACGACGCAACGCGCGAGTGGATGGAGTGGATGGATCAGTCAGCAAGTCTATCAGTGAGGCAATTCATTGATCCTTGCGTTGTTCAGTAGCAATGGCATGAATGCTAATCGAAGAAATGGCAAGGTGAGACACTGAGTTGTTGGCATTGTCGTCAGGCAAGGGAGAGCGCGACAGGGCGTCGGCGTCAGCATGTTGACTTCCATTGCGGTACAGCACGCGGATGTCATAGTCTTGCAGGCGAAGTGCCCACCGGGCGAGACGGCCTGATGGATCTTTCAATGACGACAACCAGCATAGTGCGTGGTGGTCGGTGACGACATCAATTGGGCGACCATACAAATAAGGTCGGAACTTTGCAAGGGCCCAGACGATTGCCAAACATTCTTTCTCGGTGACTGTGTAATTAGTCTCGGCTTTAGTAAGCATACGGCTCGCGTACGCCACGACATATTCCGGGAACCCTGGTTTGCGCTGCGCAAGGGCAACGCCGAGGCCGACACCACTGGCATCCGTGTGTACCTCTGTAGGGGCCGTAGGGTCGTAGTGGCGGAGTATGGGAGGCGACGTCAACAAACGACGAAGTGTTCTGAAAGCGTCGTCGCACTGTGATGACCACGAATGGAGAGGCCCGTTACTTCCGAGAAGCTTCGTCAGCGGCGATATGATAGTCGCGAAGTTTCGAATGAAGCGCCGAAAGTAGGAACACAGTCCTACGAAACTGCGCAGTTCCTTGACCGATGTCGGCTTGGGGAACTCGGTCACGGCTCGAAGCTTGGCTGCATCAGGGAGAATTCCGTTCTTGGACACGACGTAGCCGAGTATTGTCAGCTTCCGAGCTGCAAATTGGCACTTCTTTAGGTTCAGTTGCAGACTGGCGTTGCTCAGACGCGTTAAAACATGCCGAAGGCGTTGAAGATGCGTCGAGAAGTCAGGTGCGAAAACAACGACGTCATCGAGGTAGCACAGGCACGTGTGCCATTTCAGGTCACGCAGAACTATATCCATCATGCGCTCAAAGGTGGCAGGCGCATCGCACAGCCCAAACGGCATAACGTTGAACTCGTACAAGCCGTCGGGGGTGACAAAAGCGGTCTTCGGTCGAGCGTCCTCAGCCATAGGTACTTGCCAGTACCCTGAGCGCAAATCGAGGGATGAAAAGAATTCTGCTCCTTGCAGGCTGTCAATCGCGTCATCTACCCGCGGTAGTGGATACACGTCGTTACGAGTGATCTTGTTGAGGCGTCGGTAGTCCACACAGAACCGCACAGAACCGTCCTTCTTCGTGACGAGAATGACAGGAGATGCCCAGGGGCTGCTGGAGGGGCGAATAACATCGCGGCGAAGCATGTCGTCGACTTGCTCATTGATTACACGTCGTTCTGTGGGAGATACGCGATATGGACGTTGCCGCAGCGGTGGCTGTGCGCCTGTGTCGATGCGATGCGTAACGGTGGATGTGCGGCCGAGAGAAGGTTGAGCGACATCGAAAGAAGAGCGGAATTCTTCCAACAGGCCCAAAAGCTGGGAACGCTGGCCCTGCGTAAGGTCGTCGGGTAAGCAGGGACCGAATATATCATTGACAGCGACAGTCAATGCGGGGATCGACTCTCTGCGCGAGCTGCTCTTCTTCTTATGAAAAGGGCGACCCACTAGAAGGCGCTGAAGAGGACGACCCACTGTTCAAAGGCTTTACCACACGTTTACCATCCGAACTGGTTCTTTTAAGATTACACGTTACAATCAGCAATTCACCCAATTTGACTGCAAACGTTTTAAAAGTGAAAGAAACTTCGACGCGCTTCGCGTTCCTCTGAATTTCAGCCCACTTTTGGTTTCTGGATCTAACTCGTTTGATAAAAAAACCGCTCCACTAATAAGGAACCCCTGCTCATTTCATTTCACTCTGCTTTCGCGCCCGCATGGCTGGTCACTAGTGCTGCTCCTTATTGCGGAGGAATTTGTGTAGTGGAAATATTGCCGCGTTCGCTCATTTTATTACAACGGTGGCACTGCTTCTGAAGCCCATGGTACCGCCGTGCAGCGCGAACAGAAACAAGGAAACCACGTAACCGCCTCGCCAATTAGGCAGCATTTGACGCCCAATTACATAGGCACGTAATTGAACGCCAAGTGCTGGAATCGAGTGCCCCTGGTGCGTGACATACACTTGACATTCCAAGCACTTTGTGAAGGTGTATGTGAATTGCGAAACTGAGGCGACTCGTGTGGATGAGAAGATGTAATACTGCAATGTGATCGAAACTGAAGCAGAACTTCGTCATTCGTGACGTTCTCTGATGCACGAAATGGGGTCTTGAAAGCCTTACAACTCTTTCTCTCCAGTGTAGTTTTCTAGTTACAACTGAAAACAATATACCGCGTGAATATGCATCTTTGAGGTACATATAACTCATAGAAAGCGTCAGGGACAAGTTCAAGCACTACCTATTGCTTGATATTGCAACTGAAAAAAAAAAGCCTGCCATGTAGTGCAATGTGTTTGCATATTTCGATATATGAACTTCACAGGGTGCTTGATGTACTCCCTTGCCCAGAGTCTGCGCAGAAAACGAGAGCGGAGCAAACTGCTCCAAGATCGATAGGCTTCTTTTGTGGAAGCGAGGACGTTATGGGAGTCTGCAGCGCTTCGTCTTCATCGGAATGTGCTTTCCCCGGTGCCGCCCCATAGGGCGATGCGGGTACGTGAGAGAGAAGCCGATGAAAAAGAGCCCTTCATATGAGCTGGGCGGCCGCTTCGCCAGCAGCACCTCCGGGCGATCGGGGTTTTCCTGGGCCGCTGGCTCCTTCCATCGCACCGTTTTTCGGTTGAGACGAGACAACAGAAGAGTGCGAGGAGTTGAGAGAGTGCACGTTTTCGATTCAATATTGACCGAATGCTTCGGGCTGCGTACTTCGCTTATTGCTGACTAAATGTCTGTTACGTTATGCTCACAATCATGCCCGCTTAGTTCATGTAGACGTGCAAGAAAGGCTGTAGCAGCATTTTGTTAATTATAATAATTATATTAACAGCATCTGGGCTTTTACGTGCTCCGCAAATTTCGACCACCTGGTGTCCTTTAAAGTGCACTGACATCGAACAATACACGGTCCTCTACCGTCACGCTTCCGCCGAAATGAGACTGGCGCCGTCAAGATGTTCCGATCTATCTCTGTGCCTTGTATGCTGCAACAATTAAGTCCGATGCATTTGTTAGTGTACCAGGGGTCAGACTCATTTCGTAGTTTTGTCTTGGTGAGTTTGATTTGAAAGTAACTTATTCTGAGAACACACTGGAGAGCAACGCACACACACAGTGAGAGGGAGAGATTGAGGCACAAGTGCGCTAACACTCGAAAGAAGATGCATTGAAGAAGATGCACACGCTCCAAGACACACACAAAGAAGGGAGGCTTAGAAGGTTCAAGAGAAAACAAAACATTGAGCGTGACCAGAAGTGTTGCGAGTTCAAGATTTCTCAGAACGTCATTAGGTAGTGAATAAAAGGTGCTTCAGAGAGGCCGGCCTTCAGCAGTAATTTAAATGCGCATGCATGAGAGAGGCTGTATTAAAGCACAAATATTTATAATTACCACTACAGCCATGCATCTTGCTCTCGGCAAGGATGACTTCCTGGAATCGTGAACATTTCTGTCTTCGTTGCGCTTGCTGAACGAGGCCTGTGCTGCGGAACGCCTGCCTTTTATCTAGAACAAGCGCAATAAAAATTAGTTCGAAGTCATTCGTGATTCACTGCTCAGATTACTAGTGGCACTGTAGGTGCTCACGTGTAATTTATTCTTTTGTTTCTTCTCAATTGCGCTTTTCGAGATGAATGATAATGCCACTGCCATAAATTGAGGGAACTTGGAGAAGACATTCGTCTTTGAGCAGCCATTGTTGCCCCGCCGTGTAGCTGCCTTTGTTTTCGGACATAATAATGGCTTCTGTGCTGCACTAAATGGAGAGATCTTGATATTTCTTATTAACTGACTTTATTATTTCAAGTTTTCTTCCTCTGAGAACTGGTGAGCTCATATTGTGTAGCGACTCGCAACTCTTCAAATTACCGGAGAGCCTCTCATTTCGCTTAGCCACTGCTCTTTCGTGAGCGCAGGTGAGAAAGTACTGTCGATTTTTCAGCAAATGGTCGCAGTTCGGGAGGGAGAGATTAAAAACTAGGCGATCAGCTAAGGCTGGCCGGTCATGAGGGGACAAGAACGCGGCCCGGCCTCAAGGTGTCCATCACTAAGGACGCCTCTCGCGAGCTATCTCCTTGAATATTCATTCCGTCTCCCTCCCAGCATTGCTATCGATTGTGCCGTACGACGTCATCCGGCGAGCGTCCACGTCCGTTAGGTTGCATATTTCGCGAATGGAAAGGGCAGGTGTAAAATGCCTGGCGCGTGCAGTGGCAGCCAAAATTTTAGAGACCGCGGGAGCGCGGGGCAAAATTTATGGCAAACTGCACCGCGGGTGCCTTCTGACGGCTGCCCGAGAAGCTCTAAAACGTCAAATGCGCACGGGCGTCCTTTTTTACCTGTCACCCTTCTCGTTCGCTACCTTCGAGTGCGCACGCACAGGAATGCCACAAAAGCACTATGTCACTTGTGCCGACTCCATGGAAGCATCGAGCGATGATGCCATTGTGACGGAAATACGCAATTTGGGCCGGGAGCACTCGATGCCCGCCTCGGTTCCCGACGCTCTGCCATGCGGCCAACAAGCTTTGCGTCAGTTTTTCTAAAGAAGACACAATGTGATTCCCGTGCAGAACGCCAGGGTTCGATTCCTGCTGAGATTTTGAATTCGAAGCATTTCTTAGCGGACGGCAGGCACCTTGGAGCGTTTCTCTCTACTTACCCATTTTTCGCAGAAGGGTAACTTGAAAGGCCAGTTGGTACATAATACTGAGGGAAACGGTGCGAAAAAACGGGACCGAGAAAAAATGAACACACGACGGAAGCGCTGACGAACGACTGTGTGTAAATTTATTACACCTGGAAATATATAGCTGAAAACAGAAAACAAGAAAATAAGGAACATCATGAGAGCATAAGGACGGAAAGCAAAACGAATCTGCCACGAGTCGAAATGTCGAAGTTTACCACTCAAAAACATTATCTCTTTTTTCAGGAGGGCGAGTGAAGGCTCGCTGACGCACATGCTTCCTTTCGTCTTGATACGTAAAGCTTCGTTAATCTCGTGCTCTGTCTCGTTACGATACCTTGAGAGTATCTTGCATTCACGAAAGAGCGGGGCGCAGCCGCACAAGGAGCGATGGGCTGCCAAGATGCTGCTTGTTGAAGTCCTGAGATTATTTGCGTGCTCTCTCAGGTGATCGTAGCAACTGGTGTGACCAGTATAGGACCGACCCCAGGACTCATTTATCGGCGGCCTGCGTCTGGGTGCTTTTGTGATCGCCTCCTCGAGTTTCTTCTTGTTCCTTCATGTGTGCCGCACAGCTTACTGAAAACGCTCCAAAGCGTACATTTGAAGAGCCGGATCTAGTCTAGCTGCTTGTAACCTTTTTCTACCAACCTCCTTCATCGTCTTGGTGAAAACTAAAGGATATAATAATTATTATTAGTAATATTAAAACTTGAGGCAGGCCAAAATTAGTACGGCAGAGTAAGATGGTTTGACGAATATGTCTCGCTGCTCACAACATAAATAGCATGAAAATCCCATCGTGCACGTCGTCAAACCCTTTTCTTTAAAAATGTTTGGCACATGCTCATATACATGATACCACGCGCCGTGGTATGCAGGTACGCGCCACAGGTGATTCACAATTTATATCTACCCAGGAATGGCGAGAACAGATAGTGGTAAATTAAATGCAAGAACGATAAGAAAAATGGGCATTGGCAGCATTGATTGACATATGGGGTTCAACGTCCCAAAACCACCATATTGCCACGACATAGTGCCTGCATTCAAACAACGCGCCCATCACCACGCGCACAGAGGCATACATGGGCGCCGTCTAGTGTTGCGCGGAGACGATGATGATAGCACGAGAACCCAGCTGGCCCCTGCTGATGTGTGCCACGCGCTTGGGACTCTTCTTGAAGAAGTAGAAGAAGAAGACATCTTGCCGTTCTGCTGTAACGTGCTACGACCATAGTCCCTTTGAGTTGTGGGCACAGGTTCGCCCTTTAATAAATACGTTTTATTATACCCCGAGTCCTTCAACATCGTTACATTTCTGGTGGACGTGCTGGGTGATGAATCAAAGCCCTACGAACGCAAGACAGCGTAGCCCCGACCACCAGCCAGTTGATACTGCGGAGCCGACACCTGTGCATCAGAGGACCAGTCGCCGTCTTCGAGGTGATTCACCAGAATTCAGCCCACTCCACTTTACGCTAAGGGGAACTCAGTCAATGGACGCCGCCACCATGACAAGTCATGTAACACCAGCCCAAGTGGTGATAAATCAGCCTCACCAGCCACCAGTATTTCATGGCGACTCGTATGAAGACGTAGAAGATTGGCTGAACCTCTTTGAGAGAGTGGCACGTTTGAACGGTTGGGACGAGAGAGAGAAGCTCCGCCGCGTATACTTTGCTTTGGAGGACTTCGCAAAGACGTGGTATGAAAACCATGAAACCTCCTTTACGACCTGGGATGAATTTCGGCGACAAGCTCTTGCGACTTATGCCAGCGCGGATCGCAAAGAAAGGCGCAGGCTGCGCTCGAATCCAGGAACCAACTCACCAACGAAAGTGTCGCAATGTATATCGAGGACATGATCCGCCTGTTCAAGCGCGCAGATACCCATATGACCGAAGACAAGAAGCTACGCCACCTCATGCGTGGGGTGAAGCAAGAGCTATTCGCTGTTCTCGTCCGCAACCCACCACGAACAGTTGCGGAGTTTCATACGGAAGCGACAGCCATAGAGAAAACGCTAGAACAGCGGGCTCGACAGTACAATCGAGACATAAACTATGCACCTGCCAATGTCTTCTCTGGACGCCAGCGAAGTGACATGGACGCTCTGCGAGAACTCATCAGGTCGGTGATCAGGGAAGAGCTCAGCAAGTTGCAAGCACCTCACACTACAGCAACACTGTCTGTAGTCGACGTAGTACGAGATGAACTGAGGCAGATGATACGTGAGCCGGAGCGTGCGCCACAGCCGATCCAACGCATACCAACGTACTCTGAAGTACTCAGACAACCCGCGGCGCACACCAATGCAGCAGTTACGATGGCCTCTCCTTGCCCACAAACGGTACGCAGCGCACCTCGTCCACTGGAACCGACGGCTACCTACCTGCCACGAGCCCGTGGTGTAGCTCGCTACGTGGATCAAAGGCCCCGGAAAAGTGACATCTGGCTTGACCATGAGCGCAGGCCTTTGTGTTTCCATTGTGGGGAAGCAGGTCACCTGTATAGGTTCTGCCCTTACCGACAGGCAGGATTAAGGGGCTTTCCGTTGTACGCACCATGCCCTCGAAACGGTGAACGGCCAACCGAGATCGAAGAGTACTTGTCCGCGCGCCAGAGCCCACTCACTCCACGCCAACATCAGCCAAGATCGCCGTCGCCCAGGCGTTACCGATCACCCAGCCCACGTGCTTCTTCCGCATGGTCTGGGCACCGTTCTACAAGCCCACACCAGGAAAACTGAAGCAAGCGACCTGTGGAGGTGAGGCCGCTGATAACGACAGTTGCAAAGATCCTCCATTGCGGTTTCAAGGTGACGATGCTATGTTTACAGAGGATAAGCGCAGCAGTGCGAAGATTACTTCAGATTTGCGGTTGAAAATAGACGGATACGAGCTGAATGCTTTAGTTGACACCGGCGCTGATTATTCGGTAATGAGTCACAAATTGGCAAAGAAACTGAAAAAGGTTGTAACAAAATGGAGTGGGGCACAGATACGCACGGCAGGTGGCCACACTATTACACCGCTCGGCAGACGCACCCCAAGGCTCGAAATAAGAGGCTTTACTTACGTTGCTGACTTCATCGTGCTGCCGGACTGTTCAAGGGAGCTTATACTAGGAATGAATTTTCTGCAAGCCAATGGAGCCATAATTAATCTGCGCAGATCCAGTGTAACGTTTTCGACAGAACAAGCTATGTCGGTGGAGGAATCGGAAAAGCGACGTCTTACTGCTCTGCGCGTTGTTGATGATGACGTCACAGTGCCACCTCGCTGTAGTGTAATGGTGCTTGTTGAAAATAAGGCATTTTGTGACCACGAAGGAATAGCGGATGGAAACGTAGAGCTATTTTTAAACAAAGGAATTTGCGTGGCAAGGGGTGTTGTTCACTTAACGAATGGCCGCTCAGTTGTCCTCCTTACGAATTTTGGGAATGAATGTCAGCACATCGCGCAAGGTATGGCTATCGCCTATTTCCACGAGTTCTGCATGGCGACTGAACTATGCAGTTTAGCGACAACGCCAACCACTCCACAAGAGACCTGCAACGTCGATGCATCAGTTAACGTCAACCATAGGCTCCCAGAATATCAAAAGAAACGATTGTTTGCCCTTATAAAAGAGTTTTCGGACTGCTTTTCAACGTCCTCTAAGGTGCGACGAACGGCTATTGCAAAACACAGGATTATAACAGAAGAAGCCACGAGACCGATTTACCAACACCCATATCGAGTATCGCAAAAGGAAAGAGACGTCATCAAGAAACAAGTGGAGGAGATGCTTTCAGATGACGTGATCCAGCCTTCCAGCAGTCCATGGGCGTCTCCCGTAGTGCTTCTAAAAAAGAAAGATAACAGCCTTCGATTCTGCGTCGACTATCGGAAACTGAACAGCGTAACGAAACGGGATGTATACCCTCTGCCGCGTATCGATCATACACTCGATCGACTACGGAGTGCGAAATACTTCTCCTCCCTTGATCTCAAGAGCGGATATTGGCAAATTGAGGTGGATGAGCGCGACCGTGAAAAGACGGCATTCATAACCCCAGACGGACTCTACGAATTTAAAGCGCTTCCATTCGGCCTGTGCACAGCGCCAGCTACGTTTCAGAGAATGATGGACGCTGTCCTCGCGGGACTGAAATGGCAGTCCTGCTTGGTGTACTTGGATGACGTTGTCGTATTTTCCGCTACATTCGACCAACATCTAGAGCGACTTCACACAGTATTAGAAGCCATTCGTTCAGCAGACTTGACCATCAAGCCAGAAAAATGCCACTTCGCTTTTGAAGAGCTTCGATTCCTCGGACACGTCGTCAGCTCCGACGGCGTTCGGCCAGATCCCGAAAAGACAGCTGCCATCGCAAAGTTCCCGACACCCAAAGACAAGAAGTCAGTACGTCGCTTCCTGGGTTTATGCGCGTACTATCGGCGATTTGTGGAAAATCTTTCGAACATTGCTGAACCACTTACTAATCTGACAAAAGACAAGGTGCCCTTTAGGTGGGAAAGTGAACAACAGGAAGCATTTGATGAGTTAAGAACACGCCTGCAAGCCTCTCCAATCCTCGCCCACTTCGATGATACTGCCGAAACTGAAGTTCACACTGATGCGAGTAACGTCGGCCTCGGAGCCATTTTAGTCCAGCGGCAAAACGGCCAAGAAAAAGTGCTAGCGTATGCCAGCCGCAAGCTTTCGAAAGCTGAGACAAATTACTCTGCAACCGAAAAAGAGTGTCTCGCGGTCATTTGGGCCATAAGTAAATTTCGGCCGTACCTCTACGGTAGACCATTCCGAGAAGTAAGTGACCACCATTGCCTGTGTTGGCTGGCGAATCTTAAGGATCCCTCTGGCCGACTAGCAAGATGGAGCCTTAGGCTACAAGAGTACGATGTTACTGTGGTATACAAATCTGGGAAAAAGCACAGCGATGCCGACTGCCTGTCACGCGCACCAGTGGAGACGAGTGAGCCGGAGGAAGAAGACTTCCCGTTTCTAGGCGTCGTCCAGACATCAGAAATCGCTGAACAACAACAAAATGGCCCCGATTTGCTGCCGCTTATACAGCATCTCCAAGGACTCAACGTTAAAGTCCCGCGCACTTTATCCAGGGGGCTCCCTTCGTTCTGTCTTCGGGAAGGGGTCCTTTACAAGAGGAACTTCAAGCCTCACGGTGACAAGTTTTTACTCGTTGTACCTGCACCTTTACGAAACGAGATTCTGCACGCATGTCATGATGAGCCAACATCTGGGCACATGGGTGTCAGCCGTACATTCGCCAGAATTCACCTGAAATACTACTGGCCAAAACTGTTATCATCAGTTCAGCGCTATGTGAAAACTTGCCGTGAGTGTCAAAGACGCAAAACTCCATCCGTGAAACCTGCAGGCCTCCTCCAGCCAATAGAACCACCCCATGCCCCATTCCAACAAGTTGGTATGGATCTCCTAGGCCCGTTTCCGACATCGACTGCACACAAGAAGTGGATAGTCGTAGCCACAGACTATCTCACTCGCTATGCTGAGACTGACTCGCTGTACACTGCAACATCTCTTGAAGTTGCCAAGTTCTTCATCAACAACATAGTCCTCAGACATGGTGCACCCAGCGTGGGTAATTACAGATCGTGGCCCAGCTTTTACTGCAGACCTAATGAAATGTCTGATGCGAATGACCCACACAGACCAGAGAAGAACTACAGCATACCATCCTCAAACAAATGGCCTAACGGAGCGCTTGAACAGAACTCTGACTGATATGCTTTCAATGTATATCGACGTCGAACATAAACTGTGGATGAAATATTGTCCTACATCACGTTCGCATATAATACAGCCGTTCAAGAAACAACGTGAGTGACACCATTTGAACTTGTATTCGGCCGAAGAGTCACCACTCCACTGGATGCAATGTTACAACTGAATGATGAAAGCAGCAATCCACCTGGCCTAGACGACTTCCTGCAAAGAGCCGAGGAAGCACGACAGATGGCGAGATACAGAATACGCCGCCAACAACGTATCGACTCCTATCGGTACAATCAGCGTCGTACCGAAGCGCATTTTAAACCAGGTGACAAAGTATGGATATGGACCCCAGTGCGTCGCCGCGGACTTTCTGAAAAACTTTTTAGCCACTACTTCGGGCCTTACGAAGTACTCCATCGTGTAAGCGATGTAACTTACCAAGTCAGATCCGCGATACACGGGAGCTCAAAACGCTGCAACCCTACAGAGGTTGTACATGTAGTCCGGATGAAGCCGTACTATGAGAGATCACCGGAAGACCAGTGACGCCTACGCCTACCACGAATCTATTCATTGCCTGACGCATCGGGACGATGCGTGTGAGGAGGGGGATTATGCCACGACATAGTGCCTGCATTCAAACAACGCGCCCATCACCACGCGCACAGAGGCATACATGGGCGCCGTCTAGTGTTGCGCGGAGACGATGATGATAGCACGAGAACCCAGCTTGCCCCTGCTGATGTGTGCCACGCGCTTGGGACTCTTCTTGAAGAAGTAGAAGAAGAAGACATCTTGCCGTTCTGCTGTAACGTGCTACGACCATAGTCCCTTTGAGTTGTGGGCACAGGTTCGCCCTTTAATAAATACGTTTTATTATACCCCGAGTCCTTCAACATCGTTACAATATGATTATGAGAGACGCGGTAGTGGAGGGCTCTGGAAATTTCGACCGCCTGGGGTTCTTTAACATGCGCCCAAATCTGAGCACACGGGCCTACAACATTTCTGCCTCCGTCGGAAATGCAGCCGCCGCAGCCGGGATTCGATCCCGCGATCTGCGGGTCAGCAGCCGAGTACCTTAGCCACTAGACCACCGTGGCGGGGCTCGGCAGCATTGACCTGACGAATGTAAAGTATATATGTTATAGTCCCAGACGGAATTGAACCCAAGCATTCTGTGTGGCAATCAAGTATTTTACCACAGAGCCACACCAGGTCTCAAAATTGCTTTGGAAAAAGACCCTATATATGTAGACTGTATGTTGGTGAAACGTCAATAGTAGTTACAGACCTGGCTTTCTAATTCCATTACATTACAAGTGTACTCTTATGACAGAGGTGGACAGAGGCGTGATGTTGGGCTAAAGTAAATTGTATACTTAAGCGTCATCCACTGAAGTTGATATAAGTAGCACTAGCCAGGGCTGTCGTTCTCGAAAGCAGAAGCGCTACATATCAGCTTACCGCTTCCAATTTTGGTAATACCGATGTCGCTGTTGGCATCGTTACGCAACTGTAAACCGGTTGCATAAAATATATGTGACTGTTCAACATATTTGTGCGTAGAGCATTTGTACATATCGGCATTATTTAACGTTTCATTCAATTAAAATTGCAACACAGTGCCATTCCCTTCGCATGTTCCGCATAATATCGATTCCCATGGTACATGGGATTTGCCGAACTTTTTACTCTCATTCTTTGCATTCGTCGGGTAAATGCGGGTTGCCGCATTTCTTTGACGCTCTTCCATTTAAATATCCTGGGTAGATATAAACTGCAAATCCTCTGTGTGGCATACCCGCATGCCATGCCCGTGGTATAAAGGTATAATGACATATGTTGCGCAAAGTAGCGCTGCAAGGGGGACACTCACGAAGGCGAAAAAAAAAAAACAGCCAAAGCTTGTGGGTGCAAACCATCAACTGTTAATATTTCGAAGTGGGGTGGCCCCACTTCGGGCCACCTCACCGAAGAAGGAAAGGGTACGAGTAAAGGAGTGAAAGTGTAAAGAAAACAAAAGTGAAACAAAATTGGACCCGTGTCTGCATGTTACACCGCAAATGTCGTTGAAAGACGATAGTCTTGCGTCTGGAGATAAGGAACAAAACGTTTGTTTGATGTTTTGCACGATAAAATCGGTGAATGGTATTCTGGAGGCTTAGCGTTAGAGTGCCTTTAGCGTGAAGCGGAGGTGAACGAGCGCATCAAGTCACGTCACGCGTGAGAAATGAGCGCTATAAGCAGTTATCCTAGAAAACGACCCACCATGGTGGTCTAGAGGCTAAGGTACTCGGCTGCTGACCCGCAGGTCGCGGGATCGAATCCCGGCTGCGGCGGCTGCATTTCCGATGGAGGCGGAAATTCTGTAGGCTCGTGTGCTCAGATTTCGGTGAACGTTAAAAAAACCCAGGTGGTCTAAATTTCTGGAGCCCTCCACTACGGCGTCTCTCATAATCATATGGTGGTTTTGGGACGTCAAACCCTATATATCAATCAATCGTTCAATCAATCAATCAATTGTCCTGGAAAATGGGGCGTGCGCCATGTGTGCCCGTCTCTGAGATGATAAGGTGTAGAGCGCTAGCTGACGGGTAGGTGCCACCACCGTATCGTCTTAGCAAAGCATTGGAAACACTTGCCGTTTCGTGCAAGCGATGCATGGCCAGCGCAGCGTTATAAAGGCTAAGATGCCTAAAATTACCTAAGTATGCCTTTTCTAGTAAAAAAATACACATACATAATACTGACGTGCTGTCATGGTGCCTCAGATAACCAAAATAATTGTTCTTTAATTGAAAATCGCCCAAGTATGAACGCTGAACCTTGAGCAATATTCATATTAAAAGAAAAGCGGCGCACAAAAAGACGGAGACAAAGAAGAGAACCACACACAGCGCCGTGGCAGCGCTGTGTGTGGTTCTCTTCTTTGTCTCCGTCTTTTTGTGCGCCGCTTTTCTTTTAATATGAATATACACCAACTCGCCCAACTTTCTATTCTGTTGAGCAATATTGGTGGGTGCTGCGGATAGGGTCGGCCGTTTGGAGTATCGTTTGGTCATTTTGGTGCCGTTTTGAGAACCGTCAAGGGTGGACAAACAGACAGACCAAAAGTTTTGCGTGGAAGGTCCCCAAGAAAGACTATCGTCTGTAAAACAGATTAGACACGTGAAACAGCAATCAAGCCAATGTTGCGCATGTCGACGCTGCGCAGTGTTTTTCAGCTGCCCCCGAGGCAGTAAATTTTGTGAAAAGTACTTTTTAACGCTATCACGTAAAAAAAATGGGAAAGCGCGTGATTAGGTATTCCAACCTGCGCCCCTCACTGCGAAGCGAGCTGCCTTAGACAGTTACGCCATGCGTCACTCATTATCAGGATACTAACGATAGAATACAAGCGCACGTGTCGTAAGGTGAAACTCGCAGGACGCCATACGGGATGAAATGAGAATAACGAAGAGCGTGGGTCATGCTACATCTTTGCCCGCGCCGTGTTTGCGTCGTATCGCTGGCAATCCAGGCTAGTTTTCTATAATTGGGTTGTAACGCCCCTCCACTCGCGGCCAGGCGAGGTGGCCAAAGAAATAGTAGGGCACCCCGTGACTCGTGGCAGCGCGAGCTAGTGAAAGAGAGAGAGATAGAGGTTCAGGAAAAGAAAAGATGCAACTTTTGCAGCCCTCATTGGGAGCACGGCTCAGCGCCTGTAAGGCGGGGTGGGGGTGGAAAAGAGAGCATTAAAGATGCGGAGAAGAGAGAAGAAGAAAAGAAATGGCGTCCAAGACCAAGGATGTGGCGGGTGGCTTCTATAGCCGGTTGTCTAGTCCAGTGTCCTCAAGGAAGCAAAGAACCACCTCGAAGACCTGGGTGTGGTGCCATGCAGGAAAAAGAAGGTCCCTATGTGTGGCCACGGGCAGACCATGGCGACGGAGTGCGGCGAGCAAGACGCCGCGTTCTGTGCGAAGCGCTGGGCAAACACGCAACAGGTGCACGTTGGTTTCATCTGCCCAGCAAGCAGTGCACGCAGGGTACGAGGCTCTGCCAAGCCGATGACGCCGGGCGGCAGGCCAGGAGTAGCCGATGCGTAAGCGAAGTAGCAAGGACCTCTCCCTCCTGGTGGAACCCCGGTCAGGCAGCCGGGTCGGTGGCTCTATCCTTGCTACACGATCGTCAGGGTGGCAGCGTAGCAACAGCCTCCTCAATGTGATTCTCAAAAGGTCTGAGGCGACCACGGTATGGCACACAGGGACGGTGGAGTGATGTGCTTCTTTTGCCAGGGCGTCAGCCTGCTTGTTTCCCTGGATTCCCACATGAGGAAGGACCCAGTGCAGAGAAACATCAACGACACTGGCAAGGAGGACATGCAGTTTGGTGACGAGCATCTGCGTTGCGAAGCCTGCTCGCTCCGGCTTAGCCAAGGCCAGCAACGCAGCTCTTGAGTCGCACGTGACCGCCACGGAGCACGTTGGGGGGTTTGCTGCTAGCAGGACAACTGCCAGGTGGAGACCAGCCGTCTCTGCAGCAGTAGAGCAGGCCCCAAAAGGCAGACAGCAGGAGGCCGTCCAACCAAGTGCTGGCATAATGCAGGAAGCTGTGGCCGAGCCTGTGTCTGGGATGACAGAGCCGTTTGTGTACGCCATAAGCCTTCCAGCCAGCTCTTCCTCTATCTTCGAGGCAGATGCCTGCTTGAGTGCGCAAATGGGTGAGCGACGCTTGGAGAGCCCTCCCAGACCAATGTTGATAGCCAGTAGTTTTTCTGTTGGCGGGGGAAGAGGGAGAGCTGGAGGCACCGGTCCCACAGCTGCTTGATAGATCTGCAGCAGCTCGCCCATCCGAGGTTCTGGTCGACTTTGCAGCTGGGCAAGAAGGGGGTACCCATCAGGCGCATGTGCTAGCCGATCAATGTGTAGAAGCCCATGCTGCTTCAGGAGCAGACAGAGAGGCCAGATACCCGCCTCTGCCAGGGTGGCTGCGACTTGAGAGGACCGCGGCAGGCCGAGGACACAGCGAATGAAGCCCCTATGCGGTAACTCGAGGCGCTCTAAAAGCCACCGAGTAACTGATACCACGGGAAATTCGTACAGCAGCCATGATGTTGCTGCTGCTGTGTAAAGACGAAAAGCCCAGGATGGTGAGCTGCCGCGGCCACTTAAGAAGATGCCCTTCACCGCCTTCTGGGTTCTCTTCACCATGCATATGGCTTCCTTGAATATTGGAGTCCAGGACAGCCGATGGTCGATGCGAAGCCCGAGATGGGTCACCGAACTCTCGCACGGTATTGTGGTGCCCTCGATGGTCAGACAGGCCACTCTACTCCGTATTCTTTGTCTGGGGAGCACAAGAAGTGCCTTCGTTGTGGCCAGAGAGACAGCCAGACCTGCAGATGCAACATGGCCGACTTCAGCATTCAGTGCATTCTGCAGGCAAGATCGGACAGTTCACAAATTCCTGGTAAGGGCCCCAATTCCACAAGGCGACGTCGTCAGCGTATATGAAACATTGGACTTGGTAGCGCTTGCCGGAAGGAATGACTTCTGGCAGGCGTGCCAATGCGATGTTAAATAAGAAAGGACTCCGTACAGAACCTTGTGGCTCCCCTGTCGGTACCGGTCGTGGAGAGCTGAGCGCGTGGGTGACTCTCACGCGGAAAAATCGGCCCGACAGAAAGCCCTGTACAAAGCACAGCATGCAACCCTGCACACCCAGGGCTGCTAGTGCCTGCATGACTGCCAGGTGCGCCAGGCCATCAAAGGCATTCCGCACGTCCAAGAGCACTAAAAAGGCTGCCTCTTGCCTGCTTCTTGCATGCTCAAGTGCCGAGACGACGTCAATAAGCAAATATGCTGTGCAGCGGTGGTGCCGGAATCCACTCTGCTGCTCGAGAAAGTAGTCCAGTGCCCTAGCAATCCACTCTAGGCGGGCCAAGACCACTGCTTCCATCACCTTGCAAGCGGATGAGGTAAGAGAGACAGGCCTGTACGATGAAGGGGTCAACGCTGGCTTACGCGATTTTAAGATCTGTATGATGATTGCAGTAATCCAGGACTCTGGTAGCTGTCCGCTGTTCCAGACTTCATTGAAGTAGTCAAGCAGCTGGGCCTTCTCCCTGTCTGTCAGGTTGCGGAGCATCTGAAACGTAATTATATCCGCTCCCGGTGCGCTTCGCTGCTTCGAGCGGTTGAGAGACGCGGTCAGTTCATGGGGCAGGAATGATTCGTTGCACAGGGCTACCACTCTCTCAATGGTAAAGGCAGGTTGGTGTAGGTGGGGTACACATACTGGTCTATCAAAGAGCCGGGCCTCTGCTGCTAGTCCTGGTGGTCTCGTTGCACATTGACTCGCCATGAGGTCCGCCAGAGTGAGCTCCGTGAGATCCAGAGAGATGGCCACGGCCAGTATAGGCTGACGGATGGCTTGCCCGCGCTGCAGTGGTCGCAAAAGCTGCCATGCAGTTGAACTGCGTCGAGAGCTGGAGATGGTACTGCTGACACCCTACCAGCTTCGCTTCCATCGACGGTTTGTGTGGCGTCTACAGATGGCGTCCAGCCGCCTGAAAGCTGTCCAATCTTCTGCCGTGGAACTGCGGATGGCATGGTGCTCGGCCCTTCTTCGCGTGGCCCACAACTGTAGCTGCTTGAGGTCAGGAACGGGACGTCCGGGTTTGGTTCTCGATACGACGGTAGCCGCATTAGCACTGTCGATTACATGCTGCAGGAAGTCTTCCTCCGCAGGCATTGCACTGAGTCGTCGAAATAAGCTGCAATTGACCGTAGAGCAAACTCGGCTCCTGGGGAGGGAGCAGTGTTGGTGTTCAGGAAAATCGGAAAGTGATGTGATCTTCAGGTGTCTGGACTGATCGACTAGGTGCACGCACAATGTTTTGTTGCGACACTAATGTCCTTAGTAGTACGCATGCCGCTGCGCACAAAGGCGGGCTCCCCAGGGTTCAAAATCTTGAGGCCTGCTCAAAGGGTGACATCCGCAGTGGCTCAGCTCCGAGCACAACAGCTGTCTCCACCCCAGGCAGTATGGTGACCGTCCAAGTCCCCGCAGAGGAGAAAATTACGGCCCAGGTGAGCTAGTGGGAATGGTTTGACTCTTGAAAGTTTATGTCACAGCAGGGAAGAAATGAAATGAATGAACCAGAATCACAATATATGTATACGTTACACAATGACCACAATTGACACCAGCAGGAGACGCAAGCCATGGATTCACGTGCGCCTGCCAAGCGCCGTCTTCATTTCCTTCTCTTGAGGTGGCACACTCTCAGCCTTCGTTCATCGCTCAAAGGAGGGAACTGAGGGGAAAATGCGAGTAAAATGACTTTAAATGCTGATTGATATGTGGGGTTTAACGTCTAAAAATTGCCATATGATTATGAGACACCATAGTGTAGGGCTCCGGAAATTTCGACCACCTGGGGTTCTTTAGAGTGCATCCAAATCCGAGCACACGGGCCTAGAACATTTCCGCCTCCATCGAAAATGCAGCCGCCGCTACCGGCATTCGATCCCGCCACCTGCGGGTCAGCAGCCGACTACTTTAGCCACTAGACCACCACGGCGGGGCGACTTTAAATGCGAGCGCAATAGTCTGAGAGTGTCGCATAGAGCGCATGTGCTATGGTGACTCGCAAATTTTTTGGGTTCTCTAGCCTCTTTGTTGCTATAAATTCGTTGCTATCCCATTCGTTGATTTATGATCGTGTTCGTCATACACTCGTAGCCTACCGGGTATGCCAATTTGGTCAATACCAGGTTAAGGTGGCGACAACGACAGAGCCCAGACGTAGGCGGATAGATAGACAGATAGACAGATAGATATAAACGTTTTAAGAGCCTTTGGTTCACTTAGAAGTGCTTCGCTTTAATAAATAGTGTAAACATGCACGCTATGTGGTGAGAATATAACCGAAATGATCAACCTGTTCACGTGAGAGTGACCGACCAGTTCTTGGTGTGCCGTCTTAGCTGGGCTTTGGCAGCCTTAAGAAGTGGAAATTTCTGTCCGCAGCGTCCTTCGTGGTCGTCCTGTTCGGCGTGAAACGCTATGAGGCCCAGTGTCTGCGCAGCGCGTTGAAACAGCCGCGTCGAATTCGGCCCCAGCATCGAGAACCAGTGACTGCCTCGGCGGACCTGCAGGCAGTCGGTCACGTTGGAGTAAGTTGAGATGGCGTCGAGTTCGCTTTGCACGACGCAGAGGGACCCGTACGACGTGGTGCCCACACGTTTGACTCTGTGGCCCTGGACCTTGTAGTGGTAGCCGCGGAAGGAAGCTGTCACCATGGTCCTGTCCAGGCAATCGCGGCCGAAGCTGGCTTCGTTGAACACTGCGTACTCGGAGAGTTCGGTGTCGAAGGACCAGGTGGCCTGGCCGCCACTCCTGTACTGCGCTGGGCAGGCGAGCTCACTGACGTCGTCCTCGAGGTAGGCGTGGCCCATCCTGACGACGGGCACCATGCGACGCCGCACGAAAGCTCCAGCCGAAAACTTGTCGGCTTCGTTGTTGTAGTCGAAGACTTGAAGAAGCCACAGGCTTCGCGCGTGTAGCCGAGCGTAAAGTGAGTGCACCACGTCGTAGTAGTCACCGGTCAGGTCGTTGTCGTAGTTCATCACGACCCCTTTCAATCCGCTACTGACGACCCAATTGACGATCCGAATAAGCAGCTTCTCCTTGCCCACCGACGCCTGAGACTTAAGCAGCGTCGGTGTGCCGTCCCGGCGGCCCACTATGGCCAAGGCTTTAACGCGAGGCGTTCGACCTTGACGCCCAGTTGCGTTGGCAGCGCGAATCAGTCCAGCCAGGTGGCGCGCGGGTGGCCCTCGATCGACGTAAACGCCCGTTTCGTTCATCTGCAGGCAGCAGTACACGAAGGCGTCGCACACGCCCGACGTCGGGTATTCGAATGTTTCCGGCATAAAGCGGGAGTCGAAGGTGCACCAAAGCTCTCCGTGGGCGATCGGGCTGCGGGCTTTGCCTCGAGCGCTCCACTGGTCGGGCGGGCCGCCGGCGTCATCGGCGCCGAAGATTGCGTTCGAGATGGCTGCACCCAAGATGTACATCAGGAGCAGGGCGAGGCCCGAGATGATCACCACTGCGGGCACGAACACGGCCGTGTAGTTCGCCTTGTGCTTCGCCTCGAGTTGCGCGATCGAATCCCGGCGCTGCTGTTTCTCGTCAACATCAGCCTTTTGGATTTCGTCGCCGGCAGCGGCCATCATCTTCTTCCTTATCCGATGGCGCATGCACAACCTTGCGGAATCGGGCATTGACGACGAAAAAAAAAGAGAGAATAAACAGAAATTTCGAATAAGCAACAGGGTGCTAAAAATTTATAAGAAACCTATCTTGAAACAACCCGAAAATACTCGTCGTCTGAACAAACATCCAGCAGACAGCGTCCAGAAAAAAAGAAGAAAAGGAAAAGGGAAAAGTAAGCCTGAGTTCTCAGTCAATGGTGACGATAGTTAGTGCAACGAGTGATGTCTTTGATAATTGCACGTCCTCTGATTATGGCAGCCATTGCTATAGGCTAGAGTAGGACCTATTTATAAATAGAGGATGAGTAACTATGGCCAGACATTTTAATCAGAATTAAGCACTTACTTGCAAGCACCCATAGAAATCTGAGAAGCTTACGTGAGAAGGCTCTAGAAAAACAAACTGCATGTGAACTGTGCGTAGAACAATTTGCCGTGGGCGATAGAGGTACATATAAGGGCTTCATACTATTGCGTAGACAAACTTAGTTTGCGTAGAGGGAATGGCATCGCTATAATGCCGAAACGTGGGCAAACATTCAGAATGCCTGAAATGTGGGCGAAAATTGCAAAAATACCATTCAAGAGAAGGAGAGTGAATGCTTTGCTTTCTTTGTTTCGTGGGGCACCTGTGTCAACGAACAGGGTTCAGTGTGAGAACAGTGAGTAATACTCCAAAGCTAGGATTGGCTAGAGCTTCATCATAAAACAGCGCACACACACGAAGATGAAAAATAAAGAAATGTACGATGCGAGTGCTGACTATTAGCTGAAATTGTTATCCAATACAGCAACATACATCCGTGAAGATTATCAATCATGCAACATGGGAGTATCAAGGCTACAAACTAGTGACGGTATGCGAGAGTTTAGCAAGAATGTCACAGTCTTAGATAATAATTGATACCCTCTTGCTATGCCCCGCCACGGTGGTCTAGTGGCTAAGGTACTCGGCTGCTGACCCGCAGGTCGCGGGATCGAATCCCGGCTGCGGCAGCTGCATTTCCGATAGAAGCGGAAACGTTGTAGGCCCGTGTGCTCAGATTTGGGTGCACGTGAAAGAACCCCAGGTGGTGGAAATTTCCGGAGCCCTCCACTACAGCGTCTCTCATAATCATATGGTAGTTTTGGGACGTTAAACCCCACAAATCAATCAAATCAACCCTCTTGCTGATGGCACTCACACACAAAGGGGAACGGGCTAAGAACTGGGTGTTAGCGAATTTCATTGTAATTTATATGCACCGACCCATGCCGCCTGTGGACTCAAGTTTTTTCCACGGTATGCTTGGCGGGACCGGCAGTGAAGAGCGCAGAATCTTCCAGAAGGTTCTCATACACTCGGGCGAGGTTGGCGCTGGGCAGTGGTTCAACGTGTAATGAAGTGGTTACATAAAACTATAAAAAAAGAAGTGTGCGTGGCAACGTAGCTTGTAAAAAAATTATACACTAAAACGAGGCCAAAGAAAAATTTTAAAGTATACTACTGGGAACAAAAATCCGCCAATCTGCATCACTCTCGCATGCCTCACCACCAGAACAAGAATAAACAGTGTGGTCAATCCCCCTTGTGAGTATGAGCCAAGATATTTTAAGCGACAAAACAAAAACAAAAATGCCCGGCAAGCTGGTTCTCTACAGAATATTATACATCCATGTATTAATGAGAGGCGCACACACATTTGCGGCTAATCACTCTAGCATGGTGGAGAAGGGCAGATCAGCATCCATGCAGTTGTAGCCTTAAGGTACAAAAAAAAAAATTCATCCGTATTTCCAAGAAAGCAACGCTTCACTCCCTTTTCTTCCATCTAACAGAGAAAACAGGCCATTTATCCATTCTCCCTTTCATTCGTAACGACGGTGTCGTTTCGGCAAACGTTCAGGTACGATGCGGGGGCGCTGCCAGCTCGTAAAATTCACGCATTGCGAGGCGCCAGCTGGGAAAAATGTGTTTTTCCACACCAGCCGCTAAGGTTTTGAACAGCACTGGCTAACACTTCCAGTCTTATATACAGAAGAATAGTGGATGATTGCTGCCGTAGCTCTATTGGTAGATCATCAAGCGCTCTATGTAAAGGTTCTAGGCTCAGTCCGTAAAAGAACAGGCTGTTGGATGAGTGTGTTGTTCGATTCCTTCCTGTGTCTACGTTTATCGTGCAGTTTAACTCGGAACGGTCCTTACTGGGGCAAGCTTTTTTGCCTCTACATCATTTATTTCCTCCGTGTTCTTGTTTCTTTGCGCATCAAAGTGCAATAATAATATCCGTTATTAACAATAATATTGTAATTACCACACCACAATTAACAGGTGACGACTAATGTCACCTGTACTATAATTGGCTTCATTGTGGCTTTTATTAGAAGCTTTCGTTAGGTTTGATACTTAAAAAGGGGTCTTGCAGTACTTCTTCAGCGTTGTAAAAAACGCTGCCCATGGGTGATTTAGTCCCCTAAAAACACTTAAGCGAAACATCATGGTGCAGCACGTGGCCTGGAATTCACAATTAATTGTAAAACTAAGCTAGGAATTAGTTCATATTCTTTCGATAAACTGATGCTGTATACGAAAAGCCACCATATCATATCCCGATTCAAGGCATTTGTCTGATTAGAGAATCGTGAGCTGCATAGTTACCGAGGCCCTTATCTGTTCCCGCGCTCGCTCGCAATTACAATGAAAGTAAAAAAGAAACAATAGTACTTAAGCACATGACGCGTGCGTGACGTAGCTTCCTTCTCCCGTTACGCCCTTTCCGGCTTAGCCTCCAGCGCTCTCGTCGGGACGAGAAAATTACTTATTTATTTGTTTATCTGTTTGGTTTGAGTACATAGAGAACACGAAGACAGAGGAAACAGGGAGGGAACAAGCTGACAACTGCCACCTATAGGGGCACAAAGCCTGCCTGCTCGTTTGGGAAGAGAAGGCATAGAGGAAACAAGGAAAGAAAAAGGAGAGAGAAAAAAAAAGACAGCACATATAAAGAGAACGACAAATCGATTCGTGAGACAGTCAATTCCTTTAATGAAGCCATTCGATGGTTACTCGGAAAAGTGTTGTGAGGCCCTTTCGAAACGCATTTGACGCCAGTCACAATAGTACACCATCTAACACAGGCCTCCTCATGCATAAGAGTGAAGGAAACGTGCGTGCACTCGTTCTAAGCATGCAGCAGTGTTGCATGCTTAGAAGATTTGTCAATAATTGAAGGACCAGCACGAGCACATGATAGCGGTAAAATGTGAAAGAAAAAAAGCTTTTCATCCCTTACCGTTATGATCATATCCTGTCGTTAGCAATACGTAGCACTGCCTTGTGTGTTCGTACTTTGGGAACACTATGGAACAGCCCTGGAGTGTGTAGCTGGCAGATGCTAAGCGCGCGCATGGTGCACACCGTTGCTGCCCCGTACTTCACGTGGATGCCAAGACTATATATGCGAGTGCTGTGGCTGTCCCCTCCGAACGTCGCGTGTACACACGGAAAAACAGCAATAGGCTCGTTCAGTTTCTTTCTTTCTTTCTTTCTTCCATTCTTCCTTTCTTTTTTTCTTTCGTTCTTTCTTTCTTCATTTTTCTTTCTTTTTCTTTCTTTCTCTTTCTTTCCTTCTTTCTTTCTTTCTTTCTTTCTTTCTTTCGTTCGTTCTTTCTTTCTTTCTTTCAGACACTAAGCGTCTTATGACGGAGTTCGATCTGGTGTGCGGCGTGACCATCCTTACTACGCAAACGAGTCCCCTTTCCATCTCGATCCTACGCTGCCCACTTTCTCCCCTCCCGTGGCATCCACACCTCCACGGCGCATGCACATTCCCCCGTTCTGTATCCTCTCCTACGCCCCCTCTCTCCCCTCTAGTAAACGCACGCCAAAACGCGCTACTCTGTGTGAGCCTGTATAAGGCTCACACAGAGTAGCGCTACTCTGTGTGAGCCTACTCTGTGCTACTCTGTGTCAGCCTGTGAACGCTACTCTGTGTGGCTGTGTAAGGCTGTGTCCCCTCCCCCTTACAGTCTCTCAGCAATCACGTGATGGCGACGAGTAACAGCAAAAGAAACTACAGGCATGGTGTGCTCCACTTGCAAAGACGCGATAACATCGGGCAAGGTGCCCGTGCTGAAGGCAACATTAAGTTCCCTTCATCACTTTTTCTCTAGTGGGAGACTATCTATCTATCTATCTATCTATCTATCTATCTATCTATCTATCTATCTATCTATCTATCTATCTATCTATCTATCTATCTATCTATCTATCTATCTATCTATCTATCTATCTATCTATCTATCTATCTATCTATCTATCTATCTATCTATCTATCTATCTATCTATCTATCTATCTATCTATCTATCTATCTATCTATCTATCTATCTATCTATCTATCTATCTATCTATCTATCTATCTATCTATCTATCTATCTATCTATCTATCTATCTATCTATCTATCTATCTATCTATCTATCTATCTATCTATCTATCTATCTATCTATCTATCTATCTATCTATCTATCTATCTATCTATCTATTTAATATTATGCTCGGTTATGTCACCCAAGAAGCACGGACTGCAGGCGTGTTGCCGAAAAAAATCTTGGTGCAACTGTGCTACAGGAGAGACGCTGCGAGCGCCGACGAGTGCAGACGCGCTTCACGTCAGCTCCTGCTTTCATGAACAACTTCACTGTGAAAATCACCACGTTCATTTCTCAGAGTGATATAAGAGGATTCGTATCGTCATCCAGATTCTTAGGATACCAAAGACAAGGTGGGCCAACTGTTTTTCGTCTTTTTACGGCCTTTTCCTCGGTGCACACCACACGAAACGCTGTTAAGCCTCGCGAAACAGGCCGGTTCACTCAGGGAGCCGACGCTGTAAACCCACCGGAATCTACCGCGTCGGCAGGCGACACGCAAACACTGACGCCGATTCGAGAACGATGGATGTAAAACACGATGATGATGAATCACCAGCCACTACTGAGAGTGAAGAAGTGCACACCATCCACTACGGACGGCGTCAAAAGCCCGGACATGGATCGGTGAGGGACGCTGACGACTGCCTTGGTGATAACATTAGGGCAAAACCCGGATTTGGTAACACGCAAGCCAAAACGCAGGAAAGACAGATGAAACACATCGAAAAAGAGAACAGAATGCCCAAGCTACCGGCGGGAGACTACCAAATTGTCATCAGACCCAGAGAAGGCCTACGCGTAGCCGCACTCGGCCCAACCGATATAACCAGAGGCATACATGAAGCCGCGGCTACACCACCAGAAGTCCGGCACTTCGACGTAATATGCCCAACAAGACACAGAACACCATATTAGTAAGCACTCCCGACCCCGACCGAGCGGAACAGTACAAAAAATCAAGAAAATACTTATACGAGGCAAAGAATATGAAGTGGCAGCGTATAAAACAGCACCAGAAGATACAGGCCAAGGGTATCAGTAAAGGAATCCCACTGAAAGAAATTCTTGCTAGTAATAGGGCGGCCCTTGTCACTGAAAGAAACCACAGCATCATCACGGCTAAGCGACTGGCGAATACTACAGCGGTCATTGTGCTCTTCAGTGGAAACAAGGTATTCTCGAGTGAGTGCTATGATGGAGTAATAATACCGTGCACGCTATATCACAAGCAAATTGACTACTGCAAGCAGTGCAACAGACTGGGACTTAGAAGTGACAGTGTGCCGCAATTCCCAAGATAAACTTTGTGCTGCATAGTTGCGGCACTCACAACCCCAAAGACGACCACAGATGTGACCGTAGCTCTCAAATCTGTGGAAAAGACCACGCTACAGCCGATAAAAGCTGCACGGCCAGGTTCAAGAAACCTTAGATTGTAAAACAGAGACAATGGGCCTGACTACGAGAACATTAAACGCAAAGCACATCTCCACCATGAGGGCGTTCACGAGAGCGCTCGACATTGAGACTTGGAAAACGACAACAAACAAGATCCCGCGCCGATTCAAGGCACCGCAGCGCTACAAGCTCCCACCCCAGTTCCAGGTCGGGATAGGTGTCTAAGTTACCAACACACAACTTGAGCTGGGCAGTTAGAGTACGCGGCTTGCGACCGGAGGGAACTGAGGAGGTTAAAAATAATGTAAAGGGGGTTTATTGAAGGACTCAGCAAGCGGGTGGTAGCTCTAAAGGAAGGCAGACGAACCCAGATGACGGTGCTCGATCGCCGATCTCGTGCCTTTTTCTTGTGCTGATGATAGCTGGCCTGATGGTATCAACGTCTTTCTTATTCACTACAATTACCCCCGGCGAAAAAGTTGAAGCCATCCTGGCGATCTAACACGTGGGGACAAGCGGGTCAAAGTACGGCTTCAGACGGTTTACGTGAACGATATCACGTCCACGCCGACGACGGTCGCTCAGTGGCATGAGGGGTTCAATGGCGTAGTTCACGGGTGAAGTACGGTCGACCACACGGTAGGGACCATGATAATTGGAGAGTAGCTTGGGTGATACACCAGGGGCGCGGGGCGGTACATGAAGCCATACAAGTGCTCCAGGAACGAACGTTGGTGCAGAACGATGGTCGTCGTCACGGATCTCCTTCTGGCGCTGTTGGTCGGATGTAGTAAGCCGCTTGGCTAGCTTGCGGCACTCTTCTGCGTAACGAGCGGCTTCCGAGACAGGCTTGTATTCGGAGGTATCTGGCGAGTATGGCAGCAAAGTGTCGATGGTGTGTGATGGTTCGCGACCGTACAGTAGAAAAAATGGGGAAAACCCGGTAGTGACTTGCGTAGCGGTGTTATACGCGTATGTAACAAATGGGAGAACGAGGTCCCAGTTTGTTTGATCAGAAGCGACATGCGTAGCGAGCATGTCCCCCAGAGTACGATTAAACCGCTCAGTCAAGCCGTTCGTCTGTGGGTGGTAGGCTGTACTCTTCCGGTGCACCATATGGCACTGTTGAAGAAGTGCTTGTATTACATCGGAGAGGAAAACACGCCCTCGGTCACTGAGGAGTTCTCGAGGAGGACCATGACGAAGCACAAAACGATTGAGTATGAAAGTTGCGACGTCCTGTGCTGCAGCTGTGGGGAGAGCAGCAGTTTCAGCGTACCGTGTTAGATGATCCACTGCCACGATAGCCCATCGGTTGCCTGCCGTTGTTAATGTTAGTGGTCCGTAGAGGTGAACTCCTACTCGGTCGAATGGGCGGTCTGGGCATGGAAGTGGCTGCAATGAACCTGTTGCAGGATGTGGCGGGCTTTTCCGCCGCTGACATTCGTGGCAGCCGCGAATGAACTGGCGGACGAAGGTAAACATTCCGCGCCAGTAATACCTTTTTCGTAAGCGCTCGTAGGTCTTGAAAACACCGGCGTGAGCACATTGCGGGTCGGAATGAAACGACGCGCAGAGGGTAGAGCGCAGCGTTCGGGGAATGACTAGTAGCCATTTCCTACCATCTGCTGAATAGTTGCGCCGGTACAAAAGGCCATTCAGAATACTGAAGTGCGGAGCCTGGCGGCGCAGGGTTCGAGTAGTTGGAAGTGTCGGTGCCTCGGATAACGCGTCAAGAAGCGAAGCGATCCATGGGTCATTGCGTTGTGCAGAAGAGATGGTGTCCTCGTCAAGCGCTGACAACGTGTTGTCCGAGGAAACAGATGCGATGTCCGGGGATAGGGGAGATCGTGACAGTGCATCAGCATCGGCATGCTTGTGGTCGGAACGATATACCACGCGAATGTCATATTCTTGAAGCCGAAGAGCCCAACGGGCAAGATGACCTGATGGGTCCTTAAGCAAAGATAACCAGCATAATGCGTGGTGGTCCGTTACTACATCAAAAGCACGGCCATAAAGGTATGGGCGGAACTTGACAAGCACCCAAACAATTGCCAAGCATTCCTTCTCGGTGACGCTGTAGTTTGATTCAGCCTTGGTAAGAGTTCTGCTGGCGTAGGCGACGACATACTCGGTGAATCCAGGCTTACGTTGCGCGAGAACCACACCGAGGCCGACACCACTGGCGTCGGTGTGGACCTCAGTTGCTGCCGTAGGATCGTAGTGACGCAGTATTGGTGGCGAAGTGAGGAGACGACGAAGGGTACAGAAGGCTTGGTCACACTCAGAAGACCATGACGAGATATCAGTGGTGCTGCCTATAAGTTTGGTCAAAGGCGCAATGACAGAGGCGAAGTTGCGCACGAACCGGTGAAAGTAGGAGCATAACCCCACGAAGCCCCGTAACTGCTTCATAGTCGTTGGTTTGGGGAAGTCGGCGACAGCACGTAACTTAGCCGGGTCTGGAAGTATACCGTTCTTTGATACGACGTGCCCGAGAATCGTAAGTTGCCGAGCAGCGAAGTGACACTTCTTGAGGTTGAGTTGGAGCTGAGCATTCTTCAGGCACGTGAGGACGTGTTTGAGGTGCTCGAGATGTGTTCCAAAGTCTGGCGCAAAGACGACTATATCGTCGAGATAGCAGAGACAGATTTGCCATTTCAAACCCCGAAGAACCGAGTCCATCATGCGCTCGAAGGTGGCAGGCGCATTGCAGAGGCCGAAGGGCATGACCTTAAATTCACACAGACCGTCCGGTGTCACGAAGGCTGTTTTTGGTCGATCGGCATCTGTAAGGGGGACCTGCCAGTACTCTGAGCGCAAATCTAATGATGAAAAAACTCGGCACCTTGTGAAGTATCAAGGGCATCGTCAATCCTGGGTAAAGGATACACGTCTCTTCGAGTGATCTTATTTAGGCGCCGATAATCCACTCAGAAGAGAACGGAACCATCCTTTTTTTTAACGAGCACTACAGGTGAGGCACATGGACTTTGTGAAGGTTGAATGACGCCACGTTGCAGCATATCGTTCACCTGTTCGGTAATAACTTGGCGTTCCGCCGCAGAAACACGATATGGTCGCTGTCGTAGTGGCGCATGGGAGCCGGTATCGATGTAATGTAGAGTGGTAGAAGTGCGGCCAAGTGAAGGTTTAACAACATCGAAAGATTCGCAATACTGGTACAGCAGTTGGAGGAGTTCAGATCGTTGAGATGGTGACAGTCCGTCTGCGATCGCCGAATCGAACACTTTTGAAGCCTGTAGATGAGAGTGGTTAAGAGCACTGACGGCGGCGAGGTCACTTTGGGATGATTCTTGTGGCACGGTAAAAATTTGTCCGTTATCAATGGGCTGTACGCATCCGAGAGACTCGCCTTTAAACAGTTTGATGGTATGCGGAAAGGGATTGGTAAGGCAGAGAGCACTGGCTCCATTAGAAATTGAGAGGGCTGAATAAGGAAGCAGAAGTGGTTTCCGACTTAGAAAGAGGCTTGATGGCTCGAAAAATGCTTCTTCATCACGCATGCCGTCGGAGACCACAGGGAGCAAAACAGCTGTTGTCGGTGGAATGTCAGTGTCTTCTTTGGCAACTAGCTTGTGCGCGGCTTGATTAGTGTGGTCGTAGGGCTGGTCGAAGAACGGAAGCAGTTCAAGTTCGGAACGGGCACAATCTATAACGGCACGATTACGGGATAGGAAATCCCAGCCAAGTATGATGTCATGAGAGCACGAGGAAAGGACGATAAACTCAACAATGTAGTGGTCCTCCGCAATTTTGAGTCGGGCAGTGCAGGCGGCTATAGGTCGAACAGGTTCTCCATTTGCTGCACGTAAGAACATATCAACCGGCGTGGTCACCTTTCGGAGCTTGCGGCAAAGTTTGGCGTCTATAACAGACACAGTGGCACCGGTATCCACAAGAGCGTATGCATGGGCGCCGTCTACAAAAACTGCGACGATGTTTGACGGCGAGGTGCGAGGACTTGAAGATTTCGATGGCGCAGTTCTTGCCCCTTGAACTGCGACGGCTAGTTTCCCTCATTTTGAGGGGCTGGTCGTGGACGCATGGGTGACAAGGAGCGTCGATTGGGTGAAGGTGAGCGACGAGACGAAGTTGCTGGATAGTCACGGGAAGACGTTTTGACTGACGATTCGAGCTTTCATAACCAAAAGGTAGTCGGTCCATGTAGTTGCTTCGTGGTCGGACGTCTGTGTAGGCGGGCACGCGACGACGGCAGTATCGGGAGATATGACCAGGTCCGCCGCACGCAAAACAGATCGGGCGGTTATCGCGCGTTCGCCAGGCATTTGCAGCAAGGGGCACCGCCCACGCGGCATACGGCTGAGTCGAGGCTGTGGTAGCGAGGGGAGGAGCCCATGCGACGGAAGACTGAGTAGGAGCGGTGACATGCGGCAGTCCATTGAATGGCGAGGGCTGGTGTGGCTGCTGTCTCTTTACTGCGTCAGCATAAGTAAGAGGCGCGGCGACAACTTGCTGCTGAAAGGGCACTGGCATAGCCTCGGCAATCTGGTCCTGGAGCGCATGTCGGAGCATGGGAGCTAACGGTGTCGGTGGTTGCTCTTGCTGCTGCTGCGGGAGCTCTTGGCGCTGAGAAAACGGCAGGAGGGAAAGCTGACGTGCGACCTCCTCACGCACAAAGTCTTTCATTTGTGCTAGAAGGCGGGAGTGGTCAGGTACGACGTCCAGTGCAGCGAGTGGTTGGTTAGGCTGAAATGGACGACGGGTGAGAGCTCGTTGCCGTCGCAATTCGTCGTAGTTCTGGCACAGAGTTACCACTTCAGACACCGTGCCAGGAGACTTCGCCAGGAGCATTTGAAAGACGTCGTCATCAACACCTTTCGTAATGTGCTGGATCTTGGCAGTTTCGCTCATTGCGGCATCGACGCGCTTGCAGAGATCGAGTATATCTTCAATATAGGCGGTAAACGTTTCGCCAGGTTCTTGTGCCCGTGAGCGCAGGCGTTGTTCGGCGCGCAACTTCCGCACGGCAGGGCGACCGAAAACCGAGGATATTGCCTGCTTGAAAGTGGCCCAGTTCTCGAACTCGGATTCGTGGTTTGTGTACCACAGTTTCGCCACATTAGCCAAGTAAAAGTTGACGGTGCTCAACTTAGCAGCGTCATCCCACCTGTTTGGTCCACTGACTTTTTCGTAGGACGACAGCCAGTCCTCGACGTCCTGGTCTTCGGTGCCCGAAAAGATCGGGGGGTCTCGCTCGTGAACCGGGCCGGGGCAAGTAGGAGCCGCGAGAGGTGCTTTCTGTTGGGCAGCGTCAACTTGCATGGTCGACGGCAGGGTGCGGGATCGGAGTTCCAGGGTGTAGGTGATGCAGTTACCCAGCACGATCCACCAAATGTAAAGGGGGTTTATTGAAGGACTCAGCAAGCGGGTGGTAGCTCTAAAGGAAGGCAGGCGAACCCAGATGACGGTGCTCGATCGCCGATCTCGTGCCTTTTTCTTGTGCTGATGATAGCTGGCCTGATGGTGTCAACGTCTTTCTTATTCACTACAATAACAACGGTTGCAGTAGCATCAGTCAAGAGCTAGAACGGCTTAAAGATGAAAACAGACGAATGAAAGAAATAATAGAACAGATGCAAGCTCAAATAGAACTCCTCACTATGGAACGCGAATGCGGCGAATCCACACGCGAATACGAAGGAAACGAGAAACAGCTAATGACAGATCTGCAAGACATCTACATGTCCAAATCACCGCCACTACAACATAAAAACTATACAGACGAAGCAAACCCCAACATGGACAAAAACTTTGTAGACAGCGAGGATCAGATCGTTGCTCGACAAATTAAATATAAAATGAGCACCGAGACATGATGGAGTCACGAACCGAGCATTACGTAACCTGAAAAATAAATTCATAGAATATTACACTGGATATATAAGGAAATGTGCGACAGAAGGGGCAATGCCCGGCGCGTGGAAAGAGGCTAGATCAATCCTTATACCAAAATCTGGATAGCCAATTAACAAAGTAAATCTCCAACCCATCTCATTGACGTTATGTGTAGCAAAAGTAATGGAACATGCATTTCTAAATAGAGCCGACAACTATATTGAGGATGGCGAATACTATTCACACGTGATGATAGGCATCCGTCGTCACCTAGGCACCCAAGGCGCCATGCTACAGATTAAACACCAAATCACAAACTACCCCACAAACTTTCACACGAGCCATACTCGGTCTGGACCTTAAAAAATAATTTGACAATGCAGCCCATGAAACAATTCTCAGCCGCATATAGAGCTTAAACATGGGTAAGCGAGCCTATAGTTACGCCAGAAACTTCTTGACCAACAAAAAAAAACAAGGCTTAGCTTAGGAGGCTTTACATCTGATCTCCAAGAACTGGGCTGCAGAGGCACTCCACAGGGCTCCGTAATATCGCCAATGCTCTTTAATCTAGTGATGATTGGACTACCGAAAGAGGTAAATAAAATCCTGGGAGTATATCACTCTATCTACGCGGATGACATCGCAATATGGATTAGTGACGGCAGCGACGGCTACATAAAACAGAGACTCCAAGAAATATTAGGAACAGTTGAGCGATACCTGGAAGGCACAGGACTCGCATGGTCCCCGGAGAAATCAGAACTTCTTCTCTACAGGCCAGCAATCAGAGGCAGACCACCCAAGTCAGAGGGAAAACAAGCGGCAATATGAGGAAATTAGGATTCACACACAGGAGGGCGCAGCTGTACCGACAGTTCCAAAAATACGGGTACGGGGATTAGTCATCGAGGCTAACGGCGCCAACGGCGAGACTATACGCAGACTAAATGATAAAGTCACGAATGCCATGAGAGTGATTCGCAGGGTCACGAATAAACACCGAGGTATGAAAGAAGCCCACGTAATTTGCCTAATCCAGGCCTTCGTCATAAGCCACGTAAAATACGTAGCAGCATACCACGACTGGCAAAAAGCTGAAACTAACAAAATAAATGCACTCATCCAGGAAGGTCTACAAACAAGCGATAGGAATATCTGAGTATGCTAGCACAGACCTTTTTCTTCAGCTAGGACTACACAATACGCTTGAAGAGATTATAGAAGCTCAGAGCATATCCCAGCTTGAAAGGCTCACTAAAACTAAAACGGGAAGAAATATAATGAGTAGATTAGGAATTATGTACCAGGCACAACATGGTGTCAAACATGGCATCCCCAATACAATCAGAGCTAAGATCGTCTCTAACCCGATACCGAAAAACATGAACCCCATTATCAACATGGACCGCAGAAAACACCGAACAAATGCACTGCTCAAAACATATGGCACGAACAGTGAATCTTTTTTTTTGTAGATGCTAGCCCATACCCTGAACGAAAGGTGCACATTGCTGTCGTGATCGACACGTCCGGCATTTGTAATGATGCGTGCTCTGGCATAACAAACAATATAGAGGAGGCTGAGGAGGTAGCCATAGCCATGGCTATCACCTCCAACAAGCACTAATTCACACTGAGCGATTAGCAAGTAGCCAACAGAAATTTTACGCAAGGATGGATTTCACGGCAAGCCCTCAGAATCATCGTTAATAACCAAGAACTACACAAACTAGATGAACCCAAATACCTCGTATGGTTCCCGGCGCCCACAGAGACTGATACATGCAATCCGAACGAGCTGGTTCATGAGTTGTCACGAGAATTAACTCACCGCGCAACCCGACTGGTGCCGCCGACGTACCACACAAAGACCGATTTACAAGCTACGCAGAATACATGCAACACTACAGAGAAGCAAGGCGCGTCTTTTCCGCTCCTCACTTGAATCTAAACAGGCAAGAAGCATCGAAATACCGACAGCTACCGACGAACTGCTACCCGAAACCTGTGCACCTTCATAAGAGCTACCCACACTTATACCCGGACAATAAATGTAAGCTATGTGTAACAGCAAAGGCGTCTTACAAACATATACTATGGGGATGCCCCAACTTATCAACAAGTTGTCCTGAGGTCCTCCGGGAGCAGTGGTGGATTGTGCTGCTCAGCGCGGAGGTTCAAGATCAAAAATGGTCTTGAACCTCCAAGCTGAGCAGCACAAGCCGCCTCACTCACTCACTCACTCACTCACTCACTCACTCACTCACTCACTCACTCACTCACTCACTCACTAACTAACTCACTCACTCCCGCCAGATCTAGCGTTCTAGTCAAGCAACATTTTGCTTCTCCCTTGTATTACCTAGCTTGCAACAAACCATGCTTTACAGGAGCACAAGGCTGATGCCATTAAGCAATGAATTAAGGTAGTTTCTGTTTACAAGCCAGAAAGTAAGCCTCCCCACCACCACCCAAGTACACCTCGCAGCCTATTTGAGCCTTAACTTCCAGGCAGCCCCAGTATATTTTAAGTGACACGCGGCATGACACTGCTCCTATATCTAGTGATTTCTAAATACTCGACTGCTAGCGGTACCGCGTTCACGCAGGATGTCGAGTGCTCACCTTCCCCACACTGCACTGGCACTCTCCTGCATTAGACAAAATAAACAGCTGTGTTCCCATGGCACGTGTGCTCCTGACATTGTAGACTAAAGCAAGACCAGTGAAGAAAGCTCAGGCAGAAGCGCACTCAGCTCATGCACCTCCAACCGCGAGCGTGCATAATCTTCCTGCGTACGGCGAATTCTGCGCATGACGTCATACTTTGGCATGAACGTGTGCGTGCAGGTTCACCCATTCGGAACGGAGATAAAATAGCCTACAGTGGCAACTCCCGATCTAAAGCAAATTGAATCCCAAACAAAAAACGAACCGCACAGCGCTGTGTTAAAATGTTTGCCTGCGTCGTATCACGCTCAAAGGAGATTTCGAAACGGCCATAGACGAAAGGTAGGAGGAGAAGGAAGATTACAAAGCTGAGTAAAAACGAAAACATGAAGTTAGTAGTGGCGAAAAAAAACCACTTTTTCGACTATACGGCTACACGGATTGACTTCCCGAAATACTTGGAAAGTGGCCCACGCGTCTAAAAAGGTGGTTGCGGGCTCACGTTTCGAACCTGCATTAGTACATGCGAAACGGGAAGAAGTCCACAATCTAAGGGAGAGCTCCGTGACGCCTGCCACTGAGCCGTTTCAGAGTCGGTGCAATCCAATCATGCGAAGAAAGGAACCGTTGGTATATGTGTATCTGTTACTTAGTGATCATGAACGCATATCAAAGGAGTCACTGTAAGCCCCATCAATAGTCCGCCACTTCCTCCCGCCGTAGTAGGTAAGGGCGCCGTCGGGGTTACGTTGGTCGGCATGTGCGCTTACACTTATTGCGACCCAGTGAGCTCCGGTGAAGAAAAGCAACACCCTTTCGCTCTACTGCATGTTCATATATAGTTCTTCGTTTGAAAATGTAGTATACCATGAGCTGTGAATAGTATGCTTTTGACGTAAAAACAAATACCATCAAGAAAAAACACGAAACCACACTAGCACGGTGGAAAAGAAAGGTTTTATCAGATCACCACGGTTCATTTTGTTGTTGTAGTATAGTGAACCCTCGCACTGCTTTTTCGTATACTTCTCCAGTGATCGCGTGTCGGCCTCTCAAGTGATTGTCGACAAAAACCAACGATTCGCAATGCCGTGAACGAAAATGTCAAGGCGTACCATAAGCTTTATTATCTTGTCGCTCTGGCTCGTCACACGTTAAGTGACCTTGCTTCGCTCATACACAGCTACGTACGTAGCAAATGCGAGAGCTCGATTTATTTAAGGACTGTTCTGCACCTGCGAGATCTATATTGCACAGCGATGCATAGTTTTCTGCAGGTGCTGGGACCGAAATGCTCCCTGGGTAGTCCATGGGGTCTTTATGATGATATTTGAGGAATAAGTAAAAATAAGACCGTACCTAATTTACAGTGGGCCAGGTAATGCTTTACACGAGAGTTCGAAGCAAGCTCCAGAATACTATTATAACTTAATGCACCCTCTGCTTCCACATTAGGGGAAATGTGTCAGCGCATGGCGTCACGATGCATCCAGCGCCGCCGTCGCGTGCCGGCAGCACCTAGCGCATGCGCAGACACTTGAGGCGCGCGCAGTTTAATAGCATCGTCTGCGACGGTAAGAATAAAACCAACGTGAATGAGTTCAGGAATACTGAAGTTCCAGATAACGACCTGAGCGTGCTTCTTATCGATGGTATTTCATTGCGTGAGGCAGCACTCACTCGCCGGCGCCGAAATACAAGCGTGAAGCTTCCTCCTTCACTTGGTTCCTCGTCATGCATGTCCAGAGTAGCAGCGACGATGGCGCCAATTTCAGGCGGCAGTGAGGCACACCGTGACGCGATGAGCAACATCGGCCCAGTGCTTGGCATAACATTGAAATTCGCCCACTGCCCAACAATGCAGCAAGCAAGCGCCGCCGTAGCCGGCGACGCGGTTCAACCGTTCAGCACTACTCCCGTCAAGCGTCTGCGCACGTGCGAGCCGATTGCCGCGCTGGCCGCATCATGGCCGCATCGCGGTGCCACGCACTACGAGATTTCCTCTTAGTGTGAAACATACGTCACAGTGAAAGCATCCGTAAAGTGATCCAACACGAAATTGAGAGGGTCCAAACTTTGCCCCTACGCGAGATAGAGCCTGTACGTGTATTACCTGTTAGGACCCGTAGGATAGATAGATAGATAGATAAATAGATAGATAAATAGATAGATAGATAGATAGACAGACAGACAGACAGACAGACAGACAGACAGACAGACAGACAGACAGACAGACAGACAGACAGACAGACAGACAGACAGACAGACAGACAGATAGACAGATAGACAGACAGATAGACAGATATATAGATATATAGACAGATAGATAGATAGATAGATAGTTAGATAGTTAGATAGATAGATAGATAGATAGATAGATAGATAGATAGATAGATAGATAGATAGATAGATAGATAGATAGACAGACAGACAGACAGACAGACAGACAGACAGACAGACAAACAGACAGATAGATAGATAGATAGATAGATAGATAGATAGATAGATAGATAGATAGATAGATAAACGCTTACATGGCTCTGGCTGCTTCTTGTAAGTTCTGACTGATCTGACACGCGTCTCTCATAATCATAAGGTAGTTTTTGGTCGTTAAACCCCACATATCAATCAGCCTGACTGACCTTACTACCACATGGGCTGTTATAGACATTGAAACGCGGGTCAGCGAAAATTGGTAAACATTAAGCGGAGCTATACGCCAAGTCTCCATGGTAACGAGTGGAAAGTCGCTCTCGCAACGGTGGCTCGGCAGGTGATACACGTCACGCGGGGATATGTCGAATTTCACGGAGTCCTGCTACCGAGCTGCCCTCAAGGGAGAGACAGGAGCGCAACAAGAGTTGAGGCATAGCGGGTAAAAGTCGCCTTTCACTCGCGCTTCGTCGAGGCCAGCGCCATAAGGCAACAACGTGAAACACGTTTTCTCGGTCGGACTGCTGCTCTCCCGCTTTTTTTTTTCGCTTCTCCTTCGACGCAAGCGCAGCCGTCAAGCTGTCTGAGCCGGAAAGAAGAATGGCGCGGCGTCTCTCGCACGTCACTATTGTGACAGCGAATTGGGTTGCGCTCGGTGGTTTTGCGCAAATGCTCGAATCCCGCTGTCACTCCGGGATTTCGGCTCGACGGACGACGACTCCCGAAAGAGAGAACCGCGCGCACGGAGAGGACGGTCAATCTGATCCGTACCAAATCCACCCAACAAGCGTTGCCGGTCAGAGAAAGGTTGGGCGCGTCCAAGCACATTCACTTTATCTTTCACTCTTTCCACAGCGTTCTCCTGTCTTCTTTTTTGCTTTGCTCACGGAACAGCTCCGTGATCTGCCCGCGATGGAACAAATCCGTACACCTTTTTTATATCTTGTTTTATAATAAAGTAATATGACCGATTTACACTAAGGCCGTGCAGATGCCATGCGCAAGAAAAGCAGATCTGACTGAACTGACTGTCACAGTTATTTTTTTGTGACCCGAGTCCAGAATGAAACTTTTGTTATGTTCCGGACCACCCTGTCAAATGCCGGTGCCAGTTTTCTGTAAATCATGACTAAAATGAAAACAAAACAATATTAAACAGTGCACATATATGATAGAGTGCCATATGTCATACATAAAAATTGGGGAAGTATAATTAGTAGGGATTAGTAAAAAATAATGACAGCTACGTACCACTGGTGCGAAGAGTCTAGAAAAGCAAAGCCGGTAGCCTAGCCCTCCTCTTTTACTTCATGTGCATAATGATAATCATTCTAGTTTGACGTCCTAAAACCACTGAGAGACGCCGTAGTAGGAGGGCTCCAGTGAACTAGACGACCTAATGGGCACCTAAATATACGTACATTGGCATCGAGCACTTTCGTCTCCATCGAAAAGGCAGCCGCCGCGGCTGGGATTCGATCCCGCGACATACGGATCAGCAGTCAGGCACCATAACCATCACACCACCATGGCGGGTTATTTCATTCTCACCCTCGCTTAACGTTCTTATCCCTTCCTACCATGAAATAAACGTGGCTATGCCGTATAGTCGCCTCTATCCTCCATTTACCCTATATTCGTCCTCATCAGTTTCCTTTCCAGCTGTCTGTTTCTCCCTTTATCTTTTTCTTCTCTACCCTCTTTCTCATCTTTCTTGTTTACTTGCTTAGTCACCGGTGTGGGGTAGCCAAACGGATGTATTTCTGGTTAACCTCCCTGCCTTTCTCCATTTTGTTGCTTCCTCCTCTTTCTATCGCTCAACGTCTTTAGCTCTCTCTCTATTTTTGCCTTTTATTTGTTTTTATTTTGCTATTTGAACTGCGCTGCCTATTTCATTCACGACGTTTCGACTATCCCCCCACACATACTCGATATTGAAACTGAATATATATCAAAACGCGGGTCAGCGAAAATTGGTAAACATTAAGCGGAGCTATACGCCAAGGTCTCCATGGTAACGAGTGGAAAGTCGCTCTCGCAACGGTGGCTCGGCAGGTGATACACGTCACGCGGGGATATGTCGAATTTCATGGAGTCCTGCTACCGAGCTGCCCTCAAGGGAGAGACAGGAGCGCAACAAGAGTTGAGGCATAGCGGGTAAAAGTCGCCTTTCACTCGCGCTTCGTCGAGGCCAGCGCCATAAGGCAACAACGTGAAACACGTTTTCTCGGTCGGACTGCTGCTCTCCCGCTTTTTTTTTTTCGCTTCTCCTTCGACGCGAGTGCAGCCGTCAAGCTGTCTGAGCCGGAAAGAAGAATGGCGCGGCGTCTCTCGCACGTCACTATTGTGACAGCGAATTGGGTTGCGCTCGGTGGTTTTGCGCAAATGCTCGAATCCCGCTGTCACTCCGGGATTTCGGCTCGACGGACGACGACTCCCGAAAGAGAGAACCGCGCGCACGGAGAGGACGGTCAATCTGATCCGCACCAAATCCACCCAACAAGCGTTGCCGGTCAGAGAAAGGTTGGGCGCGTCCAAGCACATTCACTTTATCTTTCACTCTTTCCACAGCGTTCTCCTGTCTTCTTTTTTGCTTTGCTCACGGAACAGCTCCGTGATCTGCCCGCGATGGAACAAATCCGTACACCTTTTTTATATCTGTTTTATAATAAAGTAATATGACCGATTTACACTAAGGCCGTGCAGATGCCATGCGCAAGAAAAGCAGATCTGACTGAACTGACTGTCACAGTTATTTTTTTTGTGCCCCGAGTCCAGAATGAAACTTTTTGTTATGTCTCCGGACCACCCTGTCAAATGCCGGTGCCAGTTTTCTGTAAATCATGACTAAAATGAAAACAAAACAATATCAAACAGTGCACATATATGATAGAGTGCCATATGTCATACATAAAAATTGGGGAAGTATAATTAGTAGGAATTAGTAAAAAAAATATGACAGCTACGTACCACTGGTGCGAAGAGTCTAGAAAAGCAAAGCCGGTAGCCTAGCCCTCCTCTTTTACTTCATCTGCATAATGATAATCAATCTAGTTTGACGTCCTAAAACCACTAAGAGACGCCGTAGTAGGAGGGCTCCAGTGAATTAGACGACCTAATGGGCACCTAAATATACGTACATTGGCATCGAGCACTTTCGTCTCCATCGAAAAGGCAGCCGCCGCGGCTGGGATTCGATCCCGCGACATACGGATCAGCAGTCAGGCACCATAACCATCACACCACCACTGGCGGGTTATTTCATTCTCACCCTCGCTTAACGTTCTTATCCCTTCCTACCATGAAATAAACGTGGCTATGCCGTGTAGTCGCCTCTATCCTCCTCTTTACCCTATATTCGTCCTCATCAGTTTCCTTTCCAGCTGTCTGTTTCTCCCTTTCTCTTTTTCTTCTCTACCCTCTTTCTCATCTTTCTTGTCCACTTGCCTAGTCCCCAGTGTGGGGTAGCCAAACGGATGTATTTCTGGTTAACCTCCCTGCCTTTCTCCATTTTGTTGCTTCCTCCTCTTTCTATTGCTCAACGTCTTTAGCTCTCTCTCTATTTTTGCCTTTTATTTGTTTTTATTTGCTATTTGAACTGCGCTGCCTATTTCATCCACGACGTTTCGACTATCCCCCCACACATACTCGATATTGAAACTGAATATATATCAAAACGTTTATTTGAAAAAAAAACAAGGAAAAAAATAGATACGGGGAGCATGTGGGTGGGGCCCCTATTCCAGGGCTCCACTGGCTTTAGCGGCCCGCTGCGCCTGGTCGAGGAGCGCTAGTTGCACTCCCAGATCTTCGCTGGCGAGCAAAGTCTCCCACTGCTCTTATTTAAACTGAAACTGTCCTTTGTGGGTAGGGGTAATAAAGATGTATCTAATGCCCTCCGATGCACCACCATTCCCTTTTTTACGATTTTCGACGCGAACATTTCTGCTTACATAAATCCCATGAAATCTTCCAAAGCTCGTGTCAGTGCTCCTTTATAGAAAACGCCTGCTGGAAACCGTTTCGTTTGTTGACGTTCGCCTTCTCTTTAAATACCCCACTCTCAGCACCTCCGAAAGCTATACGGCGGACGCCTGCACGGAGCGACACGGACGCCCCCGTACTTCAGGTCTCGAGCGGCACCCATATTATCCGCTTTTTATTGACTCTTCGATCGGTTGCCTCGTATGCTCTTCGTGTTTTACAACGGGGGAAGTGATAAAGTTGCTTAACGAGAGGGTGCCAGCTGTAAACACCCGCTGTATAACGCGAGCATCATTCGCTAGATTTGCGTATGCAAAACACACATACTTAGTCATCGTCTCTCACAGCTTACCTGTACTCATTTTATCTCTCAGTCCTCTCTAATTTGCTTTGTCTTGCGCTAGCTCAGTCCAGTTCGTCCCGGTGAACTTTTTTGTGTTTTTGTTCTGTCTAACTCGCTGCTGTCCTCAGCTTCTTTTAGCGAGGAAGCTGTTTGAGCTGGAAGCTCGGCCCTGAGGAGTTCGCAAAAACGGCAACTATATTATCTATGACGTCACTGCATGTTGCTTAGCAACACCTGACATAGCTTCGCCCCTCTTTGCCTACAGACGGTTTCACGAATGCTTGCCGTTTCCAGGCAGTATTGTGTGTTCACTGAAAACCCGCCCTAGAAGTCAACTCACTTGAACTCACTCAGACTCTTTTTGAGCCGATAGTCTGAGGGAGTCCGGTTTAGGAAACTTTTGGGTAATATGACACCTAGAGAGCCCTAAACGCAAAATATATTCCATGAGTGAGTTTGAGTGAGCTCCACAAGTTCTGCTGATCTGTGTGCACAAGTGAGTCAAACCGGCAGATGCCTCAATCAAACACTGTCGGAGCACAAGTACAACGCGACTGCTCGAATTTAAGGTCCACTGATCAAGATTCTGAATACTTGACTGAGTTCAGTAGTGCGAGTATTTTGCGCAGGCGCGGTGAAATTAGCACGTGAGATATCCCAGAGGACCACAAGATCACGACCCCAAAAATTGGGGACTTAACTTAAGCTTCGCCTTTAAAAGTTTAATGTGATTACAATGTAGTGTCTCTATAGTGGATACTTTTTATTTTACCGATGCTACTCGAAATGTTTGAATAGCTGAAGTCATTTCGCAATCAACCATCGACTCCCACGCCGATGTCAGATTTTCTGCGAAACTAGCTCTTTAACGCTAACACGTTAAAAGAGAACTGCGTCAGTTTCCTGCGAAATTCCGTATAGGTAAAAAAGCTACGATATTTATCGAGGGCTGCGTAATCATGGTTACTTCTTGATTTCTGCTAAGAATGTGTACATCTCAGGCTTTGTTCCTTTTCTTAGTCCTTTTGCTGTTTATTGTTACCGCGCTGTCAGAACCACAGAGCTTCGTTTGCTAGTCAACACCGTGTGCCTTTGTCCTCTGTCCTGAGGACGTATGCTCTTTTTTTTTCCTTGTGATGACGACCAGCCAACTCTCGATATGTGTTCGGCAGCTTTAGATTAACTAATCAAATGCCAATTCAACATAGAATTCTACCGCTGCAAAAAACTATGGCATTGAAAAAGAAAGCGAACTATAAAGTAATAACGTCGCACCGTGACAGAGATATATATCGCATCCTTTTCGATTTCCTGCTTAGCGTGAAAAGTGCGTTATGTAAAAATTGCTCAAAACTGCTATCAGCTGCAGTCGGCAAAGAACACCTCATTTATGTGTTCACCGGGGCAGCGTAGTTTTATTTAAGCCTTACCATCAAATTACACGTCCCAATAACATGCAAAGTAATTAAGATCTGTCCAAAAAGGTATTATTGAATTATAATCAGGCCTTTAAATGAAAACGAACGTGCAGAGATCTTTGTCCACCCAGTGTTTTTCACTCAAACAAGAAAGAGAAGGCGGTAAGTGCCCAAGATTAGCAAAGCAAATAGTAAAGCATTGAGATTTCATCCAGATATACTACACTTCTCTGCTATACGCTATAGTCGCCGAGGTTTCCGTCGTCGTGATAAGATGAGCTAGAATGAAATTAGTACGTGTTGGTAGATTTGCGTGATATACTGGCTAAGACCGGTCTATGAGCTTGCGGCATGATGCCTCCAAGGAAAAAAAAAGGCTGGCATATTCATTAACTAAACACTAACCATTCACTTGTCACAAAAAGCACTAACCTCGCAGTAAGTGAATGTAGTAAAATACAGCTTTGCAAAATCTGCTACCTACTTGGTAAGTGAATATTGCTGACCCAATAGATTAGTTTATAACTGAAATTACAGTGCCGACCCAATAGATTAGTTTATAACTGAAATTCCAGTACCTGCGCTAGAAACCCAGTAATAGGATTACCTCAAGTATACAACAATTTTCCCAATCAGGCATTCATGCCTGTTTTGCTTACATAGGCGTGTGCATTGCCGAATGTAGATGATTCCAGTACAAAAGTATATATATGGTATAAAATACGAAGTGGCCTTGTCCTCATTCTATCAATAATGACTGCTAATTACTTCATGCAGTTACCATGATAAGTACGCACCACAGCAATTAACATAAAAGAATGAACAGATCGTAAACGAGAACACGCAAACACACACACACAGCATCAAACCCTGTGCGTAGGCGATATGTATTATAGCAGCAGCTTCCAGGCTTTTTATGCTTCTACTTTGGAATAGCACACAATGCCTTGGTTGGCGGTCATAGAATCTAGAAAGATATTTGACGTTTACGGACACCGGTGGTGGCGGAGAACTACAGCGCAGAAAATTGCTGCTGCTGCGATCTTCTACCAGATTTCGCTGTAAAAAAATGGCAGCATATCCACGGAGTGAATGATGGAGAGTGGGGCGAAGCATTCGTCCGTCTATTCGTTCTTGCTTCCGTCCGTCCATGCGTCCGTCTGTGTGACCGTCCGTGCGTCCATCCGCCCGTCCGTGCGTGCGTCTGTTCGTACGTCCGTCCCTGCGTTCGTCCATGCATCCACCCCTGCGTCCGTTCATGCGTCCAGCCATGCATCTGTCTGTGTGTCCGTTCGTCCATCTATTCAACACTTCAAGTACCACCATCTCGCATCTTTTCATCATATATTCCCCATATAGAAGCACCGCCATCCAGCAGACATTCCAAGGACTAAACGAGAGGTGGCACACGCACACTTTCTTACGGCTTGCGCTTCGTGTCTACTTCCCTACCTTTAACCACCTCGAGTTCATGGTATATACTAGTTCACTGTATTCATGGCACTGCGGCCCAACGCTCGCTAAACCTTTCTAAAACCAAGGAGGTTATGCCCAGCGAGTATAACGTAGCAACCCTTTCTTGTCAGATAGTGCTCAATGTACATGCCAATGGCTGCTAAGGGGGAATGAGAGACAGGAGAATTAGGCTTTTAGTTAACGCGCACGCTGCGAATTTTTCATTGTTCAACAGCGCACAGAAGAAATATCTCACCGGCACCACCTTGGAGGTCAAAATGTAAGACTGGTTACACACTACGACTACTACTACGACTACGAGGGACGAACGGGTGCCGCTATAAGGAGCTTCGCCCCTAAAATTGGCAGATCCCCGTACAGTGGGAATGGATGATATGCGAAGCATGAATGAGAAATGTTCATATGTCACTTTAAAATCAGCACAACGTTACGAGGTGGAAGTAAATGATGCCGTACTTGACTTCCGTTTCATGATTATCATGTTCGGATGTGTCGTTTACCTTCGTCATATATTCATGTCACGTGATACCAAATTTAGTATATGTGGAGCTAGCGAAACGGCCGCGAGCACGCTATGAGCGTAGTTTGTCGTCATGTTCTTACATGACACGCGTGTCGGATTATCACGTTTGCACTAGTCATATATTTCTTCATCCATACACGTCACGAAACACCGAATTCGGCACATGTCGAGCTAGCAAAAGGGCCCTGAGCGCATCATGAAGGGCCTAATATACTCCAATGTAGCGTTGACGCGCGAGCACGCTGGGCACAGCGACGCTACGTCAGCAAAACGCGAGCACTCTATAGTGTGATGCCAGGCGCGACTAGCGTCCGCGCCGCTCCTACGGACGCTGTTCGCGTTTTGCACGAAATGCGACATCCTGCATTTCGCGCCGATGCCACAGTTGAACACTACTCCATGCCTATGCGTTACCCAGACAACACTGCATCTCCCTCTATTCTTGACGGAGGGACGCCGGACGCGCTGAAACGCGCATGCGTCAAAGCAACGCAGCGCGGCGCGCGTCTGCGAGTATATGGCAGGATGGGTGCCTGGCGTGGCAACGCCTGCGTGACGCGACGAAATGAACGCCGGCGAGCACGCGCACCACGTCTCGTCGAAATGTATTGGTGCCTTGACTGTGGCATGTAGTCATGTTTTCACATCACGCGAATCTCATGATTATCATGTTTGCACCAATCGCATACCTTTGTCATCCATTGGCGTCACGTAATACCAAATTCGGCATATTTGAAGCTGGCGAAACGGCCGCGAGCGAATCATCAGTGTGGCATGTAGTCATGTTGTTCCATGACACGAATGTCATGATTATCTTGTTTGGATGTGTCATTTACCTATATTGTCCGTTCGCGTCGCGTAATACCGAGATTAGTATACGTGAAACTAGCGAAACGGCCGCGAGCGCATCATGAGCGTGGCATGTAGTCATGTTGTTACATGACACGCATCTCATGTTTATCATGTTTGCACCAGTATCGAACTTTCGTCATCCATTCACGTCCCGAAATACCAAATTTCGTGTAAGTGAAGCTAGTGAAACGGCTGCCAGCGCATCATGAGCGTGGCATGTAGTAATGCTGTTACGTGACACGCATTTCACGATTATTATGTTTGCACCTGTCACATACCTTCGTCATCTATTCACGTACCGTAATACCAAATTTGGTATTTGTGACGCTACCGAAACGGCCGCGAGCGCATCATGAGCGTGGCATGTGGTCATGTTGTCACATGCCACACATGTCATAATTTTCATGCTAGGGTCTGTCGCTTGTGTTCTCCATGCAATCGTGTCATACCGTACCAGTTTTGCAACATGCCATGTGAACGAAACCACCACAAGAGCTGCAGAACCATAAAATGTAAATCATGACAGTCATGACATCCATGTCATGATTTTCATGTTATGACTAGTCAAATATGTTCTTCATGCAGTCATGGTATGTCATAACAAGTTGGTATTGATACCATTATCGAAACGGCCAGGAGAGCTAAAAGTCGTAGGTGGCTAGATAGATAGATAGATAGATAGATAGATAGATAGATAGATAGATAGATAGATAGATAGATAGATAGATAGATAGATAGATAGATAGATAGATAGATAGATACGCTCAAAGTCGCCGAAGTTCGCAAAGAAATGCTTCGCATTTAAAAATATCTAAGGAGGGTAAAGGCCAAAAGCCCGTGTATTTTGCGGGTCAGCGTGCGTTAGAGAACACTACAGAAGTCAAATCTTCCGGAACGCTACACGCCAGTAGACCTCATATTCTTGTCGTGGTTTCGACACGCAACATCTCACAAATTGTGAATAATGCCTTTGCATAAGACCATATAAAGTTGTCCAGAGCTCCGTTGATGACGTCAGAGAGAGGCATTTTAAACACTCGCACATAGTGTACACACAGGGAGCGTGTTAACGTTGCCGTCTCACGTCTGTATCAATCGTGGCGTATACTACGTCATTCTGTTACATCCCTGGGCTGGCTGCCTTGGCATGCCCCTTGAAAGAACGTATTTGTCTATTTACAAGTATTAATACGCTCCTTTCTCTAGCACGGGTCTTTTTCGACGTGACAGGATGTCGACAGCGAAGCTCTTCCTGTCGACAGTCGGGTCATATTGATAATCGAACGTTGTTTAACGCCGTCATACCGAGACCACCGTTTTTTATTACTCCGCTCACACGAGCGGCTCAGAGGAGGCGATCATCACGGAAATGGTGAAGCAACACCCACTAAAGAGAACAACAAAGAAGCGAGGACAGGATCTCATTTATTGGAACGGTGGAGGAGCTATACTTGCATGACGTGCACGAAGCTCATACACTTTTGACGTTCGTCCGGCAGCCTGGAAGTGGGACAAAGAAAAAGAAAAAAAACGGCGATGATGAAACTTGCGAGCGACTTTTATTCTTTTTATGCGTCGTTTCAGCAATAACGCGTTACCAGCGTCGCCTAACAGGGATCTTGGGGAGCGATCGAACTGTGGGGAACACATTTGGGAAATAAGGATCTTTGGTGTTCGGCGCTATCGGAAACACATGAGGCTGCGATGAGCCCCTGCTAACGACCGCTTAAATACCTGGCACCACGGATAGTGAGGGCGATGGGGAAATTTTTATCTACGCCATATTCGCGAGGTTTGTATCCCCCCCCCCCCCCTTTTTTGCTCATGATTGCATCGCGTTAGGTACGTCAATAAACAGGCGTTTTGGGTTCGGAGTAAAAAAAAAACCGACTATAATTGGAAATAAGAGAACGCAGCGCTAGTTGCTCCTAGGTTCAACTTACGTATAAAGAAACGGGTGTCATTAGGCAGGCGTTAGGAATTCACATTTCGTCGAATAATTGGAAATCTCAACTTCGCACAGAAGGTTATTCGCGGAAAGAAGCCTACCTTCTGTCTCACTTACTGATTAACTTTATCTTCAACAGCATCATGTTACACTGTCAGCCCCACTTGAACTATTTCATGGTAGGAAGAGCAAGAAAAGACGAGTACTCAAGAACCAGAGCACTACCTATGAAGAGACATTACTGCAAATATCGCACAAATAACATTCAACAAGAATTAATCAATGAAACGATAGCTGATACCATTTACTAGGAACACGGTAATGTTTTAGCATCATAAGAAACTATACAACATGCTGGAACACTGAATAACCCAGCTTTTCAGTATATTTCGCGCGATTGTGATTACGCACACCAGGTGGTGGCAGTGGCGGCGGACTACTACGGTGTTAAAGTAAAAAAAAAGAAAGAAAAGAAGGTTGTTAATGTGAACTCATATATGAAGGGTAAAACACAGCACGGCCGTGAGCTCGCGCAGCAAAGCAATGGACAAAGGGAAGTGATCATGAAGGAGATGTGACGTCAAAGTTTGGAGCATGAAAATGAGGAAGAAGAAGGTAAATCGGAGCATAGCTGTGCGCAATGAAGTACAGTAAGGGATGGAAATAAAAGTGAGCGCGAGAATGAGTGTGATGAGGGTGAAAGAGCAAGGAAAGGAGGCGCGGAGAGGGCCCCGCTGCACCGGAAATTAAGGTTCCTTTTCCGCCATGCATGTGGAGCAGGCAGCACGTCTGCCACGCCAGCACGTGTTGGTGCGTGAACGCGAGCGTCGCTCAAGGGCGGGCAAATCGTCGCTACGAACTTCCTACAGCGTTCATATTGAGTGCAACAGCATACATTTTTTTCCTATACGCTTTAATTTGTCAATTTTTATTGCTCCCTAATATATACCGGTGTCACGCGGGCACTTTTAATCGTGATCAGTGTCTATATCCGGATTAACAACGATCCGAAAGAAGTGCTGCTACACGATCGCTTATAATCGCCATCAGGCGTGATCGGGATCTGGACTATCGTGATTCACGCATCGCGATCTGCATGACAGATCGCGATTTCGCTGTCGTCTGCACCCGTGGCCGAGCTTGTTGAAAGCACAATAAACAAGAAAATTGAGCATAGTTCAATAAGAAACACTTTAAAACAGCTTGATGTTTATAAAAGAGCGAATTCTAAACTGCCTAAATTGGAACATTATCTGAAATATATCACATTTTAAGATACATATCGACCGCCTGTAGTTACGGGAGAAGCGGACGACAAGCAGACTACCGTTGCCTTCCGCGCTTAGTTCAACTCTCGCACCGTCGGAGCTGTTGAAGTACCTCGAAGCCAACTGATTATGAGTGTCGCAAGCCTTTCTACTACGTCACAATGTACGCGCACTTCGAAGTCGGATGAAAAGCCCTTTACAGTAATTGACCACTGGCAAGAGCGATTGGAAAACTTGAGGCATCAGAAGCGAAACTCTGGCGCATACAACGAGATTGACTATTCGCTGCGACTAGACGGCTACGAGCGCAGGCCATCAGAAATGAAAGCGAAGGTTGAGAATATCGCACAGCATTACAGGTAAGTGCAAGGAAAACTTTATCGAATGATAGGATTTATGAAATTACTTTTGTAAGTTTTAACGTTCGATCGGTTCTTACACGAATAACATTGCCGATAAAGGGTTCTACAGAAACGTCGTACGTCGAGTTTTGTCAGTGATATGTTTTACGCGTCGCGTCTGCTTAGGATCGTGTAATAAATCCTTAGATTTTCTTTTTTGTCTAATATTTATAGTCTTGCTACTGTTCTTCAATTGTGTGTTTTCGTACATATAATTCTTGAATATGTTCATGTACTCACCACCTTAGCGACCTCAAGTGCACTTGATACATTATTTTTAGCTAGATATTATAAATAATCTGGATGCATCACTATTTATACTATCTATTTGTACTATGTACATCACTATTTATTATACTATCTATGAATAACGACTCCATATTTCAGTTACCCCTGCTTTGCTTTCACCCCCTCTACCCCGCACGCACGCACGCACCCCCCCCCCCTCACACCTTGTAATCCCCTAAGAGACCCTTATAGTACTCTTAATAAATGAATGAACTAATAAATAGATAAATACATAAATAAATAGTGCATTGATCTCTGTGTACTAACTGCGTGTACACCAGGAAGAATGACTCGGATATTGGAATTACGAAACTAAAGCCGTGGCGCTCTTTACGCCACCTATAATCTCGTTCAGAAAACTGCGCGTGCAGAGAAACCGCTGCAGAAGCTCCCGAGAAACCAACAAACGAATCATAAATGTCATATCTCGGGCGCCAATCTAACTCTCGTCATAAGCTAGGCTGCTCCGGCTGGCTCGAATTGCAAGGCACGGGATTCGCTTAGCTTCGAAGAGCGTGACGATGAAAAAAACGAAAAGTGAACACGGTGAAAAAGCAGCACAACGAATTTGCAGACTGAGGTAATTAGAACTCCATATAATCGAAGAAAACAGCGTTGAACGTGTTCGTCATATTCTGGCTTGCTCGGTGCTTCTTGCCTGTATTCTCACGCTTCTGTGCTTCGCCCCTGCTCACTTTTAGCCTGTACGAAACAGCCGTATTTGCATTTGCAAAAAAAAAAAAACGCATATAATACGATGAGGTTGAGATTCTGTCACTTTTTTTTGCTGTTTTACTGTGCCTGTCTTTCTTGCCTATTTTTTGCGCTGCCTATCTTTTTTTTCTGTTTTAGTGTATCAGCAACGTAAGGTAGTTGATGTGTGCACAGCTTAACGAGACAATGCTACTTATTGCTATCTTCACAGATGTAAGCGGTTCTTTTGTCGATGGTTCAAGGCACGGACAGACGCTCCGACTGCATGGACTTGTCTCGACGAGCAGCCGGTGTGCTGTTTCCGCGCATACCTGTCATCTTCTGCTGCGGAGTGATAGTCTCTCGCCGCTATGAATTGCAGAAAACTAGCAGCGCTTCCGAGTGCTTTATTTTTTTATTGGACTCCTAGGTGCAATGTAGACGCCGCAAAGGCAAGAAGTTGCCGAGGAACGTGAATTTGTGCTTGAAGCTGCGATGTTTTGTTCGGCATTTTAACTTTTAGTCGTTTGCCACAGGACGCGCCTGAGTATGCTGGAACCTTGTTGAATGTCTCGCAATGTTGCCAATGGTTCTGCGGAGTTCCCCAAGGTGGCAGAAGGGTTAGAAAAGGGAACCTGGGAAGTTTGTAACACGGTGCCACAATTATCTATACGGATTTCTCGAAACGAGAGCTTCTTAGTTGTCGAAAAATTCGTCCGGGTCTGATGACGAAAACCGAAACCAACCCATTTCCAGGTTGGTCGTCCTACCATATTCGGGATGCTCTCTGATTACACGCACGCATATTTGGCTGAATTTTGTAACCTACGTGAGTACCAGCAATGGCACTGGAATTCGAGCATACACCGAAAATGGCAGTCGACGCATGTCACCGAAAATAAGATTATCGAAGCAGGAAGGTTTTCATGTGCATATTCGCTTATCTCAGGCGAAGTTAAGAATTTTTTTTTCGTGGCGTATCTTTGACATAAAATTCCTATCACCACATTGCAAGCTAAAGAGAGAAAAAGCTGTCACACCCTATACACCGACTTCGTGGGGGCAATTGCCTCCACGAGCAGTCAAATTTACCCGGTTTCCGGCACGGGCGGAACAACGAACGATTTGCTAAGCAGAATAAGTGTTAAAATCGGCGTTGTATGTGCACCGAGAACGCGACATAGACGCAAATAGGTTAAGGATTAAAATCATCACTTTGCGTGAGAAGCGTACCCAGGTCATATGCGTGGCAAGCAGTTGTTCAACCGGCGAGCCATGCCAATGCTCGAAACTGCTTCGTTAAACATAAATGCTACAAGAGTGTCATGTACTGGCAGCAGTCGCTTGAACGCATGTATTACTGCGTGGCAGAATTGTAGAATCGGTGTCAAAGCATGCAAATTGCATGAGGAGCGGGCTGTTTCAAGCTGCCCATTCATTACCCATCATGCAGCTGGGCAGGTGCACGCTGCCTTGCGGACGACGATCATTCTATACTTCACAGTGGTGTTAACTCTATTTTGACACAGTCACCAGGACGTTTTCGAAAAGTCGCAAATTCTAGCCATAAGTCGCTAAACGATAATGGTTAGGATGATATTTTTTCCCGAGTCTAGCTTTTTTAACTTGATAAAGCAGGTGAATAGATTATTTTTTACCTAAACAATATTTTAAATCCGTATCTCTTGTGGCGAATGAAGTTGAACTGCGCTGATACTCCTGGCTACGCCACTGTGAACCGGTGAGCCCCTGTATTCCAACTGTTTGCGGTGAATCGTGAGCCACTCGCTGCTTTGCCCATATCTAACTGGAACACAAGGAGTACTCGGAACGGCCACATTGCACGCTAATGATCGCAGCGCCACAAGGAGATTGATCCTGTATGCTTTGGCCTCACTTATTGAAGCTCGTTCGAGCATTTTACTGTTCTCTAAGTATCCCAATTTTTTTATGTATGTTTTAGAAACACTCCATCTCAAAATCTGAAAGTCCCCAGAAAAATCGCTAGGACTCCTAAGAGATAGAATTGTCGCTAACACGACTGAGAAGACGCTAAATCTAGCAATTTTCTCGCTAAATTAACACCACTGATACTTCAGCGATTTGCTGTTCTCGCTAAATTAACACCACTGATACTTCAGCGATTTGCGTTCTCGCTAAATTAACACCACTGATACTTCAGCGATTTGCGAAAGGAATAATAATGGCGTAGTGGGCACTTCGTAACTGAACTTGCAATATATGTTCTAGCATAGTTTGCAGCGGCCAGTGTTACACCCACAAACGTTCCTTTCATTGCGGCATGGCGATACTCAAATGGCCCGATTATGCTATCGCCGTCTATACTTACAGGCGACGCTCAAGCGTCATCCAAGTTCTATTCCCCAAATTTCCCCCTAGACCGCGCTTACACACCACTTAGAGATATCCCAGTTGCGTGAAGTTTTCTTTGTAACATTCTAGCGCATAAGAAATAACAAATAGTTACTAGCCTTTTCCATGCAAGCCTTAAACTTAATCTGAATTCTGACCGCATTTAATTCATTCATCTACTGCTATTAATTCTGCAAAAAAGAAAGATTAAAAAATAGAAAGGTAGCTTGAGTATGCTTTGAGGTGCCCTTAAAACGAGGAAAGTATTTAATCTTCAAGAGTAACAAAATTAATCGAGTGACGCGCAACTGCTCAAATGCTTCAGGATCATCGCAGTGGCGGGCTCAGGAATTAATTGCACTGCAACAGTCAACATGACATTGGTGATTAATTGCGTGCTGCATAAGTGCGTGAACTGTCAAATTGACTATGCACTTTATAATCAACCCTGTGGAAAACAATAAACGTGATTAGATTAGACCTGCGCTCCAGTCTCCTACAACCAATGTAACTCTAAAGCACAAGAATCCTGCTTTCGGCACTGGCGTCAGGTGGCACCAGCTTTCTTACCTCTATTTAAGTCGAGTGGCACGAAAGAAGGACATCACTTTTTCCGATGCGCGGTGAAAAGGAGGTACTCGCAATACGCTCGCACATAATATTTGTGAGGCACGGATGAACACTGAACTTGCAACTGGGCTTCATTAGATCGCTACGCATCCTCATCTAGTCCCACCACACGGGAAATAAATTTGGTGCCATTTCATCTGGAAATACTTCGTGAAGTGTGCAGTTGGCACAAGGAATGCCCAGTCCTGGTAATCTCACTGAAACCAGAATCAGCATTCCCACCGGTTGCAGCGAAGCTTTCTGCCTCCCTTTACGTTACACAGCAGGCGCCAGGCCGGCCTGCGTATATGCTTGGGCCTATGCATCACCGTTAATTAATCGTACCGTTATTATTATAACTTTTGTTTAATACACCTAACATTAATGGCAGAGTACTTCAATGCTTTCTGCACCCTATATACCTACGATAATACCGCGAGAAATCTGAACCAGCTGCAAGCTAGCAGCTTGGCTGTACTACTTCACCGTAGTACGTACGTACTTAACATGCCCTTATACAGCTGCTATCACAATGGAAACGCTTGTGTCAGAAACAGCCGCTTTTAGTCGTTCGCGACGCGCGCCTGCCTGCCTCAGTTGACAGAGTCATCTGCGCCGCGAGAGCTATGGGAAACGCATCCGCCTCGCCAACGCAACCGGAAGCTGAAACGCGGCGTGTTACGCCAGGCGAAAGGCAAAGAAAACGTCGAGCCTCCGCGATGGAGACGCGCCATTGAACGAGGCCTCCCATTCGGCAGCGCAGCGTCTGCCCTATCTACACTGCCAGGAAATGGCTGTGACTCACCCAAGCAGCAACGGCAATCAGGCTGTCGGCCGTCGCCGGCCAGGCCGGGAAGAAAGACAAAATGAGAGCACCTCCATTGTCGCCTCAAAGGCTCGCCACACCGTCGGCAACGTTTTAACGATGCGAGGTGAGGAGGAGTAAAAAAAAAGAACTTCACGTGAATATTTTGTATCAACTTGTTTTTCTATCTTTTCGCCAGTCATGAACGAAAGAAACACAAAGGTCTCCCGTTCTCTGGAGTGAAGTTGGTAAACCGGAGCCATCCTTGCTCGATGCGCAAGACCGTACAGCTTGGATTCTTCACGGTTCATTAGGCAGCTACCATTAGATCACATCCAAACCAACTGCCACCTTCCTTTAGAAGGCAGAAGTTCTCTGCGTCTCGTAGGGTGCATATTTTCTGCAGCGGAAGGAATAAAATCGCTTAGTTTGGACGGCGTAGCTTTAGCGGTGCCACTCATCGAGCCCACGTGCACTCAAACGTACGTTTATCACAGGCAATGATATACGGCAGTGAATTAAGTTTGCCACAGATGTATTTTATCAATACGGAAGTAGTGATAAAATTGAGCTCGTTATAATCCGACGTTCATAATTCATGGCGAGTTCCAACTGACATTTAGTACTGGTATATATCACAGGTGTCCTGAATTTCATTTACATAGCGCACTCTTATAGGCAACTTACATTTAAAATGAAGAGCATTTCTTGGAAAAGCAAGGACACTTTAGGCGCACCGCTCAAACTTTGCTGTCGTGAAATTTCAGTAATTAGGTTACATAGTTATTGATGCAGTAATTAGGTTGCATACATATTGATGTTATGAGTTATCTCTTGATTATTGTTTGCAAAGAAAATGTAGCATATGGCAAAAACGTTTGTGCCAGAAAAGAAAAGAACAAAAACTGAGAAATTAATCTGAGTGCCAAACGCCAAGCTGGAGAGGGGAGGGGGGGGTAGGCCTACAGGAAAGCTACGTAGCATCTGAGCCTGGAACAAAGCCTACTCGAAAGCCACTTCTCTGGAATTTTCCGGCCGACAACTTCTTCCCGACAGCTCGGTAACCAAAGGTTTCAAACGTTTCTTCCCGAGGTCTTTTGTTCAGGTAAAACGTCGCAGGCTTGTGTGGTCCCCTCCTCCAACTAAGTCGAACGATGTCACCAAAGCTTCGGGAGACGCGTCGTCAAAGCAGCGACGTTTATCTGTTAATCCCCGGAGAGAAGGATGACGCCAAGTCTCTGCTGATGGGACGGCAAGCAGACATTTGGAAAGAATGAAGACGAAGACATCATCGGGACATGGTGGGGCGAGTGCTCTTCGAAGTTCATTACGAAGACGTTGAGTGCCCCAGTCATCTACAGAACTGAAGAAACTGTCCTCGATGCTCAGCCCAGTCCTGTTCTCGTCAGTTTCAACGGGGGGACTGGTCAGCTTGGCGAAGGACACTATATTTTAATCTAGGCACTTTTTTGATGCTCGCTGTGAGGCCCAGTGGGTTTTGTGACGCCATGAAGATGTCTGCGATTTCATTGTCTACGTGATGTTGATAAATTCTGCTAGAAAGAATAATAACTTTTTGTTTATTATAAGCCATTCTTTTTTAGAAAGAGTAATTATGTGCTGTCATTACTTTCAACTAGCCATAATATGTAATATACTTTAATTGCATTTATAATAGTCCACCAAGGCAATTAGCAGCGTAACCTAATTACTTTTCAGCAGCAGTATTGTAATTCTGGCTTCCATCCACTCATTTATCTATTCATCCGTCTTTCCGTCCATAGTCCGTTAGTTCATATATAGATTTATTTATCTATTGTCTAGCCTCCTACGACTCGGTGTTCTCGTGGTCGTTCATTAAGTGGACATATGACATACTTCGCTTGACATAAAGGAACCATATGTCAATTGTAAATGGCAATTCACGCTATGAAAACTGCGCTATGCATCTGTTGCGTCGTATGCCATGCACATAATCAGAATCAATGTGCACTGTGACCGTTTCATTATTTTGGTATAGCCCCGCCGCGGTGGTCTAGAGGCTAAGATACTCGGCTGCTGACCCACAGGTCGCGGGATTGAATCCCGACTGCGGCGGCTGCATTTTAGATCGAAGCGAAAGTACTGTAGGCCCATGTGCTCAGACTTGGGTGCACGTTAAAGAACTCCAGGTGGTTGAAATTTACGGAGCCCTCCATTAAGGTGTCTCTCATAATCATATGGTGGTTTTGAGACGTAAACCTCACATATGTCTCACATCAATCAATTATTTTTATAGATATGCCAAACTTGCATAGCACGTCATGAAGAACACAACTGACGGGTCATAACATTAAAATTTACGGCATGCATGTCGTGTATCGCATGGCATAAATGCAAGACACCCTCGCGCTGTCATAGTAGTCATGACATAGTGTTGCTGTGTACCATAATGTGGCCACTTTAGGTGGTCACATTCCGGATGTTGTGCGCATATTGAAGTGGCATGGCCAACATCCCGCCGACTACATCGCATAACATCGAGTGCCACAGTGCGTGGAATGTGCCGTAATTTTCATTATTCACAACCTCCTTATATTCAGCCTCACTTGTCGCACAGTTCTATAGCCTTTCTTGGATACAAAGTTCTACAGCAATTCAGAAAAAAAAAAACACTCATAGCGTAACATTGACGTCATTTGCATCGCTATTTTTTGTTATTTCAATCTCTGTTGTCGTGTTCTCATTGCTGTCGCTTGCTGCACTGGAGGGAGCTTTGATGAGGTTGCGTGAGTGTTTCATTAAGTTTGGAACGTTTGTCGGGGTGGCGGGTGTTACTAATGCTTCAGCGTTGTGTTGATCGGAAACAAAGCCTCGGCCTAACCCAGCCCGACCTAATGATTTGGTTGAATCTCAAGCTCGTGGTAGGCACTTCGTTAACAAGCCTCAAGAAGCAATTTATTGGGCCGATCATGCGTGCGTCTGCTCTGCCCCGAAGTGGACGACAGAAAATGAGCATGGTGTACTCACGCAATGAAGTTTCTGCAATCGGCCGCGAAAGAGAGGGGCAAATCTCAGCAGGGTTTCACTGTAACAAACAAACAAAATATCCAAGTCACGCACTAGCGCACAGAGTTGCCGCTGTGGCGTTAATTTACTGGTAAATTATCGAGGTAAGCTCGGCGTGGTGCTGGGTCAAGATAAGAGCTGTTCTCGCGAAGGCGGCTTTTCGAGGCAAGCAGGCTTTACGCAGCGAGCTACCTTGGCGCTTGCTCGACCTGAACTTTGCTTCACTGTTTACCGACAGGATGATGAGTTGGATAATTGCCAAAGAGCAAGCAGTCTCGCGCAGAGCGGCCCCGAATCATTCGGGCTCCATTACGCGATTGGTTAACGTGCGTCGGCGCTGGCAGACGTTATCCTTGCGCGGCTGTGAGGATGCGAGGCAGATCGGCAGGCTGCGCGTGCTAAGGCTCGTCAATTAAAGAGAAAGCGAGGTGGTAAACTATGCAGAAACACTGACTCGAAGCACCTTCCATCGCGGCGAAGATGAGGTGTCGCGAGTAATCGTTGGACCGTATATATAGGATGCGCAGCCTCTCAGCCACCGAGGCGCCGAGGTGATATCGACCGAGGCGCAGTGAATTGGGGAGAGGAGAAGCTGGCTAGTTCGGCTCACGACGAGAAGCATACGCGGCCACGTGCAGGCGTGCTCGATGCGAGTTGCGAGAGGGCTCCCCAGTGGTGTAACGATGCGCGGTGACACTCGACAAACATCGAACGATGTAATCGATACATTGGTCGCTATGTTTTTTTTGATAGCCGCACGTTTTATTGCCTTGTTATCGCAGTCATTCGACATGAACTACTGCGCGAGATGTTCTGCCGCTTGCGGTGTGTCGTGGTGAGCGTGTCGTTGTCCATCGCGTGCCTCAATCAATCGTGTTCACGAGGTACAAGCCGAAGCACGATCAGGTTATCGTCACTTTCTCGTCACTGCTAAGTTCGTGATATATGCTGACGATTTGGTCATATAGCAGCTTTGTGAGGCATAAATGCAATAAATGCGAATAAATTCTTAGTGAACAATAGACTTTTTTGATTGACTGATTCGTGGGGCTTAACGTCCCAAAACCACCATTTGATTATGAGAGACGCCGTAGTGGAGGGCTCCGGAAATTTCGACCACCTTGGGGTTCTTTAACGTGCACCCAAATCTGAGCATACGGGCCTATGACATTTCCGCCTTCATCGGAAATGCAGCCGCCACAGCCGGGATTTGAACCAGTGACCTGCGGGTCAGCAGCCGAGTACTTTAGCCACTAGACCACCGCGGCGGGGCAATAGACTTTTTTACTGTATCTATCTATATTTATTCACCTACGTATGGCTGCTCTCATGGCCGCCTCCTTTAGTTGGTATATACTAAAATGACGATAGGAGGGTATGAGAAAGTGGCAAGCCGGACTTGCAGGTTATAGCATTTATTGTTATGGCTTTGCGTACCAAGACCCCGATATGATTACGAGGGACTTCTAGCGAAGGGCTTCAAAATATTCACCCATCTTGGCTTCTTTAGCATGCACCTAAATTTTAGTAGATAAGCCTCTAACATCTCGTCTCCATAGAAATGTGGCTGCCGTGGCCAGGATTCAATCCCAGGACCTGCGTGTCAGGAGTCGAGTACCATAATCACTGGACCACCGTGGCGGGCAACCACTATTTTGATTGCATTGTTGGCTATTCGCTTTCATAATGATGTAAAAAAGCATTTCGTGTGCATTCCCGCGACTCGGAAAACTTCGAGGGTTGACCTACCCCTGAACTGCCATCGATCGCTGTAGCTGGGACATGAACACCATTCCAACGTAACGTACACTTACTCTCGGTAAAACTGACGTCTGTGCTGTAACACTAATCTTGACGTCAGACCGTATGCATCCGTAAGACGGCAGTGTATGTCGAGGTGCCAGGTAAGCCTGCAATATGCGCACAATTACTCAATTTACGCAAAGTGATTGAATCAGCTCGCGACACTTTGCTAAAGAAAAAGTGAGCGAATTCAACATCGGGGGCCACTCTCTGGCTGCTTTGCGGGAAATAGAATCCCGCAATTCGTGGGATCTGTCGAATCTTCTTTTTGTTTTTTGCAACATGCGGGTGCTCTGAAGTGAGCCATGCGCGCAAGCTGCCAGTGAAGTTTACTTGTGTGTAATTGATCTCTACATACTCTGATGCTCTCTCTATCCAACTTCCCGATTCATTGATTCAAGTACTCTCTCCGTATTTTGAAGGTTTACTGTTGCTATGCAGTCCAGTTGTGGCCTTGCCAAGAAGGCGGAGTTCACGAGTGCCAGTTTCATGTAGCCGAACATTTTGCGGTCCGTTCGGCCTCCCAGCTGCCCCTTCCTTTCCTCCTGCCTACGGAGCGCAAGGCGGATTGATCGAGGACAGGCTCTGAAAGCTGCAGTGTCTACAAAACATGGTGCACCTTCTTCGAGGTGATAACATTCTATGAGCTACACGTGAATGATTAGACATCGTCTGCTTCCCTGCAGTTGCAATGTCGTGAAGCTTAACACACTTTTGCTATGCCATTTACGAGGATATTTTACAGCGAAGTTGTATATGCGTACTCCTCTCGTTCGTAGGAGAATTTCATGGCGTAAAAAAAAAAAACGCCGAAAAATACAAATAGAATAAATTTTCAGTTCGAAAGAGAATTGGACACAGACCTTCGACGTGGCAAGTAGGTGTTCTATACCAGTCAGACACGCAACTTAATAGACGCGTCACAAACGCGATCGGACCCTCATCGTTTCTGGGACTGTCAATAAACTGTTGGCATATAGTGCTCCACTTTATTCTCTTCTTTTCGATCCCTTTTTTTTTTCACAAACGGTATTGAGCGCTTGTGTTGTCTACGTTTATATGTTTTGCACCCGTGTCTTACGCACCATCCAGTCCCAGTTACGTATTCTGCGCCGCAGGTGAGTGTACGTAAGCAATGTAAACAGCAACAACTCGCCCTCCTCCCCCCCCCCCCCCCCCAAAAAAAAAACGTATTTTTGTAGCACCTGGCAGGCTGCACGCTATTTTTAGAGGTAGGTAACATACATTTGCAGCCCTCAAAGCTGTCCTACAAGGCGCTATATTTCTACCTTTTTTTTCATTTCTGCTGGCATACCTAGTCCAAGAGAAGTACCATTGGGTGATTTTCTCGGTTTTTTGCGTTCAACGCACAATCACGGTGAAAGCCGTGGCTTCATCGTGTTTAGGCGGTGCTCCAAATCGAAGCAGCACTGCCCGGCGCATCCTATGTAATCAAATCGAGGTCACAAACACATTGATTCGCCTTAAGGAAAGTGAGATATAGGTTAAGCTGGCAGTGCGGCTACAATAGCTCATGCTTTACAGTGGGGTCAACCCGACATAAACTACCTGAGTCCACTTGCTAGCTGAGTTAAAGACCTCCCCCCCTCCCACTCTACCCTTTTTTTAGAGCCACGACTTTGTTGGCGGGATGCAGGTGCTGCTGGAAAAGTGTAAAATGAAGGCGCACCACACTCGCATAGCCGCTGTAAATTTCACGAGTACCAACCTTAAGGAGTCTGATTTTTTGTTCTTTATACAGCCAGCTATTGCACACTGCGTTCCGAAAGAATAACTTGCATATGACACCTTGTGTGTGTCAAGCGTAATATTTGGCGTGCTGACAATCTTCGAAGCAAAAGCAAGGAACAGTGAACACACCCCAGGCATGCCTCCTCCGGCTTTTCCACAGCCCTTTCTACAACACCGCTTGAATGGGAGCGGCACGCGGTGTCAAAACACAAATCCTCAAGTCTCCTACCGGCGTTGCTAAGTAATGCTATAGGTTACGGTATGAAGTGTAGCGGTAAATTAAAATCGATTGATCATTTTGGCTGCACCCACCGGCTGATTGGTTTCATGGAGAACTGTGTAATTGACCTAGGGGCATGCTAGAAAACTGAAAGTGGGGAAAATTTATTCATAGTCTTGGATTACGGTGTGCCTCATAATGACATCGTGGATTAGGCACGTAATTCCTCAGAATTTAACTATGAATTTCGGCTGCGCCCGTTTATTTCATCTAGTAGGTATCGATTGCCGTGATACGGGCGGCGACAAAGAGTAAGCTGGAAATTCGTGGAGTTTACGATTGTGAAGGGATCGACAGCACGTACGGTCTTAGACCACGTTGCAGGCGCGGTCCATCACTTCAGACTGGCCCAACGTCGTCCCTTTTCTGTTCTTGCTGTACACAAAAAGCTGGTGATGTCAATGCTCTACGAGACGCCTACTTCGTACAGAGAGCGAGAGAAATACGCGTCATTTCATGCAAGAGATATTGCAGCGAAACTGTTACGTCACACTGAAGCGATCTTCACAGTAAACGACACGCTGCTTAGTCCACCAGGTTAAACAACGAACGCGCACACAAAGGCGCTCCGTGTGCGTGTTCGTTTTTTTAACGCTGTGTGCGCTGCCGTATGCCGTAATTACCCACCAACTAACGCGCAAGTCTGTTTTAAGTTGTGTGCGACCATTTGTCGAGCGGGGAATGAAGATGCGAAAGGGTGCGACCGTCTGATTTATTTTGCCTGGTACAAGTCAAATCGAAAGCTTGCGCTCCCACTTGCTGGCTGAAATCGCTCCACTTTAATTCTTTAGCGTACATAGCAATTAGGGGCTCAGTAACTGCATAAAAGACGCATGTTCGATAAGCCTGTTTTACCAGCTTGATATATATATATATTACCAGCTTGATATATATATATATATATATATATATATATATATACAGATTTAAAAGTGAGCAGAGCTTACGTTGTACTTCTCGTACTTGACGACGACAACAACAACAACAACAACAACAACATCACGGCGTCCTATATATGCGTTAAATAAAGAAGGTTATTGCGGGCAGAGCATGTATGAGTGACTAAAGTTCCCCAGCTGCAAAAAGACAATGGGAAAAACCGCAGAGTGCGCTAATGAGCTTAGATGAGTCCCGCAGAAAAGTTGCACGTGACAGGCGGGGAGACTTCCCCGTCGGGTGCAGGAAGCGCGCCTTATCAGTGCACACGTGCTCGGCAACCGTGAGTCCTAATGAGCCGCGTAAAACCTGTGCTGACGCGAGCGGAGCGATGAGGGCATTCAAAGTCAGACACACCGTACTTATCATTCTGCAAAGAGATCCCTTTCGCAACCAGACATTTGGAGGAAAACGCAGTTATGACACAGCAAATGACAATAACGCCAGCTTGTCCTGTTCCGCGCGCGTCAACCGCAGCTGACACAAACTGGCAGCTCCACGAAGTGGTTTACCTACATCGGTGGAGGTGCTAGGAAGCTCCTCTCAATGTGTCCCTTTGAAGAAAACATCGTCCCTATCCGTGAAATACGAAAGTGATGAAAAAAATGTATACACATATACTAAAAAAAAAAACACAAGAAGCAAGCTAAAAGTGAAGTCCCATAGTAGTAGTTTGTGCTTTTACGTCCCACAACCAAGATGTGACTATGAGAGACGCCATAGTGGAGAGGTCCGGAAATTTCAAGCAATTAGTGTTCGTTGATGTGTTCGGCTATTGTACAGTGCACACAAGCACCTATAGCATTTCGTTTTTATCGAAAATTGACCGCAATTAACGGCGGGGATTATCGGGTTAGCAGCCGACCGGTTAAATCCTGTTCCACCACGGCGGACAAAGTTCCAACAATAGTTCGCACGTGGAATGGTGGGCTGTGGCACCGATCCTCAAGGCTGAGATTAGAGCTACGGGTTCGAGCGACTGCGAAGCACAGCAAATGCTGATATTTTATAATGACATTAAGTTATAAATTATGACTTCACTGCCCCAACGTGGGAGTTGCCCGCTATGTGTTGTATCGCACACCTCCGCCTCTTTGTCAAGTTTTGCGTCAATCCATCTATCGCATAGTGAACATATCTACACTATCGCGTAGCGTTAGATTGCATACAGTATTATTTCTGTTGTCGTCACGCACCCATGAGGGTTGTTGTGATATTTAGGTTACCAAAGCTTCATTTCCAGTGGAAAGGAGCAGCAGTGGAAACGCCGCTGTATCGCCATACGCGCTTGTTTTTATTATATTCATGTGACGGGGCTGCCACGGGTGTAACCACGCTCGTTCAGCACAGGTCGCGCCGAAATGCCCGGGGACATTCCCGATCGCTTGTTCGGATGAGTTAGCGCGCACGGCGTGATGGGTATCCGAGTTCATGCGGGAAGCAACCGAGGTACTAACAATAACGGTGGAATCACGCACGTATAAGGGTATGTAAACAAAACAGTTTCGTCGGCGACTCTATACTCGGCACTACCTCTGTATCGTGGGCGTTGTTCGTTTCTGCTGTATGTGTTACTTGATTTGCTGGACACAAGTTCGCCCAGTACATTTGTGCCGACTTTAACAACCTGACTTTTTCACCATCAGAACAATGTGACGATACCTTCCGTGAGCAAGTGACAATGAGTTCAGCCCTTGTCATGACGACAGGTCATAGTAGTAACCATAACTACTTATGAAAAACTCGTAATTAATTTTTGAACAACCACTCACGCTTACCTGTGCATTTTCTAGGCACCGTTCTCCAATGCCATCCTGAAAAGTTATCCAGGTTTCGAGCAACCAATGCATTGCTGAAATTCCTAAATACAAAGGACTTGCAGAAGTGGCTGTAGACTCTTAATGGTGCCGTATACCGAACCGAGGTGCCGTCTTCTCTCTTTCCTTTTTTTGCTCTTTTTTCCATCTCCCCCATCCCTTCCACTTGTGCAGGATAGCATACTGGTTATGGCGAACTGGATAACATTCCTGCCTTCCCTCTCTCTCGTTTTCCTTCCTTCTAGCTTCATGAAAGCTTAGACTTACGTTTGACGAAAAATAAAAGACAGCTGAATTTTTTCTTGACGATACATTCTATGTGGACGGCATCAGGCCTTGCGCAACGTTGCTATGACTGCGTTATGCCGTCGGGCACAACATAATAATCCAGCGCCCCACAAGTCATCACGTGTCATCGCAGAAGCTTTCGCTCTAAGCCGACGTCAGCTTATTGGCATCGAGAGCCAAACTTGGTCACATGGCTGGTATACTTCTACCGGATACATCAGGTGCAATGTTCTGGAAGCTAGCGAGACTTTTTGCTCTATAGATTCACTCGCACCATTAAATATTACTACCAGTAATATATTATTCTTGGCGTCTTTAGACTGGCTATTTGATGCAGATCTATAGTGCATGAGAAATACATCCGGTTATTTACACGGTTGCCAGTAGGGTGTTCAAGATCACTTAGCATCACTTTATTTTCGTATCCTGGCCTCAGCAATTAGTTCGCACAACGCGCAGCTGGAGCACATGTCGCGCAGGCCACGCTTACAACGATGAAATCCAAGCGCGAGACGTGCGGAGTCATACGTTTTACTGACCGAACTTCTCGCGTAGCTTCCACAGCGTTGGACTTGATGTACGAAACAGAGCTACCCGCTCTATATCCACTCTATTTTTCGCTGCATAAAAGTTAAAAGAAGCCGCACGCTAAACAGCAGCTATAGTGTCAAATAACAGAGCAAGTCAAGCCACGGCGCTTAATCGAGAGCAGCGTTCACGCATGCACAGCAAGCCGCAGCGCAGAAATACGAACCGTTATTGCACTCACCTCTCGCCGTCTGTATATGTTGCTGCATGCACGTATATGGCTTCATAGTAGCGCCAGATAGAAACATTTCCGTTATAAATGTTTCAACGTGTCTTTCACTTTAGCACTCTGTCACTAGACGCCCTGACCGTTAATATTTCCGTTGTGTTAAAAAAAAAACAAGTAGCATAAACTTAGTTGTCAGCTTTTTTAATCATTTCGACCTGGTGCGCTCTTTCACTTCATACCCAGCGCTCGCAGCGTGCTCGCCTGTCCGTGCTTGCATGCCTTACCTTTGTTTTTGATCGATCAGTTTTTCCGGCACCGGCAATGTATTTAGCTGTGACGCGCTGCATCACATCAAGCGTATCGTGCGCCACTTGCAAGCCTGTATAGTCGTCGTCTACGCAGCCATTAAAAAAGACAATTAAGTTATAAGACCTATGGAAATGTGCTTTCATCTGCTACGATACAAAAGGCGATTAGGTAGATCAAGTATTACGTAAAATATGATTACCAAAGAACCGAGCAGGGACGCTTTAACGTCAGCCTATTCGAATGTAATACCTACCGTTGTTGTCTATTAGTAGTCGCGGTGCTAGGCTGTTATCCTAGAAGGTATCCAGGGATCGAATTGAGGCCGCGGCCACTGCATTTCGTTGGAGGCGAAGCGTTGCAAGCCCGTGCGCTCAGATTCAGATGCACGTTGAAGGACTCCAGATGGTCAAAGTTTGATGGGCCTTCCATTATGCGTCGTTCAGCATAATTATGTACCGTGGTTTCGGGGCGCGAAACTCGAAGACTTAGCATTATACAACTCCGATGCCATAGCTATCTCCCGACGTCTAATTTATTCCACTGCCGACACAAGCATTGGCACGAACTGCGTATTTTTATGGCAACAGTTTCTTCTATAACTATTATTTCATTTAATTTGAATATGAAGAGCATTGCTTGATTTGACACATTCTTTGCTTTATATCTGAGCGGTGGAAATGAGTTAAGAAGAGTGCAGGAACTGGCCTAATTGGGCCCCAGCGCTAAAACGAATCACCGGGGAAAGAAAGTTACACAAGGTTTATCTTTGGTTGCTTTCAATGAAAGTCAAGGCAGCTTTTGAGAGGCATCATTAACACGAATCGTTTGCTAATCGTAATTATATAGTCATGTAATCTACGTGCCTAAACGAGTGAACAGTTTCACTTGGAATATTCAATACACGCAAATAAACCTATTCGCGTCAACAGCTACGACAAGCCAGTAGTATCGGTAGACATCCATCCTCGGTGTGATTTCTGATTTCTGTAGGGGCACTATATATATATATATATATATATATATATATATATATATATATATATATATATATATATATATATATATATATATATATATATATTTATACACACACACACACACACACACACACACACACATATATATATATATAATATATATATATATATATATATATATATATATCTATATATATATATATATATATATATATATATATATATATATACTTGAAGGGAAGGCACGACAGGTCCGGGTATTTTCTATATTGAATTAACTTGAAGATAGCACATAAGAAAATGATCGTATTCAGCGAGGATAGCTTGGATGACCTCCGACAGGAACACTCGACCCCTATCACTGAGTAATTCCCGCGGAGCACCATGGCGTAGAATGAAGCTGCGGAGAATGAAGAGTGCAACTTCTTGGGCGGTCGCTGCCGGTAGAGCTGCAGTCTCAGCGTAGCGTGTCAGATGATCGACTCCGACAATAATCCACCGGTTTTCCAGAGCTACTATATGGGAGGGGGCCATAGAGGTCTATACCCACGCGGTCGAATGGGCGAGCCGGGCACGGGAGCGGCTGTAACATGCCAGTAAGGTGCCGCGGAGGTGTTTTGTTCTGTTGGCAAGTGGTGCAAGACTGAACGTATTTCTGCACAAAATGATACATTCCTCGCCAGTAATAGCGTTGGCGCAGCCTTTCGTAGGTTTTCAGGACAACTGCGTGAGCACTTTGGGGATCTGCATGGAAATTCATGCAGATGTCAGAGCGCATATGAGTTGGGACAGCAAGGAGCCACTTCCGACCACCAGGCGTGTAGTTGCGGCGGTACAGAATGTTGTCACGTAAGGCAAAGTGGGCTGCTTGCCGGCGCAGCGCTCTCGTGGAAGGGACAGAAGACGGATCGTTAAGGTAGTCGACTAACAAGGCAAGGTATGGGTCTTTACGCTGCTCCGAAAGCATGTCAGTGCTGTCGAGTGGTGACAAGGTGGTAAAAGGGGGTGACAGAGAATCCACATCTGGTGTTAATGGCGATCGGGAAAGTGCATCGGCGCCGCATGCTTGGCGACCGGAACGATATACGACACGGATGTCGTATTCCTGCATTCGAAGTGCCACCGGCCCAGGACGTCCGGACGGTCTTTCAAGGAGAGAGCCAACATAGAGCGTGGTGGTCTGTGACCACGTCGAAAGACGGCGTAAAGGTACGGGCGAAACTTCGTAAGCGCCCAGATTATGGCCAAACACTCTTCTCTGTCACGGAGTAATTCAATTCAGCCTTCTTAATGAGCGCGACTTGCAATAAGCGACTACGTTATTCGGTGTGGTGCCTTCCGTTGTGCCAAAACTTGCGCCGAGACCAACGACCGCTTGCATCAGTGTGAATTCTGTGGCAGCAGTGGGGTCGTAGTGGCGAAGAATAGGTGGCGAGGTCAGCAGGCGGCGCAGCTGGTGAAATGCGTCGTCACATGCAGGTGACCATGCAGATATACCTTTGCTGTTGGAAAGCAGACTAGTCAGAGGTGCAATGATGGACGCGAAGTTGCGCACGAAGCGACGAAAGTAAGAGCAAAGACCAACGAAACTTCTTAGGGCTTTCAGTGATGTGGGCATTGGGAAGTCAGCGACAGCTCGAAGCTTATCGGGGTCCGGAAGAACACCATCTCTTGTGATGACGTGTCCCAAGATGGTTAGTTTTCGGGCTGCGAAGTGGCACTTCTTGGTGTTAAGTTGTAGGCCTGCAGAAGCTAGACACGTCAGAATCTCGTGGAGACGACGAAGATGTGTCGGGAAATCAGCTGAAAAGACTACGATGTCATCTAGGTAACACAAGCAAGTTTTCCACTTGTGGGCCCGCAATATGGTATCTATCATGCGTTCAAACGTCGCAGGCGCGTTGCAGAGCCAAATGGCATGACTTTGAACTCATACAGGCCATCCGGCGTTACAAAGGCTGTTTTAGGGCGATCACATTCAGCCATTGGCACCTGCCAATACCCAGAACGCAGATCCAAGGATGTAAAGTACTCGGCGCCTTGTAAACAGTCAAGAGCATCGTCTATTCGTGGTAGCGGGTAGACGTCTTTCTTTGTAATCTTGTTTAAGCGGCGATAGTCCACGCAAAATCGAACGGTGCCATCTTTTTTCTTTACCAGAACCACGGGTGACGACCAAGCGCTTTGAGAAGGCTGTATGACTCCACGTTTAAGCATGTCATCTACTTGCTCCGTAATGACGCGGCGCTCTTCGGCAGAAACGCGGTAAGGACGCTGTCGCAGAGGCGAATGTGAGCCGGTGTCAATAGTATGAGTGACAGTCGTGGTGCGGCCCAAATCAGGTTTCTGAAAGTCGAAAGAAGAGCGAAACTTGTTAAGGAGAGCAACAAGTTGGCTGCGTTGCGAGGGGGGAAGGTCTGCGTCAATAGCATTGTCGAAGGCTGGTGAGCTTGATGGCTCAGACGCCTGAGTGATTGCGGCAATCTGACATGGCGTTTCGTCGGGAAGAATAATATCATTGATATGGTCGACAGATTGCACATATCCTAACGTTTCACCACGAAGCAAGCCAATGGGGTAGTTGCAGTGGTTGGTAACCAGCATTACGGTTAAACCAGACGCAATCGTAAGAACGGCAAATGGGAGCACGATGCCCTTGCGTTCAGTAAAACAGGGATGGCGTAAACACACCGTGGCGTCAGGTTGCGCCACACATGAAAGGCTAATAGGGACTGAAGCTTCTGGAGGCAAGGTGATGTCGTCGTCAGCGATGAGTTTGCAGAGCAGTGGTGAATGGTCGGATGGTGGAAAATTCACAACTTTGGCACTAGGGACACTTCCGCACCGGCAACAATCGATGATAGCTTCATGACCTGATAAGAAATCCAACCTAGGATGAGGTCATGAGAGCAAGATGGTAGTACAAAAAATTGGACGATGTACAAACGTCTTGGATGACGACGCGCGCAGTACACACAGACGAGGGCTGAATGCGTTGCGCGCTAGCCGTGGACAGCACGATGCCACAGAGAGATGTGGTCACTTTTCTCAGTTTGCGACAAAAATTTTTTGCGTTCATCACAGAAACGGCGGCCCCAGTATCAATTAACGATTGTGTGGCGACTCCCTCAACATTGACATCAACAACATTTCGCGGCGGAAAATGGAGGCCTTGATAATGTGCAGAAGCAGTTGCAGTTCTTGCCTCTGGAACTGCCACTGACTTAGTCTTCCCTCCTCAGGAGGTGGTCTACGACGCATAGGAGATGGTGATCGGCGACGAGGAGATGGGAAACGAGAAGTCGATGGGGACGATCCGAAAAACGTCATCAATTTGGTGGAGGCTGCTGAGATCCCAAGACGACCCTGGAGCTCCGCTCTCGCAAGTGCCTGAAAGACTACCGCGCAACCATGACTGACGCAGTCGCCAACCAGCCCGTCACAGCCCCAGCCAGCACCCACGGCTGCCCCGTCTACCTACCCAGCACCTCCACCAAATGTGCTGACGTTATTCGAGCCGAGAAGTCGCAACGAGGTCGCAACAAAAAGTGGGCGTACGGCCAGTCTGAAAAGGCGGCACAAACTCTCGCGCAAGCAGAGCAACGGGCTTTTCCGTTGTCTTCCGAAGGCGCATACGCGTTGGTGCGTATGCTCCACTACAATATATATATAATATATATATATATCTATATATATATATATATATATATATATATATATATAATATATATATATATATATATATAGTATATTAGTATTGACGAAAAATAAAAGACAGCTGAAACTGGAATGTACAGGGGAAGGAATGTACAGGGGAAGTTATTAGAACCAATGGAATGGTTCTAATAACTTCCCCTGTACATTCCTTGGCATTACTGTCTGTTAGATCTCATTATTATTGTGTTAAAACACGGAAAAACGAGCCCATAGGTATACACTTCTTTCCCTTGTTTCATTAAACGATGGTCTCGTGCTGGCAGACTTGGTGTCATTAGGTTGTATACGAGGGGCTATTAATCAGCTGCCCGCTCAGAATCAGATGCACGTTGAAGAACTCCAGACGGTCAAAGTTTGATGAGCCTTCCACTATACGTCGTTCCGCATAATTATGTACCATGGTTTCGAGGCGCGAAACTCGAAGACCGAGTATTATTCAACTCTGATGCCATAGCTATCTCCCGATGTCTAATTTATTCCACTGCCGACACAAGCAGTGGCACGAACTGCGTATTTTTGTGGCAACATTTCGTTCTAGAACACTCTTTTTATTTAATTTGAATATGAAGAGCATTGCTTGACTTGACACGTTCTTTGCTTTATATCTGAGCGGTGGAAATGAGTATAGAAGAGCACAGCAGCTTATTTAATTGGGCCCCAGCGCTAAAACGGATCACCGGGGAAAGAAAGTTACCCAAGGTTTATCTTTGGTTGCTTTCGGTGACAGTCGTGGCAGCTTTTGAGTGGCATCATTAACACGCATTGTTTGCTAATCGTAAATTATATAGCGATGTCATCTACGTGCCTAAACGAGTGAACAGTTTCACTTGGAATATTCAATACACGCAAACAAACCTATACGTGCCAACAGCTACGACAAGCCAGTATCGGTAGACATCCATCCTCGGTCTAATTTCTGTAAAGCACAATTTTAAACTCTGGCTTTGATACTTGCCTCATGCTTATATATATATATATATATATATATATATATATATATATATATATATATATATATATATATATATATATATAATATATATATATATATATATATATATATATATATATATATACTTACATGCAGAGGAAAACACTACACACAATGGAAATAATTTATTACGCTACCCATTGTGCACTCAATGGTGCATGAGCAACTTGTGGACGCTGCATCGCGCGATGAACTAGCGCGATTGGTGGAAGATTTGTACGGTGGACTAGCGGTAAATCCGAATATGAAAATTTCGAAAACCTAATGTTAGAGTGATCAAGCTTCTGCACTTTTTATTACATGGTCTGGCAGAAGAAAAAACAATCCTTAGATGTTCTGTTGCATAACATCAACGAAATTTTTTACGACGTTGCCTAACAGGTCGTGGACGTGCTGTTTACATAAATTTTGTTGAATATGACTGAATGACAAACTGCCCGCAGTACTCGCACACTTTCGGTTTCGAATTGAAACTACATTCCACAAGGTTGTGCTGGCCGTTTGTAAAGTGTTGTGCGTGCCCGCAGGCTATTAATTGTTGGGTATACAGCTATGCAGCCTTCCTTCCTAAGAGAGGGCCCCATTACTTGGCGAGGTGCCACGAGTGTTTTCACGCGAACCACTGTTCCGAGTTTTACTCTATTGCTTAACGTATTCCTGCTTTTCCTCCCTCTCCTGCTCCTCATCCTATTGTACTCTGCACTGCACTGTCGAGCAACGCTCGCAATTCGTGCATTGCGAAATGCGCAGCACGGTCTGTTGCAGAGGACTGACTAAAGGACGACATCCTGTGAACCCCTCCCCCCCTCCCTTTATAAATAGGTGGTGACCTCGCCACCACCAAGCTTGAAAGTTGTCGTTTCTCAGTTTTAACTAAAACAGCCTCTCGCCACCTCGCGTTCAAAGACGAGGGGTGGTTTCCTCTTCTCCTTCGCTACCCTTAGCACACGCGATGCATCCTCCTCTCTCTGAGTTCTCAAAAGTACGTGCACAATGTCAACACTAAGCGCTAGGGCCTATCATGATTTCGCGCATCTCGGCTATGTGCTGTTATCGCCGCTTGCACAGTTGTAAACACACAAAATGAAGTGTGACCGTTTGATCGCGCTCAATATTCATGCGAGACAAGAAAGAACGGGTGGGCGGCTGCACGGCTAAGCAGTGCAGGAGACAAATCACCGTTGACATTTCGCGTATACGGACAAATCGAGAGCACCTACACTATTGACGTCACGAAAATGCTGTCTGCGTCACAGAAGCGCGCAAGGAGGACAAGAAATATGAGGAGGGAATATTGCGTTATTTTTGTATTTTGAGAGCCCGTTGAGTGGCCCTTTAAGGCCCTGTCTAGCTCAAATAAAATTCTCTTACTAAAAAAAAGATTCCATGAATTTACAGCCTAATAATGTGCGCCTTGTGGTAAGTGACCCTGGTTTTCTTAACATATTTTTTCCTTATCCCGATTTTCCCGCCCCCAATACTGTTAGCGTGTCTTACTTGTTTCTGTCGCGAATGTGTTTTCATTGTTGTCCTCTAAAACCAAGGCTTAAAGAAGGCTAGTTTCTAAACGTGCACCCGGGCGAACACCTGCATATTCAGTAAGAAAACTGGGAAGATTCCACGCCTTGCGAGAAAGAGGTTTCATGCGAAGCAGTCTGCAAGCGATTGTGCACACGGCATTTTTCGGCCTAGACCCAAGCGTTACGAAGTAGATCGACGTTTTTGGCAAGTGTTGTACATGTGTTCACGTCGTAAGATACCACGTATGCCTCGACTACACTGGCGTTTAAAGGGTAACACACAGGTATGACGTAACGACAGCCCTCACACAACAAAGAAAACGCGAGTATTGTTGAAAGAAAGTGTGCTTTATGGTGGGATGATAGAAACACCATACGTAATTTTAGTCAGCAAATAGTTGCACGCTGCAGCCGCCAAGATCAAGCAAAGCTTGAATATAGCTTTATGAATCCTAGGAATATATGACCATTACTTTATTCCACTGCTGCAAGAGCAGAGCAAACACTGTAACTACAATTGGCGTTAACACGACATGACGCCTGTATTGTCAATGTACCATTATATTACGTAATGTTTATTGTTTCGTTTTAAAATACACATCCACCACTGCAACTGCAATCGACGTTGTACCAATTTTATACGTGTACAGCGTCATTTTTGAAAGCAGACTTCAAAGCTGACGTGCACGGCTCTGAGGTAGAATACCTAGCTACCATACACTCTCTCCCGTGAGGCACACGCATTTTCTGCCCCCAGAGACGTTCCACTGCTTAAATACACGCTTTGTATTCTCGAGGTTTCGACACTGTTCGCCGAACAGCGCATGCTCGTAGGCGTATCGCTACGCGGCACTATAGCGGTACAGTGCGGACGGCCCTGCGGTAATGTGGCTTCAGTGGCCCTCCCTGTGAAATCGATCGGTCTGCAGCCACGGCAGGTAAGAATTGACGTTCGGGCAAGAAGAAGCCGTTTATTTAAAGTGAATACTCCCCTTCAGGATCTGGTCAGGTGGATGGCCTTTACCGAGCCGTGCTTTTTCCGCTCCCGCAGTGACGTCATAGGAAGCCTCAAAATGTCAGGCACCTGCACGGCGTGCAACGTGAAAGGGCGAGTGCGGCAAGACGAAGAGCGTACGTACGCTATCCGTGCCTTGCGTGCATGCCGGAGATGTTTGTGAGCCTTTAATTAGAAACGACAGAAACGTGCTCGATCTGCGCCTCGCAGTGAGCTCCTTCCTCGCCCTCCCCCCCCCTTTTTTTTCATTCTTGCATTTTGTACTTCTCGTGTTGTAACTTGGACAGCAGAAACTGAGGAATTTTAATTTTCCACTGAGTGACTACCATAGCGTGCCTCACTTCAAAGACGTACGCGGTGTCCTTTTGTTTTCTTTTAAAATTATGGTACTGGTGCACTATCCTGGCAATAATATTTCGTGACCCGAAATTCGGGGGTTCAATCTCTGCCACGGCGGTCGCATTTTGGTGGAGGCAAAACCGACAAGGCACGTGTACTGTGCGATGAATGTACACTTTAGAGAACGCCACAAGGTCGAAACTTCCGGAGTCCTTCATCAATGCGTCCCTCATGATCATATCGTGGTCTTAGAACGTAAAACACACATAATAAAGTAATGACTATATTTCATAGATTTTATCCATTCGTTGCGAGCAGGTGTCCTCAAGCGCCACGTTATTTTAACGTACTATATTGTGCCTTCAAGAATTGAATATTTAGCGCTGCAGCTCAGCGCTTGTTTTGATTGGATGTTGACTTGCACATTAGTAACTTCATACGCAGCCATTCAGCAACAGAACCGTCATTAAATGTTCGACAGCAATAATGCAATGTGTTACAATTTGTAAGCCACATGCGGTCTGTTTCACAGAGCCTAGCATTCTTTAACACGGTGTCCCGAGGGCTCGCTGATATCGCAGCGAAGTGACGGCTCTTGCCGTTCGGTCAGCTAATTGCTGATTTTATTGCAAAAGGTTTGAATTTCGTTTGGCCTGGTCATTCTGTTCCACCCTGCCCCTTCAAGTTTGTCGACGAGATCGAGGCGTCGCAGACACGTGCCAAGTCATACACGTAGATTGCTTTGCCGTTCAGGGTTCGAATTCGCGCGCCTTGGTGCTGATTTCAAGCACCCCCCCTCCCATTTTTTTCGACTGAACAAATTTCTCTGCATGTATTTTTTCCTTCTTTGTCGGCTAGCTGATTTTACCCAGTTAATTTTTTGACAACGCAAAAAAGCAGGAAGTAAACTGGCAGAGCAAAAGAAACGCACACGCGCAGCTAGCAACTGTAAGTTTATTGAAGAAAACATAGCTATAAAGAACAAGAAAAACAACAACCACGTGTACAAATAAAGGCTAGCAGCTTCCTTGCCCTAGTTTATTTCATGCGGCCCTCAGAAGTCAAACATTACCAACCCACACATCGATCATTAGTTATAAAGTAATTCTTTGGTTGTGTGTGGCTGCATTAACTATCCGAGTGGGCTCAGAGGCACGTAAACGATGACTCGAACCCGGATCTGGAACTCGGACACCCTACTGAATCCTGCTCGATACTGGGGTACCGTGGTGGCCTCAGGTGCTCCTTCAGGACCACGCGTTGCTCCGAGCAGCTGCCCTCTTCGGCACGCGAAGCTGCGCGCGCCGTGTGCGCACGTGAAGCTATCTCATCCTGTCATGTATAATCGTGCGATCTTCCTTCCTCCCTGGTGTCTTGGCGCTGGTTCCAGTTCCACATCGATTACAGTAACACTCCTTCAGCTAGGACTGGATATATTGCCTCACTATCACCCTAGAAGCTCTATAGGGCTCGGCGACACGTCATCGATGGTTCGTGCTTGCCAACCGCTGTTTTTCGTCACGCTATTAACTAATAGCTACTCTTTCTTTGCTAAACCAGCCAGTCATAGAGCGTTGACAGTGCTGCCGAGCCCACATTCAGTTACTTTTCTGCTTATATTGTTACGGGGAATAAAGTATACACTGATGAACAAATGTGTACTGGCGAATATACTGGCGAGCTAATGCGTACGACGCTGCTGCAGTCCGAGCACGTTCCCCGTTCAGCACTTCGTCGTCGTCATCCTCAGGCATCTACTTAGCCCGTGACATTACCCGCCGGCGGCAGAAGCACCGTCCCGGTGCGATCAATTCTCGGGGCGTGAGAAGTATGGCTTAAGCCGTGAGACGTGCACTATATCGGTCGGGACTGAAGCTGGTACTGACGTGGTATGGAGTGGAGCTATCTCATAGGTCACGCTGGTGACCTTGCGTATGACGCGGTAGGGGCCAACGTAACGGGACATCAGTTTTTCGCTGAGACCAACACGACGTGATGGTAACCACAGCAAGACGAGTGACCCCGGAGAGTACTGTACGTCGCGGTGCCGGCGATCGTAAGCACTCTTTTGGTTAAGCTGCGAGGCACATGAACGATCCCGGGCGACTTGGCGGGCGATGTCAGCTCGGGCCAGGGCATCACGAGCATAAGCAGTCGATGAGGCGGCGTCAGATTGGAGCATGGTGTCCATGGGCAAAGGCGGGTCATAACCGAACAGTAGGTAAAAAGGGGAAAATCCAGCTGTATCATGACGTGAACTGTTGTATGCGAAGGTAACGAAAGGTAAGTGGATGTCCCAATCTTTGTGATCCTTGGAAACGTACATCGCTAACATATTCGTCAAGGTACGGTTGAGGCGTTCCGTGAGGCCGTTGGTTTGCGGATGGTACGCTGTAGTGAACTTGTGGTGGGTAGAGCAGGATCGCAGGAGCTCGTCGACTACTTTAGATAGAAAACAGCTGCCGCGGTCGGTGATCAACTGACGAGGAGCACCATGACGCAGAATGATGTCATGAAGAAGGAAATCGGCTACATCAGTAGCGCAGCTGGTGGGGAGGGCGCGTGTAACGGCATACCGCGTTGCGTAGTCGGTAGCAATAGCAATCCACTTATTACCGGTGGCCGACACGGGAAAGGGTCCTAGAAGATCAAGGCCGACTCGGAAAAATGGCTCATCTGGTACTTCAATGGGCTGGAGGGTACCAGCAGGTCTCAGAGCAGGTGTCTTGCGGCGCTGGCATAGGTCGCATGCCGCAACGTACTGTCGTACAGAACGGTAGAGGCCAGGCCAAAAGAATCGGCGGCGAATGCGGTCATACGTGCGTGACACCCCTAGGTGTCCAGCGGAGGGGGCATCATGCAGCTGGGCCAAAACGTCTGAGCGAAGATGCACAGGAACAACGAGTAAAAGCTCAGCACCATCAGGGCGGGTGTTGTAGCGGTGCAAGATGTCGTTGTGAAGAACGAACAGTTGTAAGGAGTGGTCAGGGTGGGGAGAGTGCAGACCATTGATAATAGCACGCAAAGAGGGGTCGCGGCGTTGTTCAGCAGCTATGTCGGTGAAGTCGGTAATTGAAAGAACGAGGGCCTCTTGCTCATCTTCCCTCGTGTCAGGGGGATCGACTGGGTAACGGGACAAGCAGTCGGCATCCTTGTGAAGTTGTCCGGATTTATAGGATACGGAAAAAGTGTACTCTTGTAAGCGCAGCGCCCAGCGACCAAGGCGTCCCGTAGGGTCCTTGAGTGAGGAGAGCCAGCAAAGCGCATGGTGGTCCGTAATAACTGAGAATGGTCGGCCATACAGGTACGGTCGGAATTTCGCAATGGCCCAGACGAGAGCTAAGCACTCGCGTTCTGTGATGGAATAATTTTGTTCCGAGCGCGACAACAGACGGCTTGCATACGCGACGACGCGGTGCATTCCTTGTTGCCGCTGCGCGAGCACTGCGCCTATGCCGTGGCCACTGGCGTCAGTACGAAGCTCCGTAGCAGCAGATGGGTCGAAGTGTGCTAGGACTGGTGGATTGGTGAGAATGTCGACGAGCGACGAGAAGGCGTTTGCTTGCTGTTGGCCCCAGGTGAATGCGACATCCGTTTTGAGGAGGCAGGTTAGAGGACGGGCTACTTCAGCGAACTTCTCGACAAAACGACGGAAATAGGAGCACAGTCCCAGAAAACTTCGGACGTCCTTGACTGAGCGGGGTGTGGGGAAGTCGCGAACTGCTCGGACTTTCGCAGGGTCTGGTTGAACGGCCGCAGCGTTAACAAGATGGCCGAGTACGCAAATTTGGCGTTGCCCAAAGCGGCATTTGGACGAGTTAAGTTGCAAGTTGGCACATCGAAAAACATCAGGCACTGCGGACAGACGGGTAAGATGGTCGTCGAAAGTAGTCGAAAAAACAATAACGTCGTCAAGGTAGCAGAGGCAGATGGTCCACTTCATGCCTCGAAGGAGAGAGTCCATCATGCGCTCAAATGTCGCGGGGGCATTGCATAATCCAAAAGGCATCATCTTGAACTGATAAAGACCATCAGGAGTCACGAAGGCCGTCTTCTCTCTGTCTTTGTCGTCCACAGCGATCTGCCAGTAGCCTGTGCGAAGGTCTATTGAAGAGAAATATTTGGCACCGTGCAAGCAATCGAGTGCATCATCTATGCGCGGTAGGGGATAGACATCTTTCTTAGTAATATGGTTGAGATGGCGGTAATCAACACAGAATCTCCAGCTATTGTCCTTCTTTTTAACAAGTACAACGGGTGAGGACCAGGGACTAGATGAGGGTTCGATTATGCCCTTATCAAGCATTTTATCGACTTCTCGCTGTATAATAGCACGCTCCGGGGCTGACACACGGTAGGGTCGTCGGCGAATGGGTCGAGCGTCACCGGTGTCGATGCGATGGGTTACTACAGATGTCTGGCCCAAATTACGGTCGCCGAAGTCAAAGATGTCCTGATAAGGAGCAAGCACACGGCAGAAAGCAGAGACTTGTTCAGAGGTGAGCTTGTCAGATAGCATTGGCTTGAAAAGGTCGGAACAGGAACGTGACGAGAACGACGTTGATGAAAAATCGGGTGGCGAATTGGTGGTTAGAGCGGAAACTGTGTGGTCGACCAGTGGTGTAAGATGCGCAAGTGACATGCCGCGAGGAATAACTTGCGCTGAGAGGCCGAAATTGAGGACGGGAAACGAAGTTCGGTTGTCCTTAACGGTAACCACCGTGTTGGGGAGTGCAACATTGCGTGTCATGGCGACGTCAGAAATCGGGGCAGCAACATAATCACCATCGGGTACTGCAGGATATGGCGAGAGTTGGACTTGGACTGCGGCTTGCGGCGGAAGTCTAAGGAAATCGACAGAGCGTAGACGAGGTGGGCTGGTAGAGACGGTCTCCGAAAAGGATGGTAGTTCGAGCTGAAGAAGACCTTTGGAACAGTCAATGAGCGCAGCGTGTGAAGTCAGAAAGTCGAGTCCAAGGATTAGGTCATGAGGGCAATTTTCCAGTACAGCGAACAGAACTGAAGTTTGATGCTTAGAAATTGTTAATCGCGCAGTGCACATTCCAAGCACAGCAGGAGTACTCCCATCCGCGGTACGAACGGTAGGTGCAATTGCAGGCGTCAGAACTTTTTTGAGGCGGCGGCGGAGGTCTGAGCTCATCACAGATATTTGTGCACCGGTATCAATAAAAGCCGTTATAGGTAAATCATCAACGAATATTGTTAGGAGGTTGCACCGCTGGTCGGGAGTAATCAGAGGATTTGCAGTCCAAGTCGTGTATGCAGCGTCACCTCCGGGGGCTGCACCGGCTAGTTTTCCGAGCGACGGTCGTAAGGAGACCGAGAACGGCGGGGTTGGGGCGAGCGGGACTGACGACGCACGGGCGATGACGAGCGGCTGGTCCGACGTTCTGGATTATACTCTGCACCTGTCTCAGCACGGTAGGACGGGGCATAAGGTGCACGTTCAGAGCGAGGCCGCCAATCATAGAAGCTCGGTCGAGGTGATGAGGTCCACCGGCTGCGGCAATGGCGAGCGATGGGTCCTATCCGATGGCACGTAAAACATATGGGCCGATCATCATGAGTGCGCCATTCAGCTGGGTTTCGTCGTGGCGCGAACGTGCGGTTCGGAGTGGCAGCCGCAACGACTGGAGCCGAGCTGGAAGTAGCAGAGGCATTTTGATGAGGTGGCGAAATGCCCATATTCGCGATCTCTTGGCGAACCACGGCCTGTATCATTGAAACAGCACCGAGGTTGTGTCCTGGCGCGCTGACGCTAGACATAGCGGGAGCCATGGCCTCGAGTTCCCGACGGACTATTCTGGTGACGTTTTCTGGCGCTGGTGGTTGGTGTAGTGTGGGCAAATCTTCGCAAGAGGACGTAGCCGCCGTGTTGGGAAGGCGGTCAAATCGGTGAACTATGCGCCTACTTTTTGCCTGTTCGAAGCGACGACATGCTTCGATGACCGACTCCACCGTCGAGCAGTCCTTGCACAGGAGAAAATTGAAGGCGTCATCCGCAATTCCTTTCAGGATGTGTCCGACTTTGTCCTCGTCGAGCATGTCCTTGTCGACCTTGCGGCACAAAGCCAACACGTCCTGGATGTACGCGATGTACGGCTCCGTGGATGTCTGGGCACGAGTCGCAAGCTCTTTCTTTGCGGCCACTTGACGTCCGATGGGTTTCCCAAATAGATAGCGCAATTTCTGCTTACAGACGTCCCAGCTAGTCAACTCTTCTTGATGTGTCTCGTACCAGAGTTTTGCCGTGCCATGCAAGTAGAAGATGATGTTCGCCAGCATAAGCGTTGGACCCTAATGGTTGCTGCTGCTGACGCGCTCATATTGAACAAGCCAGTCATCGACGTCTATGCCACTTGTGCCGTTGAATGGACCTGGGTCACGAGGTTGCACCACAACGATCGGCTGCGGGGCTGACGGATCTTGTTGACATTGAGTAGCCTGGTCAGTCATCGTGGTAGCTGCAATGCGCCGTCCACTGCGAAGATCCAGCTCGTTGGGCTGTATAGCGAGTGGTACCCCGCACCTTCCACCAATGATGTTACGGGGAATAAAGTATACACTGATGAACAAATGTGTACTGGCGAATATACTGGCGAGCTAATGCGTACGACGCTGCTGCAGTCCGAGCACGTTCCCCGTTCAGCACTTCGTCGTCGTCATCCTCAGGCATCTACTTAGCCCGTGACAATATAATTATATTGTCCGGAGAGGTTGAAGTTAACCTCGGCCCTGACGATAATATATACTCTGAACTGTTTGTCCTGCATAGACGCATGTTTATATTTTTGGTTATTTATTGTTTTATCTCTCTGTACTCTTTCCAATCACCATTTTCCCGCCTCGGTGCAAGGTATCAAAGCGCCTTTTTTTTAACTATAGGTTAACCTCACTGCCTTTTCGTTTTCATCTGTCACGTTCTTTCTGTTCCTCATCCCTTTACGTCAGCTTCAGTCTGGTCATGCAGTCAGCCATTCTTGACCGACTAAAAACTATTGAAGTAACCCTGGCTGATCGTGAAAAAGGATTCTTCGAAATTAATTCTCAATCAGTCAAAATCAAATCTGAATGCACAAAGCTCGTGGCTGTCAAGACTTAAATCACCACACTCCGTACGACGATGGACGCTTGTCCGGCCTATGTGTCTACCTTGACTACCCGTGCTATTGGCGTCAACGAAAGGTCTCGTTAATTTAACCTCGATTTTTATGGGTTGAAACACACTCTTAATTGAAACTTTCGCGGGTCTAAAAAACAGACCCTCTGTATTAAGCACTTTCAGCCACCGTTAAAATCAGAGGAAATTGAACGCGCGCATTGCCTCGGATCCTATTGTAATGGCATGTCAGGACTAGTCATTTTTGATTCACGCATGTCAAAAACACAGACTGCATTCTTTCATTAGCGTGCAAAATTAAGGGAAAAATTTTTGGCCTGTCTTAAGATTTTCCCCCATAGTTTGACAAGCGCATGGGTGCCTTGTCAAAAAGTTCCTCCCTGGCGGAAAAAGCTTCGTTTAACATTCGCGGGCACAGGAGGTAATTGAGCACAAGTCCTAGCAGTTACCCCGCTTCAACCACCAACATCCCGACGTAATCCTCCTGTCTTGCGCACTAATATCCGCAGTGTCAGTCCAAATCATAGTTCGCTATGAAGCCTCATCAGCTCATCTTCGCGTAAGGCTGTTTTGCCTTGAGACAACGCCCAACTCGTCCATTCGCATTCGTGATTTAGAGATCCTGTCTCTCTTTGACGACTTTGACATAGTTCGCAAAGACCAGGTTGACGATGGTGCGCTTATTGCCGTGAGCCGTAAGCTATGATGCATCCCGATAATAATATTGCCACGCTGTGTTGGTGGCAGAAGACGAGAGCGAAGAAGTGAATGGCAGCTGTGGCTGAGTAAACAGTCCTCCACTTCGAGTTCCTGCCTATCGTTTCCTCTCGCGACAGACTGGTGGACGTGCTGGGTACTATACTACAATGTCTTATGCCTGCTGGTCCTGAACCAGAAGCAACCACCGCCAGTGCACCAGGGTCTGCTGACATCTATTGAAGCAGCCGCCGCCTTCAAGGACTACCACCACAGTACGGTCCCTTGGCAAGATCCGTGAGGACAATGTTTGCCACATCCGCAACCCAAACCGAGCATGACCCACTCACTAGCGTACCCTGTGTCATCAACAGGCCTCGCACACCCAACCCATTCCATGGTGATGCCAGTGAGGATGTCGAAGGCTGGCTTGACCATTTCGACCGGGTTGCTGCCATCAACGACTGAGACAATCGCCGTAAGTTGAAGAACGTGTATATCTCCCTCTTAGACGCGGCAAGAGTGTGGTATAAGAACAACGAAACTTCATTCACAAGTTGGCAGGAATTCCATCGGCAGCTTCGCGAGGCGTTCAGTAACTCCGAACGGAAAGAGAGAACGTAGCAGGCACTTTCTTCGCGATTTCAAATGCCGAACGAGAGCGTCGCCATGTTTGTCGAAGAAATGTCGCGATTGTTTCGACGGGCTGACCCCCACATGCCAGAAGACAAGAAAGGGCGCCAGCTAATGCGAGGCGTAAAGGAGCAACTTTTCGTGGGCCTTGTGCGCAACCCTCCTACGACTGTGTCCGAGTTCATACGTGAGGCCACGATTATGGAGGGCATGCTTCGGCAGCGGGTGTCGCAGTATGAGCGTCAGACGGCCATGTCCGCTGCGTGCTCGCTTGTACCAGGAGGGGATAACAGGGAGGTCCTCACAGAACTCATACGGCAAGTTGTACGCCAAGAACTTCGAAAATTTCATGTAGCGCCCCCTCCCAGTAGCGCTGCTCTTACGGACGTCATTCGTAACAAAATCAGGCAGTTCGTTCACTCCTCACCACCATCGCAAGTCGAACTTCCCACGCTTTCCTACGCGGACGCCCTACGCCCTCTACGCCGTCGACGGCACATTTTGCTCATCGACCTACTGGGAGCCCCAGACGCTTTCCAAGTCCAGCCCATCGCCTGCCTTCTCAAGCCGATTCTCGTCCTGGCCCACTGAAGTCCACCGTCTGGCGTGCACCCGACAATCGTCCTTTGTACTACCATTGTGGCGAAGTTGGACACATGTACCGCGACTGTTACTACCGACGAATAGGCCTACGCGGATTCCACCCAGATGCACGTTGTCCACGCTATGGTGAGCGCCCACAAGAAATTGCGGATTACTTGGAAGGTAGTCATCACGCTCCTGTCCCGCCGCGACGGCAGCCACGGTCACCATCACCCCGTCCGTCCACATCTACGCACCGCGCCCGATCCGCCTTTGGGTCCCCTGGTGTCAGTGGCGCAAGCCCATGCCGGGGAAACTGAAAATGGCGACCTTCGGAGGTGGGCCGCTGTCACGCGAACCGACAAATACCCTCCGCCGCTGCCTTACGACGTGCCGTTAAAGCCTGTTTGTGAAACCGCCAACAGAACGTCCGCTGCCATTACCGTTTCCATCGACTGTTATCCGGTGACTGCGCTTGTTGACACGGGAGCTGATTACTCGGTGATGAGTGCTTCATTGGCCACCCGTCTACACAAGGTGCTGACAACGTGGGACGGCCCTCAACTAATCACTGCTGGAGGACATCTCGTATCCCCTATAGGATGGTGCACCGCCAGGCTTGAGATTTGTGCGTCGACTTTTGTAGAATCATTCCTTGTACTGCCCAATTGTTCTGGGCCGGTAATTTTGGGCATGGATTTTCTGCAAGAGTATGGAGCAATAATTAATCTGCGTGATTTGTTCGTCAGTTTTGTTAACTGTGTTTCTCCAGATTCCGACATCGAGAACGAACATCGTGGCGTGGCCTTACGCGTAGTCGATGATTGCGTCACGTTGCCACCTCTCAGAAGTATCTTCGTGCTTGTTGAGTGTCCACAGGAGCAGTCGATTACGGGCATCGCCGAAAGCAACCTGACGTTATTGCTTGATAGGGAAGTGGCCATTGCTCGAAGTCTCGTTTAACTGCGAAATGGCCAGACTATGGTTTTAGTTACGAACTTCGGTGGCGAACACAGGCATTTTGCGAAACGCACAACCATAGCTTAGTTGGAGGCATTGGATGATTTGGACGCCTTCCCTTTGATTACGATGATCTCGACTGAGAACAGCTGCGATACTGACGTGACTAGTCCCCTCAACGTCAATCGCCAGTTGGAAGAACCTAAAAAGGCTAGGCTCCTCCGTCTCCTCTCATCTTTTAGTGACTGTTTTGCCACTCTTTCGAAAGTCCGGCAGACTCCTCTAATGAAGCACAGTATTATCACGGAGCCCAACGTGCAACCCGTGCGCCAACATGCTTACCGCGTGTCGCAGAAGGAGCATGATGCTATCCGTCATCAAGTGAAACAAATGCTCGACGACGACGTAATTCAACCATCGACTAGTCTTTGGGCGTCACCGGTTGTTCTGGTTAAAAAGAAAGATGGTTCACTACGATTCTGCGTCGACTACCGCAAACTGAACAAGATAACGAAAAAAGACGTATGTATATCCTCTTCCTCGTATCGATGACTCCTTGGATCGCCTGCGACACGCTCATTACTTCTCTTCCATGGATCTCCGTAGCGGATATTGGCAGATTGAAGTAGATGAACGGGACCGAGAAAAAACTGCGTTTATTACACCGGATGGTCTCTATGAATTTAAAGTTCTCCCTTTTGGCCTGTGCTCCGCTCCAGCCACGTTCCAACGAATGATGGACACAGTTTTGTGTGGCTTGAAGTGGTACTCTTGTTTAGTGTATTTAGACGACGTAGTCGTTTTTTTCTACGACTTTTGAAACCCACATTGAGCAGCTTGCGGCGGTTCTTCTGGCTATTCGCACTGCTGGCCCCTCTCTGAAACCAGAAAAGTGTTATTTTGAATATGAGGAACTGAAATTTTTTGGCCACTTTGTCAGCAGCAGCGGTGTTCGCCCCGATCCTGACAAGGCTATGGCAGTTGCTTTGTTCCCGATACCGAAAACAAAGCATGATGTACGCCGCTTTCTGGGACTTTGTGCTTATTACCGCCGCTTCGTGCCGAACTTTTCGAAAATCGCCGACCCTCTACAACAACTCGTCAAGGATGACGTCGCCTTCGTCTGGGGCCCCAAACAATCCAGCGCCTTCCGCGATCTTCAACAACGCCTACAAACGCCACCGATCCTAGGCCACTTCGACACCGAAGCAGACACAGAAGTCCGCACTGACGCGAGCAACCTTGGCCTCGGAGCTATTCTCGTGCAATACCGAGATGGCGTGAAACGCGTCATCGCCTACGCTAGCCGCAAGTTGTCATCTGTGGAGAAAAACTACTCGACGACTGAAAAAGAATGTCTGGCTGTTGTATGGGCCATAACGAAATTCAGGCCCTACTTGTACGGACGCCCCTTCCGAATCCTCAGTGACCACCACTCTCTCTGCTGTCTAGCGAATCTAAAGGATCCTTCGGGCCGTCTCGCAAGATGGAGCCTTTGGTTACAAAAATTCGATATAACGATGGTTTGCAAGTCTGGTCAGAAACACACCGACGCTGACTGTCTTTCCCGCGCACCCGTCGAGGTCACTGAAGAAGACAATGATGAAGACTTCAGCTGCCTTACTATTCTCGCATCATTAAACGTGGCTGAGCAGCAACGTGAAGACATAGAATTACAACCACTGATCGAATACCTTGAGGGAAGTCGCCCACAACCCCCCCCCCCCCCCGTCAGTTCGTGCGTGATTTGTCATCTTTCTGTCTACGTCAAGGCATCCTCTACAAGCGCAACTTTCATTCAACGAAAACTGTTTACCTCCTCGTCGTTCCTGCTGCTCTCCGCGATGATATTTTGCGTGCTTGTCACGACGAGCCATTGTCAGGGCAACTTGGCTTCGCGCGTACTCTGGCGCGGATCAAAGACAAATACTACTGGCGGAAACTTACGAAAACCGTCCGGCAGTACGTCAAGACATGCACAGCCTGTCAGCGCCGCAAAACTCCAACGACGAAACCAGCCGGTCTGCTTCAGCCTTTGCGACCCCCTCACGCACCTTTTGAAAAGGTCGGGATGAATTTACTTAGCCCATTTCCGAAGTCTACGGCTGGTAACCACTGGATTGTGGTTGCCACGGACTACTTGACCAGATACTGCGAAACACAAGCCGCCCAGCGAGCAACTGCTTCCGAGGTGGCTGACTTTTTCATCAAGAACATCGTTCTCCGCCACGGTGCTCCCGCTGTTTTCATCACAGATTGTGGTACTGCTTTTACGGCACGGTTGCTCCGACATATCTTGTTGCTGAGCGGCACGACGCATCGAACAGCAACTGCGTACTACCAGCAGACTAACGGGTTAACCAAACGCCTTAACAAAACGATTGCAGATATGCTTTCGATGTATGCCGCCAAAGATCAGAAGAATTGGGATGAAATCCTCCGGTATATAACATTTGCCTACAATATGGCTTTGCAGGAAACCACCGGCTTTGCTCCTTTTCGTCTGGGTTACGGCCGCGACGTCACCACAATGCTTGACACCATGCTGCAACCAACTCTGCCGGACACGATTACCCCGGACACAGATGTATTTTTTCAGCGTGCCGAAGACGCCCGGCAGCTGGCACGCTTTCGCATTTTATCGCGGCAAAATCAAGATGCTCACCAACACAACACCCACCACAGAGCAGTAATATACGAACCCGGTGACCTAGTCTGGGTTTGGACTCCTATACGTCAACGGGGACGCTCAGAAAAATTATTATGTCGGTACTTCAGACCCTACCGAGTTCTTCATCGCCTCGGCGAAGTGAACTACGAAGTTGTCCCAGCAGACACGTCACACCGTTCTCGGAGACCACGCTCCTCGGATGTGTTTCACGTATCCAGAATGAAGCCGTACTCTTCGCGTTGACTGCAAGTCAAGAACTTTGTGATGTGACAATAGCCTTCAAGACAATTGTGCATTACTTTCTTGCTTGTTTATTTTTCATCTCGTCCTTTTTCTTTTCAAAGGACACAGACATTTCTGACTACCTTTCGTTGTTTTTCGGAGCCGTGGTATTCATGCGATGCTTCTTCTTTTTTTTTTCTTTCGGGAGAGGGTAATGCCACGCTGTGTTGGTGGCAGAAGACGAGAGCGAAGAAGTGAATGGCAGCTGTGGCTGAGTAAACAGTCCTCCACTTCAAGTTCCTGCCTGTCGTTTCCTCTCGCGAATATATAATCACCTCTTGATATGTGGCGGTTATAATGCACCGTATCCCTCTCGCGCATGCGCGTGCTTTTGAGCATTTGCTGCTACACCACACCCGCCCCACTCCTATTGCCGACACTTCATTGCTGCCTGATTTCCACCATGCGCCGCGCGAGATAACTAAGTCGTATCTCAACACGCCTGGTCTACTTTTCAGTGATAATAATTTAGCCTCTATACTATTGTAGAATCTAGCTTTGAAACTATTAAATATACGTGCGTCAATGAATTCCTCAACAGGTGTCTCAAATTCGAATTGAAGCAAGTTGTTAACAAAGCCACGCGCATTACAGACCATTCGGCAAACATTTTTTATTGTATAGTAACTTCATAACCTGAAAACCTTTCCGATATATCACGTATGTGTATGGCCTCGGTGACCTTCATACACTTCATACTGTTTTTTTCAGGTCACATGTCCAATCCAAGAAGAATTAAAAGCAGCGTGCTTTATGACAGAAGTGACTACAACAGCAGGGCCCAAGAATAGTGACCTATGTTAATTTCGAAGCCAGCTACGCGCTTCTTTTGCTCCAAGTTCACTTCAGCTAGAAGCAGGAATCCGAATTCCTGCGTCTAGTCAAAGTGTACTCTGCTGCCATAAAAATTACTTAACGGAAACAGTCTACTATGTTTAATACCGCGCAAACACGTCTAAAGAATAAGAAGAAACGTCTTTTTCAATCTGCTAACACTTTTAAATCTGAGTTTAGGTGGGATAAATAATATTTTACCGTCAAGCAATACGAGAGGCCCGTCGCAAGAACCAATGTGGCCTTTTCTCAGCCACGTTGCCCTTTTTCTCGCACACAAACCTCATACGCAACTTGCAATGCATAAACCCCCAGGAGTAAAGCACTGTTTTTCTCCGTGACAGTTCTGGCTTCCCTGTTCCTTAACCCGTAACTGATGATAGCTCATAAAACAACCAGCCACACAACCTATTTTTTGGTAAACGTAGTGTATTTGTTAAAGTATGTCTGACATTATTCCACCACTGTTTATTTAAAGAGATTTGTTTTCCATGGCGTATCGACCTTTTTCTGTCTTTACCATGACTACATAAAGGTTGGCCTCTAACGTGTAACCTGGGACCACACTGTATTCTTTTAACTCCCCTATGGTACTTACACTTCCCATATTACACTTTCTATATATTGTAACGCGGACTGAAAGAGCGAGAGAGAAGAAGAGGTAGGACGCTCTCGAGCGATGGTGATTCGGCAGTGACGGGTGAGCGCTGACATTTTCAGTGTAAATAAACCCATCACATCCGTAACAGCTTTGGTGAAGCGGTGCTGGGTAATTCGCCGTCCTAGATCCCGCAGCAGAAGTTCTTGGAAGAAGCAGACGCTTATCTGGCCTATACCCCCGGACAACATCAGCGTGAACGACGACACAGCAATCTCGTTGACGTACTACGCTGCCGCATCCGCCAGTGCCACCAACATGGCACAAGGGGGCCGTCGACCTCGACAATCAGACTACTGGGCGCCTGAACCACGGATCATCATCATCATCAGCCTGGCTACGTCCACTGCAGGACAAAGGCCTCTCCCATGTTCCGCCAGGTAACCCGGTCGTGTGCTTGCTGCTGCCAATTTATACCCGCAAACTTCTTAATCTCATCTGCCCACCTAACCTTCTGTCTCCCCCTAACTCACTTGCCTTCTCTGGGAATCCAGTTAGTTACCCTTAATGACCAGCGGTTATCCTGTCTACACGCTACATCCCTGGCCCATGTCCATTTTCTTTTCTTGATTTCAACTATAATATCCTTAACCCCTGTTTGTTCCCTAATCCACTCTGTTCCCTTTTTGTCTCTTAAGGTTACACCTACCATTTTTCTTTCCATTGCTCGCTGCGCCGTCCTCAATTTAAGCTGAACCCTCTTTGTATGTAAATCTCCAGGTTTCTGCTCCGTAGCTAAGTACCGGCAAGATACAGCTGTTATATACCTTCCTCTTGAGGGATAGTGGCAATCTACCTGTCATAATTTGAGAGTGCTTGCCAAATGTACTCCACCCCATTCTTATTCTTCTAGTTACTTCAATCTCGTGGTTAGGCTCTGCGGTTATTACCTGCCCTAAGTAGACATAGTCTTTTACAACTTCAAGTGCACTATTACCTATCTCGAAGCGCTGCTCCTTTCCGAGGCCGTTGTACATTACTTTCGTTTTCTGCAGATTAATTTTAAGACCCACCTTTCTGCTCTCCTTGTCTAACTCCGTAATCATGAGTTGCAATTCGTCCCCTGAGTCACTCAGCAATGCAATGTCATCGGCGAAGCGCAGGTTACTAAGGTATTCTCCATTAACTCTTATCCCTAACTGTTCCCATTCCAGGCTTCTGAAAGCCTCCTGTAAGCACGCGGTAAATAGCATTGGGGAGATTGTGTGCCCCTGCTTTACACCCTTCTTGATTGGTATTCTGTTGCTTTCTTTATGAAGCACTATGGTAGCAGTTGATCCCCTGTAGATTTCTTCCAGAATGTTTATATATACTTTATCTACGCCCTGATTCTGCAGTGACTGCATGACGGCTGATATTTCTACTGAATCAAACGCCTTCTCGTAATCTATGAAGGCTATGTACAGTGGCTGGTTATATTCTGAGCATTTCTCTATTACCTGATTGATAGTATGAATGTGGTCGATTGTTGAGTAGCCTGTTAGAAATCCTGCTTGTTCCTTTGGTTGATTGAATTCTAATGTTTTCTTTACTCTGTTAGCAATTACCTTTGTAAACTGTTTGTATACTACAGAGAGAAAGCTGATCGGCCTGTAATTCTTTAAGTTCTTGTCATCTCCTTTCTTATGTATTAAGATGATGTTAGCATTCTTCCAAGACTCTGGTACTCTTCCCGTCAGGAGACACCTCGTAAACAGGGTGGCTAGTTTTTCTAACACAATCTGTCCTGCATCTTTCAGCAGATCTGATGTTATTTGATCCTCACCAGCAGCTTTGCCTGTTTGCATGCTCTCCAAAGGTTTTCTACCATGGATATTCTCAGGTAAAACTGACGAAGATGTAGATGCTTGGTTAAAACACTACGACAGAGTGAGCCGCTACTACAAATGGGGCGCGCGGGCGAAGCTCGTGAACGTAGTATTCTTCCTTGCTGGGGCCGCCTTGCTCTGGTTTGAGAACCATGAACATGTCTTCACCACTTGGGATATATTTGTTGAGGAACTGAAGCCCTGCTTTGGGGACACGAGTTCTATGAAAAAGAAAGCTGAGCAAACGCTGTCCCGTAGGGCTCAGTTGCCCGGCGAAACGTGACAACCTACATTGAAGAGGTATTGAAGCTTTGCCGGATTGTGAACGCAAATATGTCTGACGAAGACAAAGTCGGTCATTTGTTAAAAGGCATCGCCGAAGACTTGTATCCGCTACCACGCATCGATGATTCTGTTGATTGCCTGCACTCGGCAGTATACTTTTCGTTCGTCGACCTAAGGTCTGAATACTGGCAGATACCAATGCATCCGTCTGACAGAGAGAAGACTGCTTTTGTGATGCCTGAGAGTTTTTTTTTAATTTAACGTTATGCCGTTTGGCTTATGTAATGCCCCGAACCACCTCCATACTGGATGTGAGAGCGCCACGTCGAAAACTGACCGCGCACAGAGACTGCAGATTTCACCCCGCGGCTTCCGTTTTCCCCGACGGGTCACGGCCACCACCAGATGTCATCATCTCGACGTGCCGCTGCAAACCTCCGACCATCGTCCACCATGCCTCTACCAGAAGACTACTATGCGTCATCACGAAATGTTCCTGCAGAGCACGACCTGTCTCCGCGTACATATGCCACCACTGCTCCTGCTAATGTAAGCCGACAAGTCCCATCGCTACACATGCGGTCTCCCAGAGCACATTTCACGCTTATGTCCCAGCCGGCCACCTGCGCCGACACGTTTTAGACGTACCCGCCTCGTATGCACGAAACCTGGACCACTCACCCGGCCGACCACCGTCTCCGACAGCAATGGCCTAACGAATTTCGCAGTGAGTCCCCGGCCTCCGAGCGAAGCCTGACGCCACCTCCGTCACGTTCCCGCCGGTCGCCGTCTCCGCGTCGTCGGTCATCTTCCCCGCATCAGCTGGGAAACTAGCTGGTGTGGTCGATGAAGGTGCGGTTGCGGGATTGTCAGTTTCACTGATTCCTCCTTCTGCTGTGATGTTGATGAACAAAGTGCGAGTGTGTATAGACGGTGTAGACACTCTTGCTCTTGTAGACACTGGTGCTGCTATTTCAGCTATGAGTCTTCGTTTCAAGCATCGTTTCTTGCGCCACAAAGTAATGTTCGCGTGGGATCTAAAGAAACCTTTCGTGGAGTCGGAGGCGAAGCGTTATGCTCGGTTGGCATTTGCTCAGTTGTACTCACGATTGGTGGACAACATTTCTGAGTTAAGTTCACTGTACTGGCTTGCGCAACTCATGACGTCATCTTAAGGACAGACCTTCATGAATGCGGCGCTACGCTTGACTGTGGAACTGGAGAGATTCTTCAACAAAGTACGTTGCCCGCTGCAATAGTTGACGATTTTCCAACTCTCCCATCGATGCGCTTTCGTTGTCTGAAGATGTGATGATCTCTGGTCGGACAGCAATGCTAGTTCCCGTACGCTCTCCTCACGTCCGCTCAGGACCCTGCACTGGACTTGTGGAGCCTGATCATACAAACGTCATCAAGAAGGATGTGCTGGTCCCACGGTCTGTCCTTGCAGCCATCGACGGACATGCTTGTTTGTGGGCGCTTAACGCAGCATCAGGACCTGTTGTCCTACCAGCCAGATTCAAATTGGGAACGTTCGAGCAGCAGGCCACAGTTGACGTCAGAAAGGTCTCAGAGTCTCCAGCCATCAGTCAGACTGCGCCCAACTACTCAGCCGAGATGAAACACATGACCAATAAGTCGTTTCCTTTTTCCAAGCAGGATTTCCTCGAGGAGGTGCTTACACGCTACGCGGGAGTCTTTGATTTTGCTCAAGACAAGCCTTGTTCCACGTGGACCAAGTCACCATCGCTCGAGAGTGTCGTACCTCTTCTTCTTTCTCGTTTTTTCTGTCCACGTTACTATATATATATATATATACATATATATATATATATATTATGAAGTCTTGGTAGTCTGGGTTGCGACAGCGTTTAATTGAGGAAAGACCTCGCAAAACGAACGGGCAGAGCCAGTACACAGACGATGACGATGATGATCAACCAGAGTGTCAATGTGGACAAAGAGACAAGCGGATGATGGTGATTGTGATCATGCAGGGATGAGGACGATGCAAGTAACAAATGCCCACACTAATTCCCCCCACTTGGAAGCGGACACCCTGGCCGCCGTAAGTCAAAGTGACGGGGAACGTCGCGTGAAAGGTTTCATGCGACAAACGTGGACAATCTCTGTGCTGCGGTAGCGGCGGTCTGTTGGGGCGACGAGTGGTGTCACACGATAATTAACCGGCGAAGTCTGTTCTAAAACAATGTATGGCCCGATGAAGCGTGGTTGGAATTTGTCACAGAGACCAGGAGTGCGAATTGGTGTCAAAAGCAGCACCTCGTCACCAGGTTGGAAAGACACAACGCGGTGGGATTCGTCATAGGTGATCTTCCGCTCGTGCTGTCTCGCTTCAGTATAGATGCGAGCCTGATGGCGAGACTGAGCCAGGCGGGAAATGTATTCTTCGCTAGAAGACTGACACGAATCCCCATGGCTGCTAAAGAAGGAGACGTCGAGAAAGGTAGTCGGGGTGCGTCCGTACACGAGATAAAACGGTGTGTAGCAAGTTGTTCGCTGAACGGCGGTGTTGTAAGCGAATGTCAGGAATGGTAAAAGAGTATCCCAGTTTTTGTGGTCGGGTTGGACGTAAACGGCTATCATGTCTGCAAGGGTTCGGTGAAATCTTTCTGTAAGACCATTTGTCTGAGGGTGGTAGCTTGAAGCAGTCTTGTGAGTAGTTCCAGAAGCGCGGAGTACTTCATTTACCATTTGTGACAGGAACACTTTGCCGCGATCACTAAGCAGTACACGAGGAGCCCCATGACGCAGTATTATTGCGTGAAGAATAAAGTCTGCAACTTCCACAGCTGAGCCTGTAATAACAGAGGAAGTCTCAGCGTATCGTGTCAGGTGGTCCATGGCGGTCACTATCCATCGTTTGCCAGCAGATGTGACGGGGAGAGGCCCGTAAAGGTCAACACCTACAACCTCGAAAGGCATTGACGGGCACGGAAGTGGCTGTAGAGGTCCAGCAGGTGCAGACGTGGGGAGTTTACGACGCTGGCATGGGTAGCAGGAACCGACGTACCGTGCTACACTAGAAGAAAGGCCAGGCCAGTAATAACGACATCGAATGCGGTCAAGAGTTTTTTTAAAACCAAGATGACCAGCAGTCAAGTCGTCGTGGAAGGCTTCGAGCACCTGAAGTCTAAGAGAGCGTGGCAGTACAGGAACCCAGCGCTGACCGTCAGGGTGGTAGACGTGGCGGTAGAGAACCCCATTGTCCAGCTTAAAGTGCAGGAGTTGACGACGGAGTCGCGCGTTTGGTGGATGAGAAACTCCCGAAAGGTGGTCCATCATGCGTCTGCAGTATGAATCGGATCGCTGGTGGGAGATAAATGTTGCCTGTTCGTCCGAAAAGGGTTGCGTTATTGATGCGAGCGTATGAACTTTGGTAGATGTGGCGTTTGAGTTATCACCAACGCTTATATGGGTGGTCGGAAGCGGGCAACGAGATAAAGCATCGGTGTCTCGATGTTTTCTGCCTGACTTGTAAGTTATGTCAAAGTCGTACTCCTGCAAGCGTAGTATCCACCGACCCAAGCGTCCGGACAAGTTTTTCAGTGTAGAAAGCCAGCATAAGGCATGGTGGTTCGTAACGATTGTGAAGTGACGGCCGTGGAGATAGGGACGGAACTTCTGGACCGACCAAACCACAGCCAGACACTCTTGCTCAGTTATAGTGTAGTTCTTTTCAGCAGGGGTGAGTACGCGACTGGCATATGCAACAACTTTCTCTAGGGAAGACTTGTCGCGTTGTAGAAGAACGGCTCCTATATCAAGGCCGCTAGCGTCGGTATGAAGGATAGTCGGTGCGGCTTCGTCAAAGTGGCAGAGCAGAGGTTCAGACGTGAGTGACCGCTTCAACAGCTCGAATGCCGTTTCACATTCTTGAGACCACAGAAAGAGGACGTTCGAAACGAGTAGTTGGTGTAATGGAGCAGCAATAGAAGCGAAGTTCTGTATAAACCGGCGAAAATAGGAGGCGAGGTCAAGGAAACTGCGAAGCTCCTTTGGTTTTTCGGGACGCGGAAAGTGAAGGACTGCAGAAATCTTGTCAGGGTCGGGCCGAATGCCATCTTTGCTAACGACATGTCCTAAGACCTTGATAGATTTGCTAGCGAAAGAGCATTTCTTAGTGTTTATTTGAAGCCCGGCGCCGGCAAGGCACGTCAGAACTTGATCCAGTCGTTCTAGGTGCTCAGGAAACGTTGACGAAAAGATAATAATGTCGTCCAGGTAGCACAAGCAACTTTTCCATTTCAGACCGCGCAGCACGGTATCTATCATGCGCTCAAAAGTCGCGGGTGCGTTGCAGAGCCCGAAAGGCATCACGTTGAATTCATATAGCCCGTCGGGGGTTGCAAACGCTGTTTTATGCTTATCGTCTTCATGCATAGGAATCTGCCAGTACCCAGAACGCAAGTCAATGCTTGAAAAGAATTCCGCGCCTTGTAGGGAATCAAGGGCGTCGTCAATGCGTGGCATAGGGTACACGTCCTTGCGTGTGATCTTATTGAGCGCCCGGTAGTCCACGCAAAAACGCACAGAGCCATCCTTTTTTCGGACCAAAACAATGGGAGACGACCAAGGGCTAGATGAAGGACGGATGACTTCCCGTTTAAGCATGTCCGCAACGTTTTCTTCTATAATTTTTCTTTCAGTTAGAGACACGCGGTAGGGTCGGCGGTGTACGATAGATGTCCCAACAGTTTGAATTCGATGTGCTGTAGTATTAGTGCGGCCCAGCTTAGACGAGCAAATGTCGAATGAATTTGCATGTTTCTGTAACAATGCGAGCAGCTGCTGCCTCTGTGAATATGTCAGTTCGCTGCTGATAGCTGTGGTAAAGGCGGAGGAAGAAACATGCTCACCGAGGCAAGGTTCTTTGGATGTGATGGCCTGAAGTGGCGTGACAAATACAGGCTCGAAGTCAGCAACATGGGCCACAGTAGTGCCCTGTGGCAGTAAGATCTTCTCCGGTGTAGAGTTGACAGCGGTGACAAGTGCCGAGCCATTGCAAAAACGAATGACACCGGACGGAAGAACTATACCTTTGCGAACGCAAAGTGGTGACGGTGAGACCAATACATCCCCGTGATAGATGTCATTGGACGTAATGCTGACAATTTGCTCTTGTAGTGGCGGCAGTTCGATGTCTTTCGCAGCGACCAGACGAAGTGGCTTCTGATTGTCGTCGTCAAGCATGTAGTCCGTGTCAGCAAGGTGAACGACGCGTTGTCCACAACGAATCGCCGCGGAAGCAGATGATAGAAAATCCCACCCTAAAATTAGTTGGTGAGAGCAGCGGGACAGGACAGCAAACTGGACATGATGGCGGATGCCGTCGATGAAAACACGCACAGTACAAAACGCGGAAGGGCGAATGACGTTCCCCTGGGCAGCAACTAATGTGGGGCCATCGTAAGGCGTCATTACTTTCCTTAAATGTTCACACAAATCAGCACGTATCACAGACAATGTCGCACCTGTGTCCACCAAAGCATCGACTCGCACTCCTTCCACTTCCACAGAAACCATGTTACACGGGCCCGATGGAGGAATTTCAGTTCTGATTCCGAATGCAGTTTTTCCTCCACAAACTGCATCACTTAGTTTTCCGAATGAATTTCAGAGGTGAATGAGGCGGGCCGAAGTGGAGAAGTGGAACGGCGGAAGGGCGAAGGCGAGCGGCGTCTCGTGTTTCGGCTGTTTCGTGGTGCAGTCGATGCAGGAGGAGATGGAGAACGGTGCGGGGGAGACGAATAACGCCGACCTTGATAAGACGCCCCGGCGTACAAATCTCGTTCACGCACGTCGTTCCGACGCTCATCTTGCTGGCGCTTTCGGCAGAAACGAGATATGTGGCCGCGATAGCCACAGTAGTAGCAAACAGGGCGAGACGAGCGCCACGGTGGGGAATAGAAGACATTCGGGGCACCTGTAGATAGCGCGGTCCGGTGGGCCGGAGGGTCAGGGGGTACGGAATGGTAGTTGACCGGGGGAGCGGCAGCAACTGACGCGTAGGATGGACGCGGCAATGTCGTGTGGGCGTCGCTGGGAGGCACGGCAGCAACTTCAGGGTACGTGGTTATGGGGCGTGAAGCATGTGGCTGTACAGGCGCAACGCCGGTCAGCGTTGTAAGTTCCTCCCTGATGATGTCACGTAAGGGCATTCCCGAAGGCTGTGTAGGTCGTGGTGTAGGAGGTGTGAAGCCCATGGACCGCAATTCTTCGCGTATAATGTCCCGGATAAGGTCGCGCAGGTGGCCATCTTACGTGGAGTGGTGGTCGCCAATGTCTGGTTGGAGGCGAACGGAGTCCAGCGCATCAAGGCGCTGGCATGTCGTCACGACATCAGCGATGGTAGCTGGGCTTTGCACAGCGAGTGCATTAAAGGCAACAGGCCCAATGCCTTTCAATATGTGGCGCACTTTGTCCGATTCCGGCATAGATTGATTGACACGCCGGCACAGTGCGAGGACATCCTCGATGTATGAAGTGTACGATTCACCGGGATGTTGTCGGCGAGTATCAAGTGTCCTCTTCGCGACGGCGGATCGAACGTCCGGGGTGCCAAAAACGTGTCGCAGCTGCTGCTGGAAGGTAGCCCAGTCGGGTAAGTCAATGACGTGGTTAAAATACCATGTCTTTGCGACTCCGGTCAGATAAAATGGGACGTAACGAAGTTTGGCGGCCTCGTCCCACCGATTAGCGACACTTACGCGGTCGTAGTCGTCGAGCCAATCTTCTACGTCTTCTCCACGACGACCAGCGAAGAGCGGGGGTTCCCGCTGATGTCCGTGTATGTAAATAGGAGGGGCAGCTTGCGTCGGTGCGTGGTTGATGACATGAGCGCCGGTAGGCTCGGTCTGGGACATGCTGCCTGACAGTGGGCGCAATCGGCGGCCTGAACGAAGCTCCAGCGGGTAGAGCGGGCTGCGGGAGGTAAGAGGACCGAAAATCCACCTCCACCACGTATGAAGTCTTGGTAGTCTGGGTTGCGACAGCGTTTAATTGAGGAAAGACCTCGCAAAACGAACGGGCAGAGCCAGTACACAGACGATGACGATGATGATCAACCAGAGTGGCAATGTGGACAAAGAGACAAGCGGATGATGGTGATTGTGATCATGCAGGGATGAGGACGATGCAAGTAACAAATGCCCACAATATATATATATATATATATATATATATATATATATATATATATATATATATATATATATATATATATATATATATATATATATATATATATATATCCGCGTCCTAGAGTTTTTGCATGGGAACTACCTCTCTTGTTCCTTTGGTTTAGAATATTGGCTTTGGAAGGCAATGTTTATTAACCATAGCTCTCTCTGTTCATCCTACTAATATCTCCGTAGTATTCTGATAGTTACTGTCCCTTTCTGATTTCACATTGAAGGCACTAATGTACATCCGGCTGCTTGCATCCTTTGCATGCCCATTTCCAATTCCGAGGCTTCGAAAAACCACTCTACTTCCCCATCGTATTGGCTGGAAGAACGGGCTTGCTAAATTAATTTTATGTTGCTATCTAATTTTGTCACGACGACACTAGCCACACTTCCACAGATAGTGTGGAATCATGAGTTTTGACCACAATACTTTTGTGGATTAAAAAACCAAGGCCACTTCTTAGGGATCCCTCAGCAACAACAACAACAAAAAAAGGCGCCCATTAGTCAACTCTGTATATGGATCCCCAGACCTTCTCTCCTTGTTCAGTGTCATCTCACTCAATGCCTTTTAACTCTCCGTGCAGGTCCATTAGTTGGCTGTTTTAGTACTTGAGAGGGTCGAGCGTTGTCAAATTCAATTTGCGGAGGTGGCCGGACTGCGTGCTATATCTTTTTTTTACTCACCACTGCGTTACAATTCTGGCCGCCCCCAAGGCCACGAAGCCGCCTAAAAGTGAAGGCCGAATTTTCATTACGTTTGTTATTTGGCTGCACGTGTGTTCGTCAAATTTTTACTGCTCGCTTTTTTCACTGTTCCTAAACTGTGTGCACCTGCGTGACTTGATTTGATTTTCGGTGTCGCACTTACGTCTCCTTAAGCGATTTAGGCGACCCAAGTGCGTATGCCCAGTGCTGGGTACGCTTAGACGTACACTAATCTCGAGTTAATTTCACCTTGATTATGATTGACGTCCAAGCTGAGTGTTAATGCAGCCTTCATTGCTCGCTTTTTCTACCCGAGAAATGGTAATCAGCGCAAAGTAAAATATGCATATGTCACATCCATAGCGCAATAAAAATACGAATCAACGCGAATAGAAAAAAAAAGACATCAAACATAGAATGACAACAAGAAATCGACGAATGGCCACGTGGCATTGTCTGGGGAATGAAGTTTGAGGGTGGCTGAAGAGGAAGACCACACATAAACGACACGAAGTCGGAAGCAAGAAGTACGCTTCGCTGGGAATAAAGCAAGTAGGTCACCGGAATGCCATTTCTGGGGAGCGATAACGTGGTTATGGATGGAGTTGCGTCTGGGGCCTGTCGCGCCGTCACACGAACGAGACACATTGCGGGCTTCACGAAGAGGCTCTCTCACGTATGCCGCGTTGTCATCCCGGGTGCGATTACGGAGGACGCAAAGACACTGTGACGTCGCCTGGAAAAGTTAGTGACTGCTGTAGAAAAAAACAACACCTAAATAATAAGAAAGCAGCGATGAACAAAAAAAAAAAACGTACGTTGCAAAGCTGCTAAAATTGCAGTATTTTATACTGTTTATTGCATCGAAGGAAAAAAAAAAGAAAGGCGCGCTTTTGCTGAGATTGCAGATGAGTCCTGCGTAATCCGGCAAGGTGGTTGTCTGACGGGGATCCACCAATTGAGCTGACCAGAAAGCTAGAAATCAGGTTAACTCAATCAGAACCCGAGACGAGGGGCTCGCAAAGCTCCCAGATTAGAGCCCCCGACAAAGACGAGTTTTTGGTGAACAAAGGAGATTTATTTTTGAGAAATCCGTGTGAATGGTGGTTGTATGCTATAAATGGCCGTTTGTTTATTTGTACTGCACTGTATTTGTACTGTATATATACTTTACTTGTGCCGGACCAACGCGCAATTTCTTGATGTGTGTAGATGACAAGCTTAGTTATCTGTAAGGTTCACGTCGGGGATTAAGCTCCGGGGTTCCTTAATGTGAATCCTAAGCGCGTTCTTGGATTCCCTCAGCCTTCCAGTTGCGTCCGTTATAACCACCGAGTCATTTTTGTAACTCTAATCAGGTCAGTTTCACCGATGTCATTCTGTAAGAGAAAATGAACGAGGGGAGCTTGCGCAGACGCTGATAGAGATCTTCCTCGTTGCTCTACTGCTTAACTTACCACACCGCTCTTCGGAGTCCAGTAAAAGAAACTGGATGACGCGGGGTACATAAAATCCGGCGCGTTTTCCCTGCCGAGAAGCCTTTGGTGCTCGCGAGTGTCGCCTGCTTAGCGTGATAGCTAACCTGCTCTACAGAGCATCCTCCTCAGGAGACTGTGCTGGCCGCGATAGCACTCCCGAGGGAAGCTGGCCACCTAAACCGCGTCGCCACGGCAACCAGCTGCCTCGCCGTTTATAGAACGGGCATTCGAGCCGAGGCCCCGTAATTAACGACACTGCCTCTCCTGCTGTACAACCGTCGCTGCACGCCGTGGAAGACTCTCTATAACTTGCACTCCCATGTAAGCTTGCTCGTCAAATATTTCACACAAAACGCGGAAGCGTTGTTTATGACCACCTGCTAAATTTTTGAAAACAGTGTTGCTACTTTCCCTAAGTCACCACGCCGTATTCAACTTTATCCAGATGCGTACAAGCTTCTTCTTTTACCAGTGGCGATAAGCATTGTAACTAAACTTCTCGTTCACATATCGATACGCCAAAACCATAGGTCTTATCTATACGCTACGACCAAATAAACCACCAGTCTTTTGCGAATGTGGAATGTATACATAGAGCATGTGCTGCCTAACCTGCCATATAACCAGCACTGAGTGTAGCATAACTATATTTTTACTTGAAAGACTACAGCAGGGCTATACGAGGTTCCGACGGTGGATGTTTACTCCAGCCAACCAACAATGTATAAACAACTGTTGATCACATTCTTGTGTATTAAACCACTCATGCTTTGCTGTTTACGCTCTGGTGGTCAAAAATTAGCGGCCGCAATAAATTCGTTTTGGGGCCTACACTCTAGTTCGGAGGCTCTGACGCGGCCTTTTGGGTGAAGCCGTTATTCTCCACTTGAACAGCAGTAGCCCTTCTTTGGCCCGAGAAAGCTCCTCGTCACCACAAAGCGACGTCTGCAGCCTCTCGAGTGTATCATATTTGAGTTATAACTCAATATTCTAATGCTTTCAATAATATTGTAACGTCCCTGATCCAGAGAACAGCGCAGGAAATCGGAAGATGAAGGGAATAAGGCACAAACTACGCACCCCACAAAGTGCCATCAAGGGAAGTTATTGTGGTAGAAGAAGTGCGTAAACACATATAAAACAGCACCTCGTCACAGACACAACGCCAAAAAAAAAAATTAAAAAACGGAAAGCTAGATCAAAGCAAGAAACGGGAGAGGAAGAAAGGTAGGTATGTTAAACAGTCTAAAAAGACAGGTGTGCTACCCTACGCCGGAGAAAGGGAAATGCAAGCAGTTGCAATGGACGCAAAATCTGTAGGGCATGTGGAGCAGTGATTTGCTTGCCCTTCAGCACAGCGACGTGTGAGTTCACGGGCAAGCACGCGCAGGCGTTGGCTAGCGTTCCGAACCTGCCGCCTGCCCGGCGTCTATAGCGGGAAATAATCCCTTCGCATGTGACGCAGTGACATTCTCTTCCCTCCTCATTTCCGTCCTCCTCACCCACACGCTTTCTCCTCACCATCGCTACCATTTCCTGCCCCATTCATATACTCAACTAGCTAGGCTTAATGCTACCACAAAGCTGCCCGTCCTCCTGACTTCCTTTCCCTCTCCTATATTCTCCTACGCATGTACACTCAAACCTCGACATAACTAATTTGGATATAACGAAACATCGCTCATAACAAACTAAATGAAGAATAGCCTTGATATAGATAGTGTTAAAAAATACCTTGACAAATTTCTTGGATATAATGAACTTATTTTGATGTAAGATGCAACTTTGTTATAATGAGGTCTGAGTGCATATTCAATGAGTTACCCTCTCCTACCTTCTCACCCATAGTCGCTCTTTTTCACCCTCGCTTTTCTTTGATTACGCTTGGTATACTGTAGTAAACATGGCTATGCTACTCTGTACGCTCCTTTCCATCTTCCCTTCTCACCATGTCTCACTTTCCTATTCCACCCCCTGGCTATACTATAGTACGCTATGCGCGGCTATGATATAAATGGCCATAATGCCCGCCCGCATGCTCGTTTCTGTTTTCTTTACCTTTCCTTTTTTCCCCCACCACTTTTCAACTGTACTGTACATGGCTATGCTCGTCCTTTTTCTCCTCCTCACGCTTAATTCTCTACTTTTCACCCCAACTTCCTTTTCCCACACCTTGCTATACTATACCACACATCGATATGCTATACTCTACCGGTGTAGCTGCTCTAATTTTTTTCCGGCCGACTTGTTTCAAGGTCGAGCCAACCCAGTATAGAAGCTGTTTAAATACTATTAAAGCTAGAACGTTCTAAGTAAAATAATATTTTGTATTATACAAAAGTATACTTCTTTACGCGATTTACCACAGGAATGGAACGTTAATCACAGCTTTACGCTGCATGTTACTAATGTCTTTTGGGAGCATATTACCTACCCTTATATAGAGATATGTTGCTATATACAGGGTGCCCCAGCTATCTTTAGTCGGAGTTTAAAAATATGCCGACACACGCAATTACGACGTGACCAAATGCGTACTGCTGACAGTTGCCTGAAGATAAACTATTTTTGTGCTCTGAAATATTGTTTAAATAGATCTGTTTAATAAATACCTCTCGAAGGAACGAAGATAGATAAAAAATTCAGTGAGAAAGTTGCAAACGTTTAATTAGACAGTTTTGAGCTTTATATCTCTTAATTGTTAGCGCTTTTTGGCTAACTACAAATGCCCACGAAATACAAGAAAATACCACGTGTCAAACCCACTCGCGACATCCATGCGCACCGTGATTCTGGAGCTCCCTAACCTTCCACGTATGAACCATTCCCTCGCACCGGTTCATGACAGTGATAAACAGTCACAGCCATTATCGATTTTGTGGCCGATAGCTTAAATTGGGGGACCCTTAATCTTCGCCTTTAAGAGTTGAACGCGATAGCAAAATCCGACCACCGCTAAGTGCATACTTAATAATATGTTTTGTTACACGCACACACAAACACGCACGGCGTATCTATAGCATTGCAGTGACTGTGCAGTGTGGCCACTTCCTCTGCTAGAACGGCAGAAGGACGCTCTACTGTGGTCGAGACATGTTTTTCACAATATTTCTCTCTCTCTCTCTCTCACACACACACACACACACACACACACACACACACACACACACACACACACACACACACACACACACACACACACACACACACACACACACACACACACGCGCGCGCGCGCGCGCGCGAATGGTACATCCAGGTGTTGATCTAAAGCACGAGTCGCATGACCTCCAAGATACACGCCACGCACTCGCCATCTTGGAGGCTACAAAGAGTCTCACAATGCCTCACAAATGGCAGCACATTACTAGCGTTTCCTGTTTGGTTGATCAACTCCTCTAAAGGTATGTTTTCTACTAGATGGACACAGTTGTCCATTTTTTAGAGTTGTTTAAAAGCTCCCGGGTGCTTTTAGCGGTAATGGCTGCACCGTCCCAGACTTTTTCGACGTAGTTTGATGGCCTCCCAAAATGAGCCAACAAATAACCGAATGGGCTCGTTTTCGTCGTGACACCTGGTGAACAAAATGCGTTAGCTCCTTCCACTACATGACATTTATGTAGTGTTTTTTTTTTCGACGCAGCTGCAAGTAACATTGTGGGTTTGTTTATTAAAGAAAAATAAAACCAAACGTCCTGTCTTTGTGGTAGGACACCTGCTTGTCACGTAAACGACCCGGGTACAATCCTCAATGGGACCGTAAAATTTATTCTTTATTGTATTTGCTTCTTCCTGAATTTTTCGCTCAAAGACGATTTTTTCGCTCACAACCAACGGTGCGGACGCTGATGGCGGAATTTCTGCGACACGAGATCTCTAACGCTATCACATTAAAGCTTGTTCACCGCAAAGCCACCATCATCATTGCGGCCCTGACGAGACAGCACAATGGCGCAAATGCTATCGTCGTTCGTACGCGGAACAATAGGGAGCACTACAATCATCGTGTGCATTAGTGCGCTATCAGGTTTGTGACGTGAATTTTTTGTATTTGGCGTGCATTTGTAATGTTTAGCAGAAAAAATACTAATACTTTACAGGTACAATGCTTTAAACTGTCTAATCAGACGTTTTGCAACTTTCTCCTTAAATTTTTATCCATCTCCGTTCCTTCAAAAGTTATTTAAATAAACCGATCTAATCAAACAATCACTTGAAACAAGCAACGTATATCTTAAACTCTGGCTTTCACACTTGTCTCATGCTCTCATACTTCTTCATTTATATATATATATATATATATATATATATATATATATATATATATATATATATATATATATATATATATATATATATATATATATATATATATATATATATATATATTTATATATATATATATATATATATATATATATATTACGAATGCGTAGGCAAAGTGTCCTGCCTTTCTTTGTACTATGTATCACTCCGGAATACACATTTTTGGTGTTTTACAAACATTTCCTTGAAATATACCGTTGCAACAAAAACAAATGCATATAATTATCTGTATTTCAGGCTTCCGGCGTAGGTGTTTCGGTACATTTTTGAGTATCTCTGCCCAGCCCTCATTTGGCCGAAGCTTTTACGGGACTATCAAGGTTATACTGTGCACCGGAAGAAGGCATTCCTGTATTAAGGTGCAATGTCGCCGAAACAAATGTATAATTTTCTACAATTGGCAAGATATTCACAATGGTGTGGATTCATGTCACCTTTCATTTTCACGCCTCATTCTTATTGAAAAGGTGTCGACTAAGCAAGGCCTTCAATACTGATGTAACTTCTGTAGTTCAACCGGTATACCGCCAAGGATCTGGTCACTGCGGTGTCAATTTTACGCCACTGAAAATATAATTTTTTGTCATTTACAAGTGATCATAATGTGCCTTTGTACTAGTTAGTGAACATTTGTTTGAAATTAATGTTTCTGGAAATATAAGGCCGTTCTGTAAAAAGGTGTTTCGCTACTCAAAACGTAGTCGGTTACTATTAGTTTCGGTGCCATTACTGTTTGATTCGTATGCCATTGGGTTTTTAATATTCACGATTCACACACTCCCTCAGCACGCGAGTTCCATCCCGCGTGTGACAGCCTTATTGGTGTCGATATGTTAAAGGCAAGGCCGTTGTCAGAATTTTTTTTCTGGAAGCGTGGGTTCCTTTATATATGTTCGTCCATGAGTTTCTACTTGTGCTTGCATATATACGCAAGCAAAATTGAAAAATTCCGGAAAGGTTGCACCCCCAAACGCCTCCTCGCCCCTTGGCTACACCCATGGCTAAAGGTCGTGTACCATACACCATACAGTTTCGAAGCACGTTTAGGAACCCCAGGTTGTTGAAAAAACTATTCGGAGCCTTTGGCGTGCCTCATTGACGTGGTCGCTTTGGGATGTTAAACTCCGCAAAACACCTAATCATCTCTGGCGAATGTAGTGCGACTCAAGGCCATCTGTCTGCGTATGCGCGCGTTCACCGAGTCCATTCCTTCCCCACATCCTGTTCTCTCTTGGAGGAACGGCCCCGCCGATCTTCATTTCCACCCCGGCTGCGAGAGACCGGCCCGATGCTCATTGGAGCGGCCCATTCCGATAGCCGCGCCGTTGGTCGAGCGGCGTTGATTTATGACAGCCATCCATTGGCCTCCCGACCAACGATATCCGAGCTTGGCAGCTTTGTCGAGGATATCTTGAATGCGAGAAATCTTGTCCAGCACTGGTAACACATATGTTGCAGTCTCTCTCGCTGCTCGTTACAGCGAGATCGATGCAACGTCATGACAAGAGCAACTTAGCGCGGAAGTACGGGTGTTTGCCCTCAGAGATATGGCAGCCGGGGACAATCTCGCCCATGCCATCGCTACACAGAACTTCACCGGCAGTTGCCAGTTCGGATGCTAAGGCCTTGCCATTAAATGTATATTTTTCTTCCTTTGTGTAAGCTTACAGAGGGTATGTTAGGAAGTGATGACGTCTGTAAAACCCGAAGGAACGCTTAGGTTTCGTCCACGTCCTATTCCCTCTGCAAAGTTCTAGCCTCAGTAAATACCGTAACCGGACTGTTGGAGAACGAACGCCTGTGTGCGTGGCGCTGGCCCTTGTTAACGAGCCATTCGCGAAGTTGCCACTATGCGTCTGTAAGAAAATACGTGCTCTGTCGTTGCTGTGCACTTCGTTGTAAGGTCCCTAAAGGAAACAAGTTTCCAAGGTAGCGACACCTTTGCCTTTCCTCCTCACCTATGTTTCTGAAGCGCCCCCTAGAAAGTTCAAAACTTTCATCCTAAGCGAATGTTTGGGTTCAGGTGCTACGGTGAATAGATGTAAATGAAACAAAATTGACCGAAATGAGTCGTACAATAAACGGTTGCCTTTATCAACATAAACGGTACAACACAAGATCAGGCGGGATGTGCGTTACTCAACTGGCGACGTTGTGCAGTTCTATATTTTGCACCACTAGCCATGGCGTCTCGTGTCGCACACAAGGAGGATTAAAAAATAGTTTTTTTTTAAATCCTCCTTTTTTCATCTTCCTTGGTCGTATATCGTAGTTCCATTTATAACTAGTCCAGGTCCCCGAATGTGTTTGTTTTGTTCGTGCTTTGACACAATGAATTCGCTTCTTGCTGGTTCCTGTTAGTGAACACAGGGCGTAACGCTGTGACGAGTGATTACAGCTGGCTTGTGCACACGCAAGGAAAAAGCGTGGCCAGGCTGGTGCGAACGCTTGACTAGCAGCACTGCGATGACGTTTTTTTTTTAATGCGCCCATTTTGACAATCGTGATGCCAAGTGATGCTGGTGTGGTGCACGGATCTTTCTAAAAAGCGAGAGTTATGCTGTTGAGGTGTCCCGAATCAGCACGTTTCGGCTCCTTTATGCCACGTTATGGTCAACTGGTCAAGCGTGAAATGTTCCTGAAGGTGCGTTAATTACACGCTCCAGCTGCTCTTGTATACCTGCATACGCACAAGTATTTGCAACAACTGACATGCACTAGACGCTGATTAGACGTGCTGCTGGTGTTTGAATAAAAAACCGGCAGATAAACTCGCTTCGCAGATGCGCGTTGACGTACGTCGACGGAATTGCACGAAAGCGTTCGCGTGAAATGTTTCATAGCTATACTTCAAAGCGTGCTTTATTTTGGATAACACAAGAAAAGTTGAAGAGAGCGAAACCATTTTCTTCTGTTTTACGATAAACGAGAATTATTGAAGAACTCGTATCCTTCATTGAACGAGCACCACAAAACAATCTTGGCCTACTGGGCGCCAACTGAAGTGCTCTTGCTCTTCAGTTTATCTCCTGGCTAAGATTTCGTCTTTGGTCACGGCGAGAATCCAGCTGCAACCATATGTGCATGCGTACTCGTTTTGAACCTTTTGCATAACAATAAACAACACTACCTGCCACTTGCAAGATCACGTGCAATGAATGCACCAATCACCTACGCGAATTCCACAGAAACGAAGGTGTAAGTGAGAGAGTGAGGAGGATGGCTGGAAAACAATGAATGACGCTACCTTGGAAACTTGTTTCATCTTGGGACCTCACTTTTGTTGGTGATGACGCTGGTGACGACAACGAGGACTACGACGATCAGGAAGGTGGGTTATAGACTAGATGAAGGTGAGTTATAGATTATAGATTTGTAATGATTTGGCAGCGTCGGCCACCCACTCGTTACGCAGTTAAGACGGTGTGACCGACACCTGAGCTGTTACATTACATCTGTTACACGCATTGCATCCGATGCGTGCTCTGTGTGACAGAAGGAGATGGACGGACGGACAGACAGACAGACGGACCGATGGACGCTTCGCCCCAGTCATCATTCATCACTCCGTGGATATGCGGCGAATTTATCGCTTTGTTCGAGCTTTTCTTTTTGTTTAGGTTTAGGTTTGAATGTCCTCATGATTTGTGACTTTATCCACAAGGCATCTCGAATAAGCTACTTGAAGAGCACCTTACATTTCGTAGGAACCTTGGAGTGGACGCCCCATCAAACGACGTTGTGAGCCGCTTGACAGCAAAAAAAAAAAAAAAAACGAAATAAAGTTGAACGTGCATAAAACCTCACCGTAGTCCCCACTTCATTTGTGCGCACCATTTTACTGCTTTAACATGAGTCTACCGAAAAATTCCTTTGAGCGCGTTCACACAGAGCTTTTTCGGGGAGGTAAACTGGTTTCATTGGGTTTTAGTGCGGAACTACAAAAGAAGCTGACCTGCGTGAAAGAACTCTCGAAGAGCACGTATAGGTGAGAAGTCCAAAGGTCTTCACTCCAATTCCGATCACGTATACACTCCACCGCGAAGGCGCGTGGCTCCACTTCTCGGGCGGCTCGTTTTCCCGCCTCTTCTCGCTTTTCTGCGCGCTCGTATCTTCGGTATCTCGCTATCGCCGCACTGTAAGCTGCCGTGTCAGCTTGCCATCCACTACTCCTGCAGCGAGGCAGCCATGGCGTGACGCAGTGCTCCTTGTCGGGATTGTCGTTTCAATAGGCTTTCGTTCACTGAAAGTATACTCATTGCCTTGTGTAGCACTGGGTGCGCTTAAGTTTCAGGGTTTTTTTATTTTGTTTTTTTTTGCGATGTATGTCTTGTTTGGTTTCCCATAACATCGGACCTGGCGCATTTCATTGATCGACATCTTTCTGCGACGGATGTGAATCTCCTTTTTTCCCTACTCGTGGGGAGCCTCCCGGTGTGGCGGTAGTGTAGGAATCGGGAAAGTTGCTGCCTCAATGTTTTTTGAAAGCCTGTTGTGTGCCGTAAGAACAAAAACGCATTTTTACCGTACGAACTCACCGCGCGAACCGTCTTTCTGCTTGTTTTCGTGTAGTCTTCGTGGCACGCCATCGCTATCCTTCCCCATCAACCAATTTTCGTTGTCTTTTCACTGACCCTCCGGTCATTTTGCGTCATTTTCTTCGTCCTTTCGCTGGCGTCTAGATGTCTTTGGTGGTTTTCCTTACATTGTCCTGCCCCCTCCCCCACTTTAACAAAAAAAGATGAAAAATGTAATGAACGAGTGCAAGCGACGAGTGAAGCCAGAAAATACCGAGCTAGTCACATTGGGGACTCCGTGAAATAAATTCGCCGCCCTCAGCGGAAACCACTTTTTTTTTAGAATTTCGGGGTGGTCAGAAGAGAGCTGCCGAGAAGACAGCAGCACAAAAAAGAAGAAAAAAAAAAACATCGAGGCCGTTAATACGGTATGTGGTGGTGACGACGATCTTGCTCTGTCGTTGTTCACGTTCTGCTTTTTTTTTTTCGGCGCACCGCAATCGCCCAGGATGGCGGTTTCATCTGCCTTTATTTCTTTCCTCTAGTTTAGCGGTGAAAAAGTGTGAACGTCAGTGTGTGGATATGTTGAACGAATACACAATTGAGCTACAACTTGCAGCATCAGTCAACTTGCCTAGGCCAGCCTACAAAGATAAACAACACTAACCGTGTTCATCTATCTATCTATCTATCTATCTATCTATCTATCTATCTATCTATCTATCTATCTATCTATCTATCTATCTATCTATCCACACACACACACACACACACACACACACACACACACACACACACACACATATATATATATATATATATATATATATATATATATATATATATATATATATATATATATATATATCTGAGTGATGGGCAGCGCAGGCATGGGAATGCGCAGCAACACAGGGGCTACAAACAAGAATAATTGCACTGACAGCATAAGAAGAAAAAAAATTTCCAGGAAACAAAAGACCGGCTGCGCGTAGACCTACGCACGCTTGATTTTGTAGAGAGAGCTCGAGCGTCATCACACGACTCAGCTCCATCTGTAGGAACCCGTAGGCCTGGTCACCTGGGCTCAATGACGCACTGTGGCGGTAAGATAAACGACGTCACTATTGTTAGTTTTATTCAGGTAGCCTAGTAGCAGCATTATGAGATTAATAAGCGGAGTTCGGCCGACACTTATTGCTTCGCACAGGGGTGTTTCTATAGCTGTACGTTGTAATTTAAGATGCGCGATGCATTATTGAATGCATCAAAAATTCAGACAGATACTTCCTTTGAGAGAAGTATCACTACATGAATACAAGAAACCCGAAGAGTACATAAAGTTCTACCGAATATACATGCAACTAATAATGTGCTAATTTAACTTCATTCAGAGAAGCTTAAAATCCTCGCATGCATATTTGAAGGGTACGGAATATACTACCTGTGCGACTGCGTCGCGTCGCACAACACCGGAGTATAACCTTCAGGTCCGCCCCAGAACGAATGCAAAACGGAGCAGCCAGCTTCGTGTGGTGCTGGCACGGAAGCAAGGGCGGCTGCACTGAAAGGATGGCCGAGCTCGGGTTAGTAGACATAAGTTGAGATTGAAAATTTTAAACAGACGATGTTTTTAAGCGCGGAGAAACCTCGGCAGTCGCGTACAAAAGTTATCGCCGTGAACCGGCTCGCGATTTCTTCGCCCTCTTCTGCTAAGGTCCCGGAATACGTTCTTCGATTTAATGGGCGTGTAATGAAGTCACTGTTATGGACTATAGAATAAGTACGGAGACTGTGAAATAAATAAAATAAATATAAAGAAAGAGGAAGAGAGAAACAGAATGAGGAGAAAGACGAAGAGAAAGACAAAGACACTACCAGTGTCACACGCGCATTTTTAATCGCGATCAATGCCGATTCGGATAAACCACGATCCGGATTAGGTGCTGCTACACGGTTCCTTTTAATCGTGATCAGGCCCGATCGGCATCAAGACTATTGCGATTCGCGCATCGCGATTTGACTGAGAAATCGTGATTTCGTGTCGTCTGCACCCCTGGTGCAAAAGAAACAAAAAAAAAGAAGCATAAATTTATTCAAACAGATTTGAAAAACTAGATAATAATTTATAAAAGAAATTTTACACTCTTTCAATGGAAAAAATATCTAATAATCTATATTTTAGGATTCGTATTGACCACATATGGCTATGGGAGAAGCAGACAATAAGCAGTTCAACTCTCGCACCGTCGGAGCAGTTGGAGCACCTCGAATCAAATTGATTATGAGTGTCACGAGCTCTTCGACTTTGTCGCAACGTACGCGCACTTCGTGGTCGAATGAAGAGACCTTTACAGTAATTGACCGCTGGCAGGAGGAACTGGGAGACTTTAGGCGCAAGAACTGAAACTCCAGCGTGTACAACGAGGTTGCGATTTCGCAGTCACTGGACGGCTATGAGCAGTGGCCATCAGAAATAAAAGTGAAGATTAGAGTTCTCGCTCAGAAATGCAGGTAAAAGCAAGAAAAAAAAACTCTACCGAATGATGGATTTATGAAAAAAACTTTTGTAGTGGCACGCAAAGTTTTTGACTTTCGAATGATCCTTGCACAAATAAAGTATTGGTCATAAATCGCTTTGTTAGAATGTTGTACGCTGAGTTTTCACAAAGACATGTTTTACCGCACGCATGTGCACTCTGGTGCATTTCATCACACCCAAGCTTCAACTGGGTGTGCTTGGGCCATGCAGCAGCGCCCATAAAGTTCATCGCGATCAAGAAAACCGATCCGGATCACCCTGATCGTGAATAAAAGTGCCCGTGTGACACCAGTAATAAAAAAAGATACAAAATACAGTCAGCAAGCCAGAAAGAGAAAAAAAGAGAGAAACCAAGAGAATAAAAAAAAAAAGGGAATCGAGAGCGTCGAAGAGATATAAAAAGAAAAGAGAAAGCGTGATACACGGAGAAACCGAAAGAAAATCAAAGAAAGGTTCACATGAAAGAAATAGATAAGGAAAGGAAGAAAAAAAATGAAAATGTGTAGAGACAAAAGAAAAGTAAACAGAAAGAGAAGAAAAACAAAGAGTAAGAATAATAAAGAAAAAGAAGAAAGACCGTTCTGCAACGCTTTCCTTCCATCGCACAGGGGTGTTTCTATAGCTGTACGTTGTATTTTAAGATGCGCTATGCATTATTGAATGCATCGAAAATGCAGACAGATACTTCTTTTGCGAGAAGTATCGCTACATGGATACAAGAAACCCGAAGAGTACATAAAGTTCTACCGAAGATACATGTAACTAATAATGTACTAATTTAACTTCATTCAGAGAAGCTTGAAATGCTCGCATGCATATTTGAAGAGTACGGAATATACCACCTGTGCGACTGCGTCGCGTCGCACAACACCGGAGTATAACCTTCATGTCCGCTCCAGAACGAATGCAAAACCGAGCAGCCAGCTTCGTGTGGTGCTAGAACGGAAGCAAGGGCGGCTGCACTGAAAGGATGGCCGAGCTCGGGTCAGTAGACATAAGTTGAGATTGAAAATTTTAAACAGCCGATGTATTTAAGCGCGGAGAAACCTCGGCAGTCGCGAACAAAAGTTATCGCCGTGAACCGGCACGCGGTCTCTTCGTCCTCTTCTGCTTCGGTTCAGGAATACGTTCTTCGATTTGTCGGGCGTGTGATGAAGTCACTGTTATGGACAAGAGAATAAGTACGGAGAGTGTGTAATAAATAAAATAAATATAAAGAACGAGGAAGAGAGAAAAAATGAGGAGAAAGACGAAGAGAAAGACAAAGATACCACCGGTGTCACACGCGCATTTTTAATCGCGATCAGTGCCGATTCGGATAAACCACGATCCGGATTAGCTGCTGCTACACGGTTCCTTTTAATCATGATTAAGCCCGATCGGCATCAAGACTATTGCGATTCGCGCATCGCGATTTGACTGAGAAATCGTGATTTCGTGTCGTCAGCACCCCCTGGTGCAAAAGAAACAAAACATCAAGCATATATTTATAAAAAGTGTTCTACAGTCGCTCCAATGGCTACTTGTGGCGCTGACCGACGCTTCCACGTATAAATGCACATATACACTCTATAAAGTGGACGCAAAGATGACCGTCAGCGTAGCTCAGTGGTAGAGCATCGGACGCTTTATTCAAAGGTCGCTGGTTGGTAGCCCTGCTAACGGCAAGTAGTCTTTTGTCTACTTTTTTTTTGTCACATATTCATTAAAATTACTTCTAACAACATTCCCTATAGCTTCCCTGGCATCATTGTCTGTTAGTTCTCATTAATTTCATCGTATGTACTTCAAACTTACATCAACGATATTTTTCATATCTCTAATGTGTGAAAGGCACCAAGAGCAAAAAAACCCGATTCTCGCATTCTAGAGCCTTCGCAAAGAACCACGCAAAACACGTTTAAATAACGACACAATATAGCAGCATCATAAGTAGAGTGAAGGACAGCACACGCATTGGAATGCGCAGCAACACAGGGTCTACAAACAAGAATAATTACATCGACAGCATAAGAAAAAAAATTGAGGAAACAAACAAAAGACCGGCTACACGTAGACCTACGCACGCTTGATTTTGTAGAGAGAGCTCGAGCGGCTCCATCTCGGCTCCATCTGTGACCCGTAGGCCTGGTCACCTGGGCTCTATGGATCACTGTGGCGCAAAGATAAACGACGTCACTATTGTTAGTTTTATTCAGGTAGCCTAGTAGCAGCATTATGAGATTAAGAAGCGGAGTTCAGCCGACAATTATTGCTTCGCACAGGGGTGTTTCTATAGCTGTACGTTGTAATTTAAGATGCGCGATGCATTATTGAATGCATCAAAAATTCAGACAGATGCTTCCTTTGAGAGAAGTATCACTACATGGATGCAAGAAACCTGAAGAGTACATGAAATTGTATCGAAGATACATGTAACTAATAATGTACTAATTTAACTTCATTCAGAGAAGCTTGAAATGTTCGCATGCATATTTGAAGGGTACGAAATATACTACCTGCGTGGCTGCGTCGCGTCGCACAACACCGGAGTAACCTTCACGTCCGCTCCAGAACGAATGCAAAACCGAGCAGTCAGCTTCATGTGGAGCTGGAATGGAAACAAGGTTGGCTGCACTGAAAGTATGGCCGAGCTCGGGTTAGTAGACATAGGTTGAGATTGAAACTTTTAAACAGGCGATGTTTTTAAGCGTGGAGAAACCTCGGCGGTCACGAACAAAAGTTATCGCCGTGACCAGGCACGCGATCTCCTCATCCTCTTCTGCTTCGGTCCCGGAATACGTTCTTCGATTAGCCGGCTGCGTGATATAGTCACTGTGATGGGCAAAAGAGGAAGTCCGAGAGTGCGAAATAAATAAAATAAATACAAAGAACGAGGAAGAGAGAAAAAGAATGAGGAGAAAGACGAAGAGAAAGACAAAGATACTACAAGTGTCACACGCGCATTTTTAATCGCGATCAGTGCCGATTCGGATAAACCACGGTACGGATTAGGTGCTGCTACACGCTTCCTTTTAATCGCGATCAAGCCCGATTGGGATCAAGACTATTGCGATTCGCGCATCGCGATCTAACTGAGAAATTGTGATTTCGTGTCGTCAGCACCACCTGGTGCAAAAGAAACAAAAGATGAAGCATATATTTATAAAAACAGATTTGAAAAGCTAGATCTAATTTATAAAATAAATTTTACGCTCTTTCAATGGGAAGAATATCTAATAATCTATATCTTAAGATTCGTATTGACCATATGTGGTTATGGGAGAAGCAGACGATAAGCAATTCAACTCTCGCACCGTCGGAGCAGTTGGAGCACCTTGAATCGAATTGATTATGAGTGTCACCAGCTCTTCGACTTTGTCGCAACGTACGCGCATTTCGTGGTCGAATGAAGAGACCTTTACAGTAATTGACCGCTGGCAGGAGGAACTGGGAGACTTGAGCCGCAAGAACTGAAACTACAGCGTGTACAACGAGGTTGCGGTTTCGCAGTGACTGGACGGCTATGAGCAGTGGCCATCAGAAAGTGAACATTAGATTTCTCACTCAGCAATGCAGGTAAATGCAAAAAAAAAAAGACTCTACCGAATGATGGATTTATGAAAAAGAACTTTTGTAGTGGCACGCAACGGTCCTTGCACAAATAAAATATTGCTCATAAATCGCTTTATTAGAATGTTGTACGCTGAGTTTTCACAATGGCATGTTTTAACGCACGCAAGTGCATTCTGGTGCATTTCATCACACCCAAGCACGAACTGGGTGTGCTTGGGCCGTGCAGCAGCGCCCATAAAGTTCGCCAGTTGTGAGGGCTGGGCGGGCTAGGCATGAAGGCTGAGAGGCGTTGTGAACGAGAAGAATGCGCTTTATTCGAACATGAAAACGTGCCGACGCGCCGGAGGCGGGAGCGAGATTGATAAAACGTGTCCCCGGCCCTCGCTTGGGCTTGGAGTTTATCTGAGTAAAGGCGCCGCAGGTGGCGCTGCCGATTAGATAGGCCGCTACGCTATAGTGCGCATGCGGGCGCTCACATCCGGCCCCTCCTTGTCTGACCAAGTCCCATTGGTCTAGGAAAGGAGCACTACTTGGTGGCTTCACTGCGAGAGAGAATAGTCCTTCAAGCGCTCGGGTGGGCGCTTTTGGCGGTGAGGTCGCGAGGAGGGTACCGCTGGAGGCAAAACTGCAGGGCCAAGGGAAACTGGTGTATGAGATAACTCATTGCCAACACTGGGAGAGCCAGATAAGTCACACAAAGGCCACTCTTGGGTTTTCACAATGTAAGGCTCGACATAAGGTGGCACGTAGTGCTTGAGTTGAGAGACGTGCACTATCCTGTCTTGGAGTCGATCACGAGGACCTTGACCGGTTACGCGGCTAACGACAAACGTAACGGGTGTTTTCTGGTTGGTGATTTGGTATATTCCCTTGAATTTGGGTGCCAACTTTCCAGTTCCATCTGCTACAGGCTCTTGGCGGCGCACCCAGACGAACTGGCCGACTTGGAAGGAGTGGTCTCGATGGGACTGATCATATGCTGTCTTCCGTTTCCCTTGTGCTTCCTCGGTATTACTTGCTGCTACGGCCCGGTTCTGAGACAGCATTAGGAGACGGTCTTGTAGGGTCCTGGCTGTGGCGGGACGGTGGCGTTGATATGGGAGCTTGGGGACGTATCCATACAGTAGTTCAAATGGAGAGAAACAGCTGCTGGCGCTATAGCTTGTGTTGATGGCAAAAGCAGCTTCTTCGAGTTTGCTTGCCCAGGAGGTCTGGTCCGTTGGACACAGCTTACGAAGAACGGAGACTAAAGTCCCATTGCTTCTCTCTACAAGACCATTGCTGGCTGCGCGGTATGCCACTGAATAATGAATCTCAGCACCGTGCATGTGCATGAAGTGCTTAAACTGGTGAGATTCAAAGGCTGCTCCATGGTCAGACATGCAGTCATCAGGACAACCAAAGCGGAAGAACACCGACTGTAAATGTGCTATAACTTCCTTAGCTGATGTTGAAGTTACAGCCGCTGGGACAATGAAACGCGTGGCAAAGTCAATGACATTCAAAATGTACTTCTTTCCTGAAGCAGCCGGCATTGTGATGTGATCAATGGCAATTAAGGCAAAAGGAACATCCGACACTGGCATGAGACCCATTTTGCCAACACTTTTAGATATTGGGCGGTTGTTGCTTTGGCAGATCTGGCATGCTGTGACGTAGTGGGTCACTGAAGACGTAAGGTTTGGCCACCAGTAACGTTCTCTCACTTTGGTCAGTGTCCGGGTTACATCCATGTGGCCTCCACCGTCATGAACAACCTCCAGGACAGCCTGGCGCATCTTTGCTGGCACTACAATAGCTTGAGAACCTGAAGTCGCGTCACTATGGTACAGGATGTCATCAATTATGGCAAGGTCATGGTCCCACGATTCTGAAGATGACAGAGAGCGACGAAGGTCCTGGCACTCTTTGTCTTCTGCTTGCATAGCTGCGAGAGACTGTGTCTGATGGAGGACTGCTGCAGATAATCGTGACAGCATGTCAGCAACCACGTTTTGACGGCCTGGATGGTGCTGCACAGTGAAGTTGAACTCTGTAAGATCCATCAACATGGTCGTAAAACGACGTGAAGGCCTGATGTTGGCTGTTAAGCATGCAACGGTCCAGTTGTCAGTCAACAGGCAAAATTTCTTGCCGAGCAAGTAGTGTCGGAACTTGATCGTAACCGCCCAGTGGACACCAATACACTCCTTCGGCAAGGCATCATTCTACCAGCCTTAGGACCTTGGGCATTCCCCGCAGTGGTTGTCAGCCGAGGTAGCAAGAAGCGCCTTTGTGTTAACTATGTGCCCCTAAACAAGATGACTGTGAACGTCGTGCAACCACTTCCACATGCGGATGACATCATGGATGACATTGCTGGGTCACAGTACTTCGCCTGCCTTGACCTAAGTTTGCTTACTGGCAAGTTCGCGTTCGTAAGGAAGACCAGGCAAAAACTGCTTTTGTGACCCACTATGGCACCTTTATGTGGACCCACATGCCATTTGGGCTGAAGAACGCACCTGCCACTTTCCAGCGAGCCATGCAGTCAATTTTTGCTAACCTGCAGCCCCATTGCCCAAAGTGCGGTGTGCGGGTGTACTTGGATGATGTTCTGGTTTTGCGCCAACTTTTGACGAGTTTGCAAGGTTACTCGACGAAGTACTTGGTGCACTCCTTGCCAGTGGATTCAAAGTTTCACTTGACAAGTGTAAGTTTGCTTTGAAGTCTATCAGGTTTCTCGGATTCATTTTGAGCAGGGACGGCAAGCAGCCTGACCCTGCCAAAGTCGAAGCCATCATGAAAATCCCACAGCCTGCAAACAGCAAAGCAGTTTTGTCATGGCTCCAGACAGCAAACTTCTATCGCCGATTTGTGAAGAATTTCTCTCGGATAGCAGCACCGTTGCAGAGTCTCATACGGTCTGAGGAGTTTGCCTGGACCAGCGACTGCAAAACGGAGCAGCCAGCTTCGTGTGGTGCTGGCACGGAAGCAAGGGCGGCTGCACTGAAAGGATGGCCGAGCTCGGGTTAGTAGACATAAGTTGAGATTGAAAATTTTAAACAGACGATGTTTTTAAGCGCGGAGAAACCTCGGCAGTCGCGTACAAAAGTTATCGCCGTGAACCGGCTCGCGATTTCTTCGCCCTCTTCTGCTAAGGTCCCGGAATACGTTCTTCGATTTAATGGGCGTGTAATGAAGTCACTGTTATGGACTATAGAATAAGTACGGAGACTGTGAAATAAATAAAATAAATATAAAGAAAGAGGAAGAGAGAAACAGAATGAGGAGAAAGACGAAGAGAAAGACAAAGACACTACCAGTGTCACACGCGCATTTTTAATCGCGATCAATGCCGATTCGGATAAACCACGATCCGGATTAGGTGCTGCTACACGGTTCCTTTTAATCGTGATCAGGCCCGATCGGCATCAAGACTATTGCGATTCGCGCATCGCGATTTGACTGAGAAATCGTGATTTCGTGTCGTCTGCACCCCTGGTGCAAAAGAAACAAAAAAAAAGAAGCATAAATTTATTCAAACAGATTTGAAAAACTAGATAATAATTTATAAAAGAAATTTTACACTCTTTCAATGGAAAAAATATCTAATAATCTATATTTTAGGATTCGTATTGACCACATATGGCTATGGGAGAAGCAGACAATAAGCAGTTCAACTCTCGCACCGTCGGAGCAGTTGGAGCACCTCGAATCAAATTGATTATGAGTGTCACGAGCTCTTCGACTTTGTCGCAACGTACGCGCACTTCGTGGTCGAATGAAGAGACCTTTACAGTAATTGACCGCTGGCAGGAGGAACTGGGAGACTTTAGGCGCAAGAACTGAAACTCCAGCGTGTACAACGAGGTTGCGATTTCGCAGTCACTGGACGGCTATGAGCAGTGGCCATCAGAAATAAAAGTGAAGATTAGGGTTCTCGCTCAGAAATGCAGGTAAAGCAAGAAAAAAAAACTCTACCGAATGATGGATTTATGAAAAAAACTTTTGTAGTGGCACGCAAAGTTTTTGACTTTCGAATGATCCTTGCACAAATAAAGTATTGGTCATAAATCGCTTTGTTAGAATGTTGTACGCTGAGTTTTCACAAAGACATGTTTTACCGCACGCATGTGCACTCTGGTGCATTTCATCACACCCAAGCTTCAACTGGGTGTGCTTGGGCCATGCAGCAGCGCCCATAAAGTTCATCGCGATCAAGAAAACCGATCCGGATCACCCTGATCGTGATTAAAAGTGCCCGTGTGACACCAGTAATAAAAAAAGATACAAAAGACAGTCAGCAAGCCAGAAAGAGAAAAAAAAGAGAGAAACCAAGAGAATAAAAAAAAAAGGGAATCGAGAGCGTCGAAGAGATATAAAAAGAAAAGAGAAAGCGTGATACACGGAGAAACCGAAAGAAAATCAAAGAAAGGTTCACATGAAAGAAATAGATAAGGAAAGGAAGAAAAAAAATGAAAATGTGTAGAGACAAAAGAAAAGTAAACAGAAAGAGAAGAAAAACAAAGAGTAAGAATAATAAAGAAAAAGAAGAAAGACCGTTCTGCAACGCTTTCCTTCCATCTGGGCACCACTATAGGGCGAAGCTGCCTCAATATTTGTATTTGATTTACCATAATGAAACAACAATGGCCAGATAAATTTGTACACAGAAATCTAATGACACTCCAAAGCGATCAGACTTGTAAAATCCAGGATTACCATGGCAAGACAAACATGTTAGGAATTTTTATTCGATGTCCGAATTATTCGACAGTGCTGCACGTGTCTGGTGCATGGGTGCGTCGGTGCGCCCTTGAATGAGTCGTGTGTTTGCCCTCTAACAATATTTGGAAATTAAACAGCAAGTTAGGCCTGCCTGAAGAGCAAGGACACTGTGCGAATGAAGAATCATTTCGATAAATGTTTTGAAATCAACAGAAATGCAGAGACAGTGAGAGCGGCTGGCTTTATAGAGGGCGTACTTTATTTCTCCTACATAACAAGTGAATATGTTATACTGGCCAAAATAAGCTTTAGTAGGGAGGCGGCTAAGCATATTGGGAAGGGCGTTTCAGCCCAACTAAGATGAAACACGCAGTGTTTCGAGAGAAAAGTCTCTGCTGCACTGGTGTTGCCAAGCCATGAAACCGTACGCGTAGGGAAGGGTGTTACCGCACCACTGACGTCGTTGGAAAACTGTGTCGGAACGCAGCTTATTCCCTAAGGTGCTTCTTTTTCCCTATAATCCCGGCTCCAATTCCTTAGAAAATGTAGGTCTGTCAGCGCCACCAACGTTGCCAACCATTTGTAGGCCTAACTGTCGCCTTCTCAACTTTTAGTGGAACGGAGACGAGTGGCGGGACGTATCCAATTTTCGTGGCTCACACCCATTCACGATAAACCGTGACGACATTAAACGCGGGGAAGCCGAACCCCTAATCACTACTAAAAGGATATGCGATTGAGACGAAGCTGAACATCGGCGTAGGGAGGCCAGGAGCCAGCCGCCATATTCACTGTAACGCATCGCTTAAATATTTTCTCGAACGTTCTGCGTCGCAGTGGATTGCCTAGTGCTGCACTTCTACGAAAACTAAGCACGCTCTGCGACGGCTCTTTCTCGAAAGGAGGGGAACAAACAAGCGAAAAACTGGAAACACTTTTTTCCTTGGCGAAATATCGAACGAAAAACGAATCAGCAAAGAGGAGAGACGGTGGCGCACGTACGGTAAACAAGGTTCGCCACCATTTCGTGCCTTTCATTAAACTTCCAAGGTGAGTTCGTCGAGGCACTGTTTACTTTCCGTATTTGCTTTTGCCGTCCCGATTCTACCCTCTTCAATGAGACCTAGCTCACTTCCGTGTCCTCTGGTTTTACGTTTGTGTGGGCGCGATCGATAACTGCTATAATAACTTCGCGGAACACATATACGGCATTGCGGAGAATGTGCGCCGCTGATGATAAGGTAAAAGAAAAAAAAAGACTACGCGAGGATGTTCAGTGCACTGCCGTACCCGCTGAATTAAAGCAAGAAAAAAATGCGGCGCAGCAGTTTCTCGAACAACTCCGTAACTTTTGTGTTTGTTGATGATTTCGTATACAGGCCGTTGTTCGAATACAGTAGGCGTGAAGCTTTGACCTTGCATTGCTTTACTTCTTAATTATCAACGTGCAATGCAACTGCTAACCGGGTGGTGAGCAGAGCAAAGAGAAACCCGTGAGTATGGACAGATGCAGTCTTAGATTGAGAATCAAATTCGGTTGTGTTACGAATGGAAAGGAAATTTCATAACGTGACTGAGTTAAAAAAAAAACTGCGCGAGCTGCTTTATAAGCAGAGTGGTTCTGTGGGTGCGCAAAGCAGACCAGAATTTCTTTCGACCACAACACATGAAAGAACCTGACACGCGCAAATGAGATAGAGTCACAAGTTGAAAGAAGAACAAAAAAACGTGCGACAAAAAAAAAGGACATCACAGACCCCGATTTGCCCCATCCTTTCGTCATTTTCTCGTCGCAGCATTTTTCATCTCGGGGGAAATATAATGAAGAGTATAAAATACTTGGAGCGGCGAACGAAAAATTACCAACAGAATATAGGGGAAAAAATGGAAGCAGATAAGAACTGGTGCGCTGATCAGCCAGCCACACTCTGATTACCTCTTCGATTTTACGTATCTGCGAATTTTCTGCCCTTTTCTGATTATCGGTTCCGGGCGCTTTCCCGTATTCTCGACTTTGATGTTTTGAGGTTTGCAAACGCTGAATCACGAGAGCGCACGTCTATCGGAGTCAACCAGTTGAGAACGTCAAGAAAGCGGAAAGAGGGGGCTCGTCGTTCCCTTCGATTTCCCGAACACAAAAGAACGGCGCTTTCGTTACGTTACACTATATAAATATATTCGTTCGCTCCGCTTCTTCACAATCGGTTCCAGACGAGCCACTCGGTCGGCTCGGAAACGTCGATATCTCCTTGCTCAAGACATTTCTGTTTTTACTTTCCCGATGCAGTTGATGGTAGCGTATTTACTTTTTGCACATCGCTGTTGGTATAACTACTGAAAATCGTTTCCTTTTTGCATCCTTTTTTGCGCAACCAGTCGAATTGGGCCATGAGTGCCGTCAAATATGCGCCAAGTATCAGCGAGTGCGGTGCAGTCGTTTAAGGTTAGCCATTTTATGCTGTCATTCAGGGTTTGTGACGTCCAGACGCTTCTAAATTGAAAGAGCGGAGATGTCACTTCGGGAGCCCGTCAACGTGTAACACCCAAGTGTCCGTCAGAAACTGGTGAAAACTTTCTCCGAAGTGACGACTATTGAAAATTACGACTTTAAGGGGATGTGTGACATTGATTAAAGCAATAAGCCTTTACAGGTTACAGCGACAGAAATCCGTTCAAAACGTCGATCGAGATGGCTCTGCTGATAAAGATATCGCGTCATCTCGTGACCGAGGCAAGCGCCCTTTTCCATCTTCTGCAAACGAGCATTTTCAGACGGGTGGTTTGTTCATTTACGGCTGCAAATTCCGGACCAGTCCAAACAGGGTAAGCAGAGCGAATAGCATAAGAACTCCTGCAAGTTACCCAGGTTACAAACGTTATGTTTTGTTATTGTTCCAGAAAAAAAGATTACATGTTATGCCGTAGATAGGTGTAACAAGAAGTAGTTCTACACGCCAGTTTTGTCGGGTGTGCCCAGTGGTATTTGTTGAGAGCGATAGCAAGTTTCTTAGGTGCAATCATAGAAATTTAATCTACTCAAAATTTTTCCGGAAACAGAGCTGCTTGATACTGTCTTTACTATATATTTGAGGTGAATAAGGGAATCATGTTTTTTCGTTCAATATTCCTAATATAGTTGTCATTGCGCGGGTTCCGAATGACACAAGCGTATTTAAATATGTATGGATGTGATCATAGTGATGCAACTAACTAGTTCTCAGCAAGGATGAGTGTCCTGCAATTCTAGCTAACAGACTTTAAAAGGGTATCACACTAAGTTTGTCGGGTGGCTTTCACCACTGCAAGGCAGCGCAAAAAACGCAGACGCAGAATGAACAACACGGGTCTGAACGCCGACCATTGACAATCAGAGCACGGTCCTGTCTGTTGCTTCTCTGTCCTCGTTTTTCGCGCTGTTTTGCTGTAATGTATCAGCTGGTAGTTGGCGCTTGCTTCCGTCTAATCCTTCTGCGTCTTCGCTTTTCGTGCTTGGTTGCAGTCATAAGATTGCTGGTAGTCAGCACTTGTTGGTGGCTGTTCTTTCTGTGTCTGCGTTTTTCACGTTGCTTCGCAGTCATGAGATTGTTGGGGATTGGTGCTTGGTCGTGGCTTTCTTTTTTTCTGTGTCTGCGTTTTTCGCACTGTTTTGCAGCCATTGTATTGTATTGTCCATTCTTCATGTGTCCTCATTTCTGGCACTTTTTATTTTTTTTCGTAATCATGTAGCAAGCACATTTTCGGCAACGCCGGCTTGAGAATTTCGTTCGTGCTCCAGAGTAAGATATAAGTAATAGTAAAGCCGAGTAATTTTAGGCTAGAAACTTGTCAAATTTATGAAGAACAAACATTTAAATGTTAGGATATACTACACTCGTGCCAGACGAAGGGAATTTTTTGTCTGTGGCAATAACCGTTCCCAAGGTCTTTTACTGATGGGGCATACTAGTAAGGCAAGAAAATGTTAGGTGCAACTTGATCGTCATTGTTAGCATAAATTTTATTGTACAAAACAAAACAGTCGTTGAATAAACATGTATGTTTGTACATTTATGGTGTTTACAATGTAATCAGTGTGCAACAACCGCCGATGATCCAGAACGCTTGTTTGAGGTGCCCCAAATGTTATAGGAACGCACTTCGAGAGTTTGTCGATCCCTTGCTAAAATGCTTTTGGTTAGTTGAATATACGTCCATCCAGGGCATTATTTCATATTTAAGGGGCAATTTTCTGTTAGAAACAAAGGTTAAAGGTGTCACTCATGTGGAAGGCCGGGTGTCGAGACTCTACGTATAGCACCTGCGAGGGCCTCATATCTGTGCATTCGCATTTTCGTACCGTCACCAGCATCAGGTTTTTTTTTCGTTAACTATGCCGCTGCCATAAACAAATAAAGCTTACTGCGCAAGTGCAGTGCCCCTCACCCCTTTTTTTCTCGTCATTGTGTTGCTTATTCTCTCTGAAATTATTTCTTTAACCACGTTGTGCGTTGCTGTCTCCTGGATTTTTTTCTTTTCTTGTTAATGCTGGGGCTGATGCTGATAATGACTAATTATAGGTGAGCCCTGTTTTCTTGGCTGGAAGTGCAATCATTGCAATGGGTTGGACACATTCAACCTACTGCTTGCTACGCAGCGAACATTGTGTGCCGCCTTGTGTGATTCATCACTTCTGTCACGCAATATTCGGTCTCTAAGCCTGACTCCGTCCCAGGCGCGGCTGCAAAGCTCCTTTTTCCAAAGCGTTTTCAAGCCCTGGCGCAGTTCTGTGGTGGGATACTTAACTGTGACGCAGAGTACTTGGGTAGTATTCCGGGCGGAAGCGTTATTTAGCGTGAGTGACATTTATTATTATTATTATTTGATTCTTTGTATCACATGCCTTGAGCTTCAAGCTCGGCGTCTGATAGGGCATTTAAAACTTTATTAAGCTGACAGAATGGTGGATGATGGGCCTGGTTGCATTCAAGTGCGGCGTGTCTTGCGGAGATGGGGGAGGTGGTTATCGGTTGTAAATGAAGAAAGCTGCCGCCCATACCACGGCGTTTCTGCGCCACAGGGAGAGAACCTGGGAAATAGAAGAGAGAGGAGGTTAACACACAAACGCGTGTAGTCAATACGCTTGCAATTTTTGTTGACCAAGCGACGGGGTTAATTCTCCGTTACACTTGAATTAGCGTGAGGTTAGTTGTTCAATAGTGACGTGGGGCGAACGATAATCTCTGTAGGCGTGCCTGTATACGCTACTCATTGCGAAGCTTTCTTGCCCGCATGGTGAGCATAGCATTATTTCTTTTCTGCTTTGAAGAGGGCAGAGATGTGTCGGTGGTTGTTGTAGTTGACGATGATGACACCGATTACCATAAAAATGGCCAAGATTCATGTGGAAGGGCCGCATGCGCACTCACACAAGCAAGGTGTTGCCGAGCGAAAAAACAGGACCAGAAACAACAAGAAAAGTAACTCACCCTCACGAAGAAAAAGGCAAGAAGCGTTCGCTCTCCATGTTCAAGCTGTGTTGGTATAGAAGCATGTTGCAAAGACCTCGGGTGAAAAAGAAAAGCACATTGTTTTCGTTTGCCGAATAGTGGAGACAAAGCACGGTGCAGATATTTTTTCAGTGTTTTCTCTGTAGGCGTACTGTACTTTCTGCGACTGACGCGTAAGTTTTATGAGGCGTGTGTAGAGCGCAGAACTTAGCACTGTGGTTTTCTTGCCACTTGGCTGGGTACCACACATTGCTTGGATTATCACACCAAGTGGGCATCTCTAACGGCCGGAAATATCTCTTGGCAAGTTCGTTCGCAGCACAGAGAGGAAGTGGCTTTTAATGCCTCTCGTAAGCGATTCAGAGAGAGAAAGAAAGAACGACGTACCAACAGCCATTCGTTTCTTGTCCTGCTCAAAGAAAGAAAACACCAACAACTTTCCTGCCGCATCCGCTAAATAGCTTTGTCCTGCGCCGGCCATCTACCAAGTGGTCGCCATGTTCGAGCCACGCAAGCACCGTGCTCAGCTGTAGCTTGTCCGAGTTCTACAGCTCATAAGACCGGAAACAACACAAAGGATTGAGACACGACGTATGTCTTTGGTGAGCACGGTATTTCATCGCAGTGGCAATGAAACAGATGGTCCAGTCGAACACCCATCGTCGTCATAGGTGTCGTACCGTAAGCCGCTATGCTTAAACAGTAGTTTGGAGTTAGATTTACTACATAGGTTATGTTTTTAAAACGTGAACCATCTACGAACACTCTTTTAACGTGGACTCAATTACAAAGATTGTTTTCACAGCTACAGCATTGTTTGCGTTGCACTCTGGAAAGTCATCAAGCACATCCGAATAGTCACTTTTCGAAAACCTTAGGCGCTGAGCACCACTCGGAGCGTTCTTTTGAAGCGCCATTATCTGGAATGTCTTTTATTGGTAGTCCCGTTTATGGTCCAGGGAAAACGCCGAGTAAGACCAAGTCTGAAAGGCGTACGGATGGACCCTATTGCTGCACGCTCATTTTGGTCACGTGGAAGCTAGGCGTACGCAAACTCATCCACGTACGTAAAACTGAACGTTTATATTGACATCTGCAAGCGCAGTATCGCTAACGTGCCCGGAGCATGAAAGAAACCACAGCTATCATTCACCCATTAGCCGCCTTTTTTAACGAGGAAAGTATGCCAGCATCTCAGCAGCGAGGGGGTCACTTCAACTCAGAAGAAACTTGACGCATGGCGTCATACCATTTGACCAAAAGATGAGGTGCTTGCTGGCGTTCTCGAGATGTGTCTGTTTTGCTTGTGTAAGTGGTCGCCCTTAGTCACTGGGAAGCCAGCATAAATTTGTGCCCACTGAATGGTTTCAGTTGTCCCGAAGAGCGCACAGCAGATGCATCTGGGGGCTCCCATCTGAGGCACGAGGACTGGCGGAGTGACGACAGTGAAGCTCGGTGGGTTGCGCCAGGCCGAGAACGGCGAGAGAGAAAGGAACTCTCGAAGAAGAAGATTGGGAGCGTACTTTCGCTCGGGTGGGCAGAGGGCTTACGTGCTCGGCGCCGATAGAGCCCATGACGGTCAGCGCAAAAAAAGACCGCGAAAAACGAGGAAGTAAGCATCACATGCACTGTGTCGTGTACTTCCTTGTTTATGGTGTTCTTTTTTTGCACTGACCATCATGAGTACGTTCAAACTAGCCGAATTCGCTACATTACGTAGTCCGTAGAGCTAATACAACATGCTCTAGAGAAAGCGCTGGGCCGATAAAGCGGCAAGCAGAAGAGCACCGATATGTTGGTAGATTGTCATAGTTATCGTCGCCATTATTTATGGAAGCGCTAAAAATTTGTGGTACTTAGCGCTCACAATGATTCCGGCACTATCAGCCGTGAACAAGCATTTGTACAAAATAAAAGCGTGCAGGAAATTTCGGGTGTTTATTTTTCAAATAGCTTCAGGAAAGATACGAAAGCCATTTATGAAGTTTACTGTGCACGGAAAGAGCTTGTAGGCCAGTTTACTAGACGGCGCCACCATATCAGCCGAGTGTGCATGGGCCAACCGCCGATTGCGCCCTATTGCATCCTGTGCAGATCCCTATTGTCCCGTCGTCTGTGTTTTCTGCCACAACGTACAACGTACCGCTATTGCTGTCATGTGAGATCAATGGCTGATCCAAAAGAACAGGGGAGGGTAATAAGGGTGACCGCCCCATTCTACAAAGCCTGTGTCAGCTCCTCACTCTCATTAGTGCCTGCCGTCGACAACACTGATTGGGACCAATAAGCTGGTCAAATCAACAGTATTTATGCTGTGATGAAGTTGTTGTGGTGATTGTAATTGTAATAAAAATAGGCGTCACGACACTCCCTCCGTTCTCCAGTTTTACTAGCTACACCACCACCACCCTACCAAAATATACGGCTGGATCTGCTCCTCCATGACAGTTGTTTTAACGCGAGATTGTTAAAGAACTCGATAGGCAGAAATTCCGACGTTGGCGTCGCTGTCAGCGTGGGCGTCGTTGGTTGTGAGCGAAAAATCATCTTGGCGGTGACCGAAAAACAGAGAACGGTGAAAATAAAATAAATCACAGAAATTTCGGGGTCCGAGTGAGGATTGAAGCCAGGCCGTCTGCGTGGAAAGATGATGTACTATTATTTTTCAGTACCTTAATTCTCAATTGTGCACGAATTTACGCACTACTGAAACATGTCACACATGCAACTCGTCATGCAATGCAACGCGCTTTATTTTGATTATTTTTTTACAATTTCTCTCTGGTTCTCGAATACAGAGTGTAACGCATCGAACATTACCTTATCTTCAAAGTAACCTGAGGTTATCACAGAAGTCATAGAATCAAAGAAAAGTAATCGCAGCTCGAAGCGCTGCATACATCACTCCAGCACAAAGAGAGAGAGAGAGAGAGAGAGAGAGAGAGAGAGAGAGAGAGAGAGAGAGAGAGAGAGAGCAAGGAAGCAGCGCGAGTATTCCACACGCAAGACGAGGCGCGCTTATCTCAGTAAGAAATCCAACGGCATAGGTCTAACCATCGGTCAGCGTAACACCCACTCCACGGAAACGCACTTGCATTCGGGCCCTTAAGGTGTGCATGCAGTGAAGTACAGTTTGTTCACAGCTACATTCATAGTCTCTCTGAATCTTCATACATGCACAAAATAGCGCAAAAGCAGACACGACTGACGCGCACCGCCACACATGCTAGATCGACGACCTAACTAACCTTGCAGAAACAGAAGCAGCTGCCCAGATGGATACAAGATTCGCATTTGTATGGAAGATTGGACGGATGAATGGGTTGGATGGATACAAGATTCACAAGAGCTTGGGAGGAATTAGGTTAGATGGTTATCGTTGCGAATCTATTACGCAAAGTTTTGGAAACACTCATATTTGCTGAAGCAATGTCAATACCGCACGACTTTAAGCGATGCTTTCCTCATTGCAATGAGAGATGGTGCGCGCAGTCTCGAGTTCAATTTCGCTTCATGGCGGCCCGTGCATGTCTCTGCATGCATTGAAGAAACGACGTGCGATCTGCTGTTTGCCGAGAAAACAGGCATTTCAAAGTCCACTTTATAGCGGGATTTAAAGTTCCATGACAGTTGTATTCTTATTGAACTTAACTTCTTCAATCAGTATTGCTGAACGGCGAAGATAATATATTCGTAAACAACGCAAATCACAAAAAAGACGCTTTAAAGTGTCTTAAGAAGACCTCCTTATAGCAGGATTTTCTGTCTTGATAAAACTTGTTCTGCAGATGACTTCATTAATCTGGAATTTTGACGACTTAGACGACATATCCCTTAATAAGACTGATTCTATCTCTTTCGAGCGAGCAGGGGGCGGGGTGGGGGCGACAGCAGATGCAATAGTACAATGGAACACTTCTATCACCACATAGCAAAACGGATGACGAACACTGACAAAACACAGAAATACACAGAAGAAACTTGCAAAAAAGAGAAACGGAATATCCTTACTAAAGGTTTATGAGATTTAATCTCGATGATTCTCACGGAGTGGAGCTGACTATTTTGTTTCTGAGCTCTTCCCTTTTGAAGGTGAACCACTGCAACAACGATGCCCTTTCCTTTCGTTGGTGTGGTGTATCGTTTTCTGAGGCTGCTGCGGCTTATCATGTGTCCTTTGCGAAACGTCTAGGGTTATCACGTGTCTTCTGAATTACTTACGGGCGACGGTGCGACGCAAGCGTCATGCACTCTCCAACAGCACCTATAATTTACAGCCACAGTGAGCGAAGAAAGGCGTAATCTAACGCTTTCGTGAGTGGCGCCTGGAATCGCAGCCGAGGGCAATGCGGTCGGGGCATATCACCACGATGGACTGGCCCATTCACCTGCCGTCATAATGGAGGGCGCGGTCTCTCTGGAGGAGCGATCGCGCGGGCATTGCACTCTTCCTAGTCCTTTTGCCACTTTGCGCTTCCGCGATTCAGCGTTTTCACATGGCCTCGCTGTCTCACCACCGAATCCATACGAAATAAAAAGAAGGACCTGCCGTGCACGGTAAGCCACCTTGCGGCAGACTGGGCCGTCGGGCTGAGAAGAGAATTTTCAGTTTGTCTGTAGGCTTCCTAGTCATTACGTTTTTTTTTCCTTTTTACGAGTTACGGCCGAATTAGGGACGTAAAAATTGTACGGGTGTAGATTCCGCATCTCTGAGTGAAATACAAAGCATACAAAGTGCGAATATAGAAGTATTAAATTGTAATATATGATATGAAACAGCTAATTGTGTTAATTTTGTGCATTTGTGATTTTGTGAATTTTTGCAGTATTGTTGTATGTGTAAGTATAATAATTAATTTGTTTGTTTATTGTTAACACCATTTTGTATACTTATGCCATGTAGGGTTGCCGAATCTCTGCACACTGGCTTTATTTTCTTGTATGTGCTTGTATGGAATTCCCAGATGTGTAGTATATGCCATAGTTTGGGACACCGAACTGTCTGGCCTCTTTCAAACCTTCCCCTTGCCCTTTTTTTTTTCGCGCACCAAACATTTCGCAGATGGTCAATAAAGTTCAATTAGCAACGCTGGTAGTTAAGTGATGATGTAGAATGTAACCAGAGAAGCACGAAGCAAATATTGCAGCGTCATAAAAGCTTGACTTGACTGCTGGTGGAAAGCATTGACTGATATACTGTAATTAACTCAAAGTACATTTACTATATTGTTCTAAGGAGAACACTTGCGCAACATAGTTTTTTTTTCTGTTGCGCAATTCGTCACCGAACCTAATCAGTGTGCACTGTGCTATGTACAAACCGTAGAGTTTGCCACACTAATGCATTAAAAGCCTGCGTTGCGCCGAAACTACGTAAGAGATCACTGTCGGTGTATAAGTCCTTTTACCGCGCCTAGATGACGACGCGATCTCTGTGAACCTAAGGTCCCTAGATGAAACAAGTTTCCAAGGTAGCGACACCCTCCCTTTTCCTCCTCGCTTATTTGCCTGAAGCGCCCCCTAGAAGGTTTAAAACTTTCATCCAAAAGCGAATGTTTGGGTTCTGTTGCTACGGTGAATAGATGTAAATGAAACAAAATGGAACGAAATAAGACGTAGAATAAACAGTTACCTTTATGAACATAAACGGCACAATACAAGAGCAAGCGGGATGTGCGTTACTCAACCGGCAACGTTGGGCAGTTCTATACTTTACACCACTAGCCATGGCGTCTCGCGTAGTACATTTTAGTTCCACGGCCGCGGTATTTCGTCCAGTTCTAACTAGTCCACTTCTCCGATTGTGTTTTGTTCGTGCTGTGACACAGTGAACGTGCTTCTTGCTGGATCCTGTAAGTGGCCACAGGGCGTGACGTTGTGACGATTGATTACAACCGGCTTGTGCACACGCAAGAAAAAAAACTACGACCAGACTGGTACGAACACTCGTCCAGCAGCACTGCGATGACGTTTTTTTTAAATGTGCCCATTTGGACAATCGTGATGCCAAGTGATTCTGATGCGGTGCTGGGAACTTCCTGAAAAGTGAGAGTTCTATACTGGTGAGGTGTCTCGAAGCAGCGCGTTTCGGCTCAAGCGGGAACTGGTCAAGAGTGAAATGTTTCTGAAGGTGCGTTGATTACAACCTACAGCTGTTCTGTATACGTGCATACCCACATGTATTTGTACCAACTGGCATGCACTAGACACGCATTAGACGCGCGCCTGGCGTTTCAATAAAAACCGACAAGTGAACTCGCTTCGCAGATCCGCGTCGACATACGTTGACGGAGTTGCACGAAAGCATTCGCGTGAAATGGTTCATAGTTGCACCACAGAACACGTTGCACTTCAAGGTGCGCTTCATCTCGGAAAGCACGAGGTAAGGTTTATGAGATTTAATCTCGATGATTTTCACGGAGTTGAACTGACTATTTTGTTTCTGAGCTCTTCTTTTCTGAAGGTGAACCACTGCAACAACGATGCCCTTTCCTTTCGTTGGTTTGGTGCATCGTTTTATGAGGCTGCTTAGGCTTATCATGTGTCCTTCAGCAAAACTTCTAGGGTTATCATGTGTCGTCGGAATTACTTACGGGCGACGGTGCGACGCAAGCGTCATGCACTCTCCAACAGCACCTATAATTTACAGCCACAGCGAGCGAAGAAAGGCGTAATCTAACGCTTTCGTGAGTGGCGCCTGGCATCGCAGCCAAGGGCGATGCGGGTCGGGGAATATCACCACGATGGACTGGCCCTTTCACCTGCCGTCATAATGGAGGGCGCGGTCTCTCTGGAGGGGCGATCGCGCGGGCATTGCACTCTTCCTAGTCCTTTTGCCACTTTGCGCTTCCGCACTTCAGTATTTTCACATGGCCTCGCTGCCTCACCACCGAATTCATACGAAATAAAAAAAAACAGGACCTGCCGTGCACGGGAAGACACCTTGCGGCAGACTGGGCCGTCGGGCTGAGAAGAGAATTTTCAGTTTGTCTGTAGGCTTCCTAGTCAATACGTTTTGTTTTCTTTTTACGGTATACGGCCGAATTATGGACGTAAAAATAGTAGGGATGTAGATTTCACATCTTTGAGTGAGATACAAAGCATACAAAGGGCGAATATAGACGCATCTAATGTTAATATATTATATGGTACTACAACAGCTAATTCTGTTAATTTTGTGCATTTGAGATTTTGTGAACTTTCACAGCAATGATGTATGTGTAAATGTAATAATTGATTTGTTTGTTTGCCACGTAGGGTTGCCGAATCTCTGCACACTGGTTTTACTCTCTTGTATGTGCTTGTGCGGAATTCACACATGTGTAGTATATGCCATAGTTTGGGACACTGAACTGTCTAGCCTCTTTCGAGCCCCCACCCCTTCCCCCCTCCCCCTTTTTTCGCGCACCAAAATTTCGCAGATGGGGAATAAAATTTAATTAGCCACGAGGGTAGTGGTAAGTGATGATGCAGAATATAGGCCGAGAAGCACGAAGGAAACATCTCAGCGTTATAAAAGCGTTACTTGACTGCTGGTGCAAAGCATTGACGAATATACTATTATTAACTTAAAGTACATTTACTATATTGTTCTAAGAAGAATAATTGCTTAACAGAATTTTTTGTTCATTTGCGCAATTCGTCACCGAACCTAATCAACGCTCACTGTGCTGTTGGCAAACCATAGAGTTTGCCAGATTAATGCACTAAAAGCCTGCGTTGCGCTGAAACTACACAAGGGATCACTGTTGGTGCTCGCTGTTGTCAAGATCATGTACCACCCCTAGATGACGACGCGACCTCTGCGAACCGAGATCGTTGTGAGAGATACAAGATCTCAGAGCTCGGGCATGTGCTTTGGTAGTGCAGTGGGAAGAGCAGGCAGCACCTATGGTCAGTGACCTAGAGGTCGCTGGCCCGACTCCCAGGTCGTCGAAATCTCCAAAACGCTTTCTCACGGCTTTTCTTTGTGAGCTGTTCATGTGCACTTTGTCAGCGTGACTTCCACGACAGAACTGAGGCCAGTGAAGTTCTGGTCATGCCCGGCATTAAATACTTTCGTGAGAAAAAAAAAAAAACCAAGTCCAAAAAGCTCACCAGACGCATGCTGTTTTCCAGCCCACAAGTTTTTTTTTTTTTTTGACATAGCCGATCGCAGTCAGAGTGTGGTGGTAGACCACGTGGTTCGAAGCCTTACGTTCCAGGACATCGGGAGAATAAACACGGTGACAACGAAAAGAGTGCGAGACTGATAAGGGAAAAGATAGACCAGGAAGCTCCTGAAGTTGCACCAATCACTCTGACAAGCCGCGGTGAAAAAACTCTAGCTTCACCACGGAACTAGGCCAGAGTTCCTCAAAAGGCTAAGTTGCCAACATGAACTCAGCCGTATATGAATCAAGTGTGACTTACCCAGAAAAACTGAGAGGTAGCAAGGGAATAATAATAATAATAATAATAATAATAATAATAATAATAATAATAATAATAATAATAATAATAATTGGAATTTGATGCCCTACATTCACGGTATGATTATGAGAGATGTCTAGTGGAGGACTCTGGAAACGACACCACCTGGTGCTCTTTATGTGCCCCTAAATGCGCGGGCCTCAAACATTTGTGCCCCCAATGAAAATGCAGCCGCCACAGCCGGAAATAAATCCGGTGACCTCCGCTCAGCACACAAGCCAGATAAACTCCATGACCACCGTGGTGGGTGACAAGCGGACACGTCCTCCGAGTTGCCTCCTGGGTGGCGCTGGCCCATGCAGGCAAGTCACAAATTCTGTTTCAATGAAGTTATACTACTGTTCCAGTACTATCAACATAGTCAGCGCGAGTGTTAATATCACACTCTTATTAATCTCTTGCATTTGAGTCACTTACTCTTGTTGTTCCACTCACTGCGGTTTCGCACTTGCACCTGATCTCTCCGTTGCGTATTTCTGCTATGTCGTCCTATGTGCATAGATGGGTCACATTATCGTTGCCTCCTGGGTGGCGCTGGCCCATGCAGGCAAGTCACAAATTCTGTTTCAATGAAGTTATACTACTGTTCCAGTACTATCAACATAGTCAGCGCGAGTGCTAATATCACACTCTTATTAATCTCTTGCATTTGAGTCACTTACTCTTGTTGTTCCACTCACTGCGGTTTCGCACTTGCACCTGATCTCTCCGTTGCGTATTTCTGCTATGTCGTCCTATGTGCATAGATGGGTCACATTATCTACAAAGTTTTAGGTCCTCTCTTTCACCTCCTCTGTAAAGATGAATTACGGGAGCCCAGTGTTTTTTCAGGCACTTGAGCCGCTTCGTTCTCGTAGGTCGTAGCTATTCTTCTGAATCATAACGTTGAACAGACGTTAACCAGTTCCCACCATACACTGCGGGAAGCGTGTAGAAAGATCTACAGAGCTGTCATCCAACATGTGTGATGATGAGTTCCAACGAATTAAGTTTTTGCTAAAAAAAAAAGACGCACATTGTCCTCGCAGTCGTTTCGAGTGTCATTAGCTGGTCCAATGCAGAATATATGGTGAGAAGTGTTGGACTTTGCAAATAGGACGGTACCACCACACGCCAAGCGAAGGAGCGCGAAATGTAATGTTACCGTCTTACGACACGAACAAAGTTGCAAGACGTCAATTGTGTATGCGTCACCAATACACGAGGACAGCTGCGCCAGCCCAACGAAGCCTCGAACGTGTGCATAGGTTCTATTGCAAACGCAGGAACCAAAAACTAATCGTTCAGCTCGAAACGATGGTTTATGCTAGCAACTATTCTATGCGACGTCTTTTAATTACGTATTGGAGGGCAACAACGCGAAAGACGAGAGACTGAGCAAAGATGGACGCATACATTGTACGTGTCCATCTTTGCCTGATGTCTCGTCTTTCGTGCTGTTCCCTTCCATTATGTCGCATTAATACGCCCAAGCAAACACGTTCGCCTTAATGACGGAGACAAGTATGGGATGGACACCTTCCTGCATGTATCCGAGCTTGACGAGCGACAGCACTGACGGACTATTAAAGCTAAACGTCGACAATGCTTATCTGCTCAAAATGACCGGATAATGTTATATCCATCGCTTGAATTTAATGGCTCACGTCATGGCTCGCGTGTCTGCACGCTGTCTTCTACAATGACGTCCCCGTCCGGAAGCTCGTTTGATGTCTTTACTTGGCGACGATGAGGAGTTTTTTAGAAGCTGCCGGTATAATGGCTTGGGAACAGAACGGAAGAAGCGCAGGTTGTACGCCTGAGCGATAAACTAATCGTCGTTTGATGCTTCACAAAACCGTGCTTTGCAAGTGTGGTTGCATGCCCGAAAGGACGGAGGCAGGGTCTTCCGCTTTTAAAGCTACAGAAAGAGAAAACTCTTGATCGAAAGGCAGGTAATTTAGCCGGCGTATACTAATCGCGGAATGTGCTACTCTTCGTGGGGAAACTGTTATCGATGTGTTCTGAGAATGGACACAGGCGTGAACACAATGAAGCAAACAATAATTTCGCTGCTTCAATGATAGCTCAACTAGTGCAGTTCTTTACTTATGAAAGAGCTGGAGCACACCGAATAATGCAGAAAATAAAGGCACTCATCCTTGCGTGCAATGTAGATGAGACAAAAATGTAACCGCAAGCTAGGAATTCCGCAACCTTCTACTTACAGAACATAGACGAATCGAACTGATGAGAATCACTGGAGCGCATTATATTGAAGCGAAAATACGCGTATATTAAAAAAAAAATGGTGTAGATGGGAGTTGGTACGTTACGAGATCGTAGATCACCCAGTTGTGTATGCTGTGCAGCGGGTCTACGCACAGTGATGTATGGAGAACTTGAGACGTGTATATTCAACCATTGCCGTTTGAGACTGGTTTGTAGAAAATAAAGTCGGCAAGTAGGTTGTTAAAACGCTTTTCTGATTTTTAGGAAAAATTCAGGTGTCTTGACACCGTGAGAAGAAAGACGAAGCGGACGAAATAGAGTGATATTTTTCTTCTCGAAATTCTGTAACAGCAACAAATTTGTTAAATTTGCCTTACTGTTGACCCTGACGTCCAGACAGGCACAAATGATCGCCAAAAAGAGCCGATAAGAGAACATCCCGATTACAAATATCCAATAGCGTTTATTGGTAGTGGTAATTCCGTGACGTTGCTCAGATTGCACGTTACGAGGCTTAAGAACCGTCGCCAATAGGGACTCTAAAATTGCGACAGTTGCCCTCCCTGTCGAGCGGCTGAGGAGCATCCTTAAACAATCCGCCAAAGGCACGCCAGTTGTTATTTTGCGCACACGCACTGACCTGCTTTGAAGTATCTGCACGCGGTGAACCTAAATATGTGCTCCGAAGAGCTTATCACTCGCTTTCAAACTCTCGAATCATGCTCGTAAGCAACGTTAGAGCAGCTAAACCTCTACGATGACTGTTTCACTCAAACGGAGCGTACAAAGTACGTGTGAAAAGCTCAGAGACTGCTCATTCGTAACGAGTGCTTTCCGAAATGAACCAGCATTTCGAATTGCGATAAAAGAGTACTCCGCCACTTAGCCGTATGAAAGGTATAAAGTTTTACGAAGCGTCGAAAGGCATTTCATCGCAAAGAACGTGAAAAAAAAGTCATAAGTGAAAAAAGTGCAGAAGAACGGCGCCTGTTCATGCGTACAGAGGGAAATGCATTGGGCATATACGGCGCGGCCTTCCCTGCGGGTGATTTCGTCCTTTAAGAAAGGGGATCGAGAGCGAATACGTCTGCCGCCATAAAACGGGGATGAAAAAAAAGTTCAGAACAGCAGGCGCGGTTGAGCGGGATACGGCTCAACAAATGCACGACCGTAGAAAAGAACAAAAGAAGCTACTCGCTCGAAGCCCGATCTGGATGTTTGATTCTAGGATGTCTTGCGAGAAGCAGCCATGAAAATGGTCTCTGCACGCAACCTTGCAGCTTCGTTCTGCTAAGACGGGAAACAGAGAAAAGAGTGGGAGAGAAGAAAAAAACAAGAGAACTCAGGAAAATTGTAAAATTTTTTTGTAAACAGACGTGAAAATCGGCCGGCTGAGCCGGGAAGCCAGAAATGGGGTTTGCGCTTTTTTTTTGAACTAAACAAAAGGCTGAGGGCAGTCTCCGGAAAAGTTTTTATCTCCTTCAGAAGGCTATTGACGCTTCCGACGTAGCTGCAATCCTGTCGAGCTGTGGGATTAATTAAAGAAGTGAGAAAGAAAGTCCCAATTTCTAAAAAAAAAGCTTTACGAGCGACGGTACGTTCTTTCTGAGCAGTGGTTGTCGCTATACAATGATGAAGGCCGCGCTTTTTTCTGTTGTTTCGCGGAGGTATCCTCCACTGCAGAATATGTTGCCATTCGCAACTCCCAATTGTCTTGAGAACGTATTTGCGAAACCCTAGATGATGGATGTACAAATGGTGGAGGGCAAACGTTCGCAGTCTACTATCCCATATGAATATGTGGAAGCTTGACCTGCTACGTTTTGACCAGGACTGTACGTATAGGTGTTGTGTATATGTTGCCAGCCTCAGAGAAATATAAAAACAAGTCCTGCTTGTGAGGGAATGACGCATCGCGGCGACGTTTTGGCGCTTCCTTTATTCGCCCGATTTTCGACGCTCTGGGTGCTGTTGTCTAGCCGCATGCGCCACGGAATTCCAACAATCGCTTGCACGAATTTGTGCAGCGGTGGTGGAGAAGAGATGGCTTCTCACCTCCACAGTGGATTTTGCGCTCTGTTCTTTTCACTCCCTCATCGACGGCCCGTCGTGCTCCGTTCGAGAAATAAGCGTCTGTCTTCGCCCCAAACCACTACCAAGTAGTCTATTGCATCAAGCAGAATTAATAGAATCATTGTGGCTTTGTGGCGAAGCTGCAGGGCCCCTCTGTCACTCTCTGGTCCTGGTCAAGTAAAGCAACTTGGCTCTATCGATCCTTTCTGGCTCGCGAGTCTACAGCCTTTCGATTGAGTTTCCCCCAACATAAGCTGTGCGAAAAACCAGGCAACCAGCCCCGCCACGGTGGTCTAGTGACTAAGATACTCGGATGCTCACCCGCAGGTCGTGGGATCGAATTCCGGCTGCGGCGGCTGCATTTCCGATAGAGGTGGAAATGCTGTAGGCCCGTGTGCTCGGATTTGGGCACACGTTGAAGAACCTCAGGTGGTCGAAATTTCCGGAGCCCTCTACTACGGCGTCTCTCATATACATATGGTGATTTGCGGACGTTAAACCCCACAAATCAATCAAAGACTGGGAATCCATGCATTTAGTTGAACTGAAGCTAGTTGAACAGAAATGTTCTGTCAGCAAGACTTTAATGATAGTATGTTGTTTGTAAAAAACTTGGCCCCGTATCTGCATGTTACACTGCAAATGTCGTCGAAAGACGATAGCCGTGCGTCTGGAGAGAGTGAACAAAACGTTTATTTGATGTTGGACGCAAGAAAATTGGTGAATGGTATTATGGAGGCGCTGCGTCAGAGTGCCTCGAGCGGGCAGCGAAGGCGAATGAGCGCATCGAGTCACGTGACACGTGAGACATGAGCGCTATCGTGTAGTTATCTTGGAAAACGAAGTGCGCGTCGTGCCCGCCCGTCTTGGAGGCGATAAGGTGCAGAACGCAAGGCGACGGGTAGGTGCCACCAACGTCTCGTCTTAGCAAAGCGTTGAAAGCACTTACCTTTTCGTGCAAGCATTGCATTATCAGCGCAGCGTGATAAACGCTACGGTCTTTAGAATTACTTATGTAAGCATTTTCTAGTATAAAGGCGCACATGCAGAATATTGACGTGTTGGTATGGTTCCTCAGATATGCGCAATCATTGACAATTTCAATTATTCAATTGATAACCACACAAGTATGAACGCAAAAACTTGAGTAACATTGGTGGGTGCTGCGACTGGGGCCCGCCGTTTGGGATATCGTTTGGTGTCTTAGAAGGTACCGTTAAAGGTGGAGAAACAGACAAATATACAGATAGATAGATAGACCGAACTTTCTGCGTCAAGGGTCCCTAAGAAAGACTGTTGTCTTTAAAAAATAAGAAACAGTATCTGGTGGTACTGGCGTGCTGGAAAGGGACATACAAACGTGCGCAGCTGCTTGCGTGTTACGCCTACTTATCTGTGTTACGCCATATCCATCGAGATATACACGTTGTTGAGGTGAATTTCGGTGATTACTCAAGTGAATCACAATTGCGATACATTCGAGAAGATTTTGGTAATTATAGCACACACTGCGTGCTTTTTTGTTGTTTTTTACCTAGAAACAGAGAGAGAAAGAATAATGAAATGTTAAGGACGTGACCTAGCCTATGTGCAGTGTGCTACACTACACGTGGGGAATAAGGGAGTAAAAGAAAACAAATAGAACAGAAAAATCTCTCTGTAAAATAGAACACACACACACACACAGACACACACACACGCATATATATATATATATATATATATATATATATATATATATATATATTGTTACGCCACGTATGTGCCGGACGAAGAAGGAAAAAGAAGCAAGGGGTGTGGAAGAAGAAGATCATCATCATCTGCCTGCGCCGATACGGCTCGTCCCTCGAACCGTGTATCAATAAACCCCCAGACGCCTACTGAGGTCGTAACAGAGTGGTGGAAGGTGCTGGGTATAGGAACCAACGACGGGACCGCTACCCCTCGGATTTCGCCGGAGTCGTCGCCTCGCCGGCCTGCCTCCTTCTTTGGCCATCATGCCTGACGAAACAGAAGCTCGGGAACCAGTCCCCAGCAGTTCTTGGCCGTATCACAGAGAGCCACGAACCTTCTCCGGGAGGGCCAATGACGACGTGGACTCATGGCTCAAACATTTCAAGCGAGTAAGCAACTGCAACAAATGGGATGCTGCCTCCCAACTGTCACGCGTTGTTTTCTACCTCACTGATGTTGCCCTCGTTTGGTATGAGAACCATGAAGATATTCTGACAACATGGGAACGCTTTGTTGAAGAAATCAAGAAGTGTTTCGGCAACTCAGCTGCAAAAAAGAAGCTTGCCGAGCAGAGTCTTGCACAGAGGGCCCAGCTATCCGGTGAGACCTGCACCGTGTATACTGAAGAGATTTTGAGGCTGTGTAGGGAAGTCGATTCCAGCATGTCGGAAGAGGACAAGGTGGGGCATTTGCTGAAGGGAATTGCAGAAGATGTTTACAACTTCCTTATTAGCAGGGAAAGCCTGACTTCAGTGTCTGACGTTGTACGGCACTGCCGCACGTTTGAAACCCTGAAGCAGCGCAGAATAGCGCCTAAGTTTGGTCGTCTGGCAAATGTCACCTCAGTAGCCAGCATAGAAGCGGCCTCAACTGGTGACCTTTCGGCAACCATCCGCCAAATTGTTCGGGAAGAGTTACTCAGACATGGCGAAATGACACGTGAACGGGCAGCTGCCACGTCTCCATCCTATTTCCCGCAGGACACCACTGCCCCACAGCTTACAGTTTATGAACATCCATCCGTCAACGCAACGGAGGTTGCAGGGCCTCGGCGTATTCAGCAGTCAAGTCCGGTTTTTTACGAGCGATCACAGTACCCTCAACGTTTCCGTTCCGTACGCCCATACCACCCACCGACAACTGATTTCATTGAATCTCGGGCTTACGCGAACGCTCGCAGACGTGAACACTTCGAAGAACGGCGACGACCTCGTCCTGCGCCTGTGTGCTACAACTGTGGTCTGACTGGTCACATATCGAGGTATTGCGATCGTTCGCGCATACCACGCTATGATCAGTGGACAAGCTTGACCGATAAACCTGCTGTCCCACCTTTTCAAGGACACTGGCCCACCGACTCAAGACCCGGCAGCAGCTTCTGGCACGGACACTGGCGCAACAACTCCCCTGCCTCTGATCGAAGTGTGACGCCACCTCCTGCGCCTCGATCCCACCGGTCTCCATCGCCACGGCGCCGCCCATCGTCACCACATCAGGAAAACTAAACAGTGCGGCCGATGGGGGTGAGGTCGCTGGTGACTTGCTGCAAAACGAAATACCCCCGTCTGTGTTGATGTTCAAGAACAAGGTAGAAGTTTTTGTTGATGGTGTGTGTACGATGGCTTTGGTGGATACTGGTGCTACAGTTTCGATTATGAGTGCTGCTTTTAAACACCGTTTAGGACAAAAGGTGATGTTTTTGTGGGAGAAGGCAACAACATTCTGTGGCGTTGGTGGTAACTCGCTGTGTCCCATTGGTGTCTGTACCGCAGAAGTGTGCTTGGGTGATCAAGTGTTTGTCACAGAGTTTACGATTCTTCCAAGGAGCACACACGACATAATCCTGGGGATTGACTTCCTTCGAATGTGTGGCGCCACTGTTGATTGTAGAAATGGAGAGGTGTACATATGTGATGCTGCCCCTGGAGAACTATTAGAGAATTCAGACAGGGAGCACGGTGCGCTCCGGGTCAGTGAAGATAGCATTGTGCCGGCATTCTCTGCAGTCTGTGTTCCTGTATACTCTTCACGCATTGAAAACAGTGACAGTGCGTTCGACGCATTAGTGGAGCCCTTTCATCTCAGTTGCATTAAGAAGAACACATTGGTGCCGCATTGCATAGTGTCACTCGTTCAAGGACGCACAGGACTATGGGCGGTAAACTGTTCAGCTGAGTCGGTGGTTCTACCAGGAGGACTGAAGCTTGCCAAGTTCAAAACATACTCACCGATGGCAGTGGCTGCCCTCAGTGATGCTCCAGGTGGGGCCTCAGCCAATACTTCTACGGCCGATTCAAAACTTTTACCTATGATCGACAAGTCACTTACTACTGACAAACGCCGCATGCTTCTGGACGTTTTGTCGAAATACGTGGCGATTTTCGATTTTTCCCATGACCATGCGCCCTCGATTCCCGCGTCTCGGATTCTCCACAGGATAAACACGGGAACAGCACAGCCCATCCGCCAGAAACCCTACCGAGTGTCGCCGTCTGAGCGCAAGATAATTGATGAACAAGTGCGTGATATGCTGCAGAAGGGTGTCATTCGAGAATCATCGAGTCCTTGGGCGGCTCCCGTGATTCTAGTCAAAAAGAAGGATGGTACCTGGAGATTCTGTGTGGACTATCGCCGTCTAAACTCCGTCACAAAGAGAGATGTCTACCCTCTCCCACGCATTGATGACGCTCTAGACTGCCTCCATTCAGCATCCTACTTTTCGTCCATAGACTTACGCTCAGGCTATTGGCAAATACCTGTGCATTCAATGGACAAAGAAAAGACGGCTTTCGTTACTCCGGATGGACTATATGAATTTAACGTGATGCCTTTTGGTCTATGTAACGCGCCCGCTACATTTGAAAGATTCATGGACACCATTCTGCGCGGCCTGAAGTGGAACATCTGTATGTGTTATCTTGACGACGTTGTTATCTTCGGGCGTACATTCAGTGAACATAACGAAAGGGTAGAGCTGGTTTTGAAATGTATTCGAAATGCTGGCTTGGTTCTTAATGCAAAGAAGTGTCATTTCGGAGCTCGACAAACACTGGTGCTGGGACATCTCGTCAACAAGGATGGCATCAGGCCCGACCCGAATAAGACGGCGGCTGTTAGAGCTTTTAAACCACCTGGCTCAGTGAAGGAGCTTCGGAGCTTCTTGGGCCTCTGCTCTTACTTTCGCCGATTTATTCCCGCCTTTGCAGAAGTTGCCTTTCCACTGACCTGTCTTCTCCGCCAAGGTGCTAGTTTTGAATGGACTCCTGATTGTGAAACTTCTTTCAACCAACTGAAGTTCTTGCTCACGTCGCAGCCTATCCTGCGGCACTTCGATCCTTCTGCGGCGACTGAAGTTCACACCGACGCAAGCGGCATTGGCATAGGTGCAGTCCTGATACAGCGATGTAATCAAGTGGAACACGTAATCGCATATGCCAGTCGTACTTTAAGTAAGCCGGAACGCAATTACACTGTGACCGAACAAGAATGCCTTGCACTCGTCTTCGCTGTGCAGCGATTCCGCTCATACCTATACGGTCGTCCTTTCCAAGTAGTTACGGATCATCATTCTTTGTGCTGGCTTATCAACCTTCGGGATCCGTCAGGCCGTCTAGCACGCTGGGCCCTCCGGCTGCAAGAGTACAACTTCACGGTATCGTACAAGAGCGGCAGGAAACACGCGGACGCAGACTGCCTTTCAAGGATGCCAGTTGATGCTACAGTTTGCGACGCTGACGATTTCGATCATCTGATTGCGTCCGTAGCACCAGCGTTCCCGGATAAGGCCACCTTTGAAACTGAGCAGCGGAAGGACGTGAGTTTGAATCCGTTATTCGTGATCGCACAAGCATCCACTCCGGAAAGCCGCTTTTGCGTCCGTGATGGTCTACTGTACAAGAAATCCATCTCCGGCACCGGTTCCCGCTTCCTGCTGGTGGTTCCAGAGGCACTACGGTCATCTGTTTTGTACGCCATGCATGATGACGCCACTTCAGGTCACCTCGGAACGACGCGCACTCTTCATCGTACCCAGGAACGCTTCTACTGGCCACGTATGCGCCAGTCAGTTGAGTTGTACGTGGCCAGTTGTGCGCAATGCCAGGCGCACAAATCTCTCTCAGCAGCTCCGGCCGGACATCTACAACCTGTGACGCCTCCCAGTTCTCCGTTCGAACAAATTGGCATTGACCTGGTGGGCCCTTTTCCGCGTTCATCGAAAGGCAACAGATGGATTGTGGTATGTGCTGACCATCTTACTCGGTACTGCGAGACTGCTGCCCTGCCATCCGCGACTGCTGGTCAAGTGTCGTCCTTCCTTCTCCATTCTATCATACTGCGTCATGGGCCCCCTCGCGTCATCATAAGTGACCGTGGACGTCAATTCACGGCAGACGTTGTCGAACAACTTCTCCGTATGTGTGGCTCAGAGCTCAGACACTCGACGCCTTATCACCCGCAGACGAATGGTCTCGTCGAGCGAACAATTCGAACACTGGTGAATATGCTTTCTATGTACGTTGCTTCGAACCACAAGAACTGGGACGATGTCTTGCCGTTCGTCACATACGCGTTTAATACTTCCCAACATGAGACCACCGGCTACAGCCCGTTCTTCCTCCTCTATGTTCGCCCCCCCCGTTATACTCTGGATACAATATTTTCCTTCTCTGATCGGGACCAATCAGAAATCTCCCTAGACGAAACTCTTTGTCTCGCCGAAGAAGCTCGTCGTCTTGCTCGTTTACGTACAATAGCCTCGCAAGACAGATCAAAAGTTCGTTATGACAGCAAGCACCGGCAGGCCACATATATTCCGGGAGATCTCGTGTTGGTGTGGAAGCCTTTACGCAAACGTGGCTTGTGCCAAAAACTGCTCGCGCACTACATCGGACCTTTTGTTATCCTTGACCGCCTGAGCGCAGTCGACTACCGCATCGCACGTCTTACAGCTAGCGGGAGACGTTCCAGAAAGACAGAGGTCACGCATGTCGCTCGCCTGAAGCCTTTCAGTCAACGCGACACTGCATGAAACGCGCGGCGCGCTTTGTCTGCGAGGGGGGAAATGTTACGCCACGTATGTGCCGGACGAAGAAGGAAAAAGAAGCAAGGGGTGTGGAAGAAGAAGATCATCATCATCTGCCTGCGCCGATACGGCTCGTCCCTCGAACCGTGTATCAATAAACCCCCAGACGCCTACTGAGGTCGTAACAATATATATATATATATATATATATATATATATATATATATATATATATATATTTAAATGATGTTACGTGTTTTATTCTCACATTTATACCTTCTGCTGAAATATGAGAAAAGAAGAAAGAACGGCGAAGACTGAGAGAAGACAGAAAAAGTTGGGGGGAAAGAGAGAGGGGCAGAGTGTACAGGGCGGAGAAATTTCCAGAACGGCGCTATGCTAGTGGTGTCGTGAGTGTTTGTCTTCTTAGAAGCATAGGGTTCAGTGTATTTGGGTGGCGGTCGCTTTAGTGTAGATGGTGGCGGGCTAAAATAAGGTCTCGCGTGTCGCAGAAGCTTGTTCTTTTCTTCATTTTTTTCACACAAAATAATTTAAATAAGAAGGCCAGACTCTGGCCGAAACTGTCGAAATAAAAACACTTCCGTTGCTATTGCTTTCACGGAGGATCCACACCAATATATATATATATATATATATATATATATATATATATATGTATATATATATATATATATATATATATATATATATATATATATATATATATATATATATATCTGTGTGTGTGTGTGCGATGTGCTACATTTCTGGCGTGTCTTCCACAAATTCTGGTGGCAAAATTGCATTTATGACGCGAAAACATGGGACCTTTTCAAGAAGAACAAACATGGCTCTGTAGAAAGCAAATGAGATTGCGAAGATGAAAAAACATGAATTTCGGAGTGAATCAACCTAACTTTGGACACGAAAAATTCGGCAGATCCCATGGATTGTAGGAATCATTTCATGCGAAGCAGTCCATTAGTAGCAGTCTATGTTTTTGTTTGCTTGTTAGACCCAAGCGTTACCAGCTGTGTGGAGTCCATGTACAAATTGAGTAGTTCTGAACATGGGTGCCCAGGCCATGGTGGTTTGCGCACATGCGTGCACAAGCACACTGGTTGTAAAGGGTATCTGGTAGTTTCACTTAACGTTGTCTCTCACGTTGAAACGGAGACGTCCATCTTATCCCAACTAATGCACGCTACGGTGCGATGATGCGCATGTTAGTAGTAGCGGTCCTCGACGTATTCGAGCAACGCTAGACTGCAGCTTGCAGAGTTATAGCTGTGCATATCGATGGTTTTTACGTTGTTCTGAAAGGGGATAGCCAACACAACGACCACAACTGGAGTTGTTCTGGCAGTGGCGCTTGTATGGTCATTAGGTAATTTTAGTTTAGTGTACGCAAGGCTGTACACCTCGAACTGCGTATTCTTCGTTTGAGGCTGCCTCCTACAGAATTATTAGTTCACCGTGCCCAAAATTCAAAATGTCTACGGTTCCTCGGCGTCAACCGGCTTGCATTTGCAAGTGTTGCTTGGCGCCATCTATTGTGGCGAAGCAATAAGCTGTAACAATCAATATTGGCCGACGCAAAACGTAGTCAAGAAATCAGACAAGTGGAGCTTTTCCGACGACATGTAGTGGTTTCGGTTGTTTGACTTAGCTGAACTTCGATTTTTCTTGAGGCGGTGCAGAGCGAAGCAGCCCGAAAGACACAGTGACGACGAAAGCGAGTGCTTGCTGCCAACTGAAAGTTTATTTTTTCCTACAGACATTGTCTAAGAAGAAAGCAATAATAATAAAAAATCAAACAAGGATCGGTACAAGCTAAATAGAGCAAAACTCTATTGTTGGCGCCGGTGTCTTTCAGGAATGCCAGCTCTGTTTTCCTACTCACGCATGGGCATTCTTTACGTGCCTTGGCAGGTGCCTCGGCAATGGTGAGGGTGCCCGTGAGGATGGTGCCTTTGCGAGAAGAACAACCTAGCTCGGTGAAACACGAACGTGCATCCACATGCACAAGAATGCGCGGCTAGAACTACCCCTTTCGTTTCTAATCTCATTTCATTTCATTTCAATCATTTACTCTCAAGGCACTGGGCATTAGAGAAAGGTTTCGGACAACAAATATCAATAAGAAGTAAAACAAAACAGCAGGATTAGAATAAATTATAATGCACTTTCAGAAATGATTGACTTGAACGCGTTGGCGTCTGTGATTTAAGCACACGATGCGGGAAGGTGGTTCCAGTCAGTACATGTTCTAGGGATGAAAGAGGTGAAGTGATCTTACCATGCTTTCGCAGGCGGTCGTTGAGCCATCTGCGGTGTGGAGGTTGCTACGTTACTCACACGTAGCAACGACCACCGTTCCAAGGGAGTATGTGTACGAGGACCTGCGCGCAATCCACAAATCCGTCGCGGTGCTTCACGTCTGATCGGGTTATTGTTTCTTTGTGGGAATTATTCGCTGACGAAACAGCCCACGCGCGGTCGTCGTGCGTTGTACTCCGGCTTAGCAGCCATTATAATCCGCTAAACGTCTTCACCGATTGTGTTCAGACTGCTTAAATAAGCTCCAAGTCAATGGCTACGTCGAAATTCCCACGAACTTCCTTCTCTAATGCGACCCATGCTGCTTTCAGTCGCGGCCATCTTGTCTGTTTTGATCTAGACAGGTCGAGGTTTTGCTAGAGAGCCGCCGGTAAGGTACGAAACGGCTGTAGCGAGTGCAACGAGTACAGAGATATCAGACATTTTCAATGTGCGCGAAATGACTGGAACACGAGTAAGACAATACAAAGAAATGCACTGCGCTCGTCTTGCTATCTTTGTGTTCTTACTTCTTTTCGTCATTTCGCGCGGTTTAGAGACGTGTAACGACAATGAACCAAGTAGAACACCAAGGCGTCTTACTGAAGTGCAGAGAGAGAGAGCGAAAGAAAGAGAAAGAGGCTATTTCTTGGCGAGGCGGAATTCGAACTCCCGTACCGCCAATCCGAAGACGATCATCGTAATCACCAGGCTGTCCAGGTACGCATGCGAAACGTATAATGGGCTTGTAATAGATTGTTTTCACGCAGAGAGGACGCCTAGCTTCATACCGCTGCATTTGCATCACTATCACGCTCTCTACCAGCTGTACAGTCGTCCGGTCACTACCACTGGTGCGCGCGAATCATCGCGTTTTGAAGTGATAGCGTTAATGAGCTTGTTTCGCAGAGATTCCTTGCGTCAGTAGCGTCGTTGATTCTGAGCGAAAAATTATAACCTTGTGCGTTACTGAAAAATTTATGAAGATGCAATAAAATAAATAATAAAAAATCCTAATTCGAGGGGGGATCAAGCACGGGTCATTTGTGTGGCAAGCTGGTGTTATACTACGCAGATACGCGTCTGTTTGCGAATGCAGCGAAAACAACTTCATGTGCTTGAAAATGCAGTGAAAGTATTTCGGGCTTCAGAAACACACATGCTTCACAATAAAACATGAAATATAGCAGCAATAATGAGTGGTACAAGTGTACATTGCCATAAGGTGTCACAATATGCGATTATCATAATGAATTCATGGTCTAAAGCCGGTCACATAATACAAAAAAGCACACACGTTGCTTCACCTGTTCTCTTAAGACCACGTATTGGCTGCATAGCAAGATCGAAAAGAATTCATGCACTAAGTGTTTGAAGTAAGGTTAGCGACAGGATTTCGCTGTAGCGTTTTGCTCTTAAAGGAGAAGCCTGAGGATCCCCGATTTTCGCGTTGGCTGGAGCATGATGTGTCGATGTGTTTTGACATTGCGGCGCGTCAGACCCATTGTGCTGCCGCCAGCCGTAATGTCGGTTGAGAACATGTTAACAGGCTGCTACTGCGGCGCGTTTTGCTGTACCAACAACAATCCAAATTGTAGAAGAGCGGTAGCCGAGACATCCGAAGTTCACGATGCTTCGAAAGGGCTCGCCTTTTCTTAGGTCACACGACTGCTTCTCCAAAGAGCAGTGGTATATTATATTCCGTGTCTGCACTTGTGGCCATTTGTTAATGTCATCACACCAGCTTGTTATTCTGCTTCACTGCTCGTATACTTTATCATCCACATCAAAGACAGTCAGTGTCCAAACTGACAAATATTGAGCAAAAACAAAATACGCGATCAAGAGTTTTCTCTTATTACACCAACGTACCTCATTTCTATGTGACAGAGCATTATGCTAATGAAACGTTACAAGAGCGTGTAATTTCGAGAATCTCCAATTAACGCTTTCCAAACTATAACAAAAAGGACCGCATAATATAAGTCCTCTTTGGCACAGGTATGCGCCTGTAGCATTTCGTGGAGAGCAAATTCTTTTTCGACTTGCAAACTTTGTGATTATAACTCAGGGACAGTGTTATGATAGCAGCACTTTTTCCCCTCTCGTGGCAACAAGCTTAGGCGACGTGAATGATCGACCGAGGTTCGTTCAAACCAGGTCGTTACTTAAACATGCGCGCTCGTTGTAATGCTCCTAAATTACTCGTCAAAAAACAAACTAGCAACAACGTTACCAAAATAAACTGGCACTCTTTCGGCGTATTCTGTACTGGGTGAATGCTCGCACCGAAACACCATGCCGTGCTTCCAGCTGTGCAACCGGCTTACTTTCATTTTCTCATCGTGTTACTTCTCTGGTGACGTGTGAACTCACCCGTCGTACATTTTTCTTCAGCTGCGCAACGATTAGAAGCCACAAGCTTTTAATTGCGAGCGCGAGAAGGTGTAAAATGAGGACGGAGGAGAGTAAAGCATAGCATAGGAAGAAGGAAAAAAATAAAAATAGCAAGGCAGAAAGTGAGAGATAGGGAAAGAGAAAGAAATGAAAAGTAATAAAAAAGGAAGATATTAAGAAAGCGAAGAATAAAGAGAGAGAAAAAAGAATAGAAATAGCATGAAAGAGAGATGAAGAGAAAAAGAAATAATTACAAGAAAAATAAAGAGAAGGCTTAGGGGGAACAAAAGAGGCCACCCTACTCCACAATTTATTCGAGCTCTGCACAACTTGTGCACAGTTGCATTAATTTTATCATCTTCTTCCATAGGGATATTTTCCCCATGCACAACGCCACCGACACCGACGCCGCATTTTCTGCGACACGGGCTGCTTCACGCTGTTGCTTTAAACTTTCCAAAGCAGTTCGTAAAGAGTGCGAATCACTTGTGGTGCGTGTCCGATAACCACGAGACGCGGATGTGGGGGTACGCGACGCACGTGGCTGGTGGAAAGGATTGCCTGACGTATGCAACAGGGAAGTCACCAGATTCTTATCGCGACTTGGGAAAGGTGTTTGTCATACATTTGCCTCCATATACTACGTGAATGTTGGTGTATACTAAGTGAAGGAGATGATCAGGACTTATGCGGCTTGATATATAGATGAATGGATGGATGGGTCGATGGAGAGACGAACGAAGGCACGGACTGTTGCTGTCAACCTGGATTTGGTTCAATAAGAAATGCTTCTGAATTAAAAGTAAACAGAAACAATGAGCCAACACACAAGTGAGCTGAGAAAGCTCGCCCAACTGCTGGACATGAGAAAACAGAAACATAAATTCAGTCGAGGTTACGCAGATGAATATGAAATAATGAGCTGAGAGATGACAGTACTCATTAGGTCCTACAGGTAGAGAGATGTGCGCAAGTGGATACTGTTTCGAACGTATTCTCTGTGGTAGCTCCCCTATAGTGGTGGGAAAGTCAGCCTCCTAGATAGAATGTGTAATGTAGACAACGTCAGCGCAGTAGTCTCCGGTCATTTAGAAACGATCATCAGCTTTTAGAGAAATAGACGATTCCCTGCCTCTATTTCGATTTTCAATTAGCCAGACCTTATTTGCTGGGAACGGGTTTTCAACACTTCGCACATTTGCTGGGAACGGGTTTTCAACACTTCGCACATATAACGTGTCGTAGTTTATGTAGTCTGCTGCTTGAACCCGTATATTAATTTAGATTATCGTGTCCCAGATACAGTCACCATTTATTTTCATGAACTTTCACTGGGCATAAAATGGTCAACTACATACAAATGCTAAACACAGTACTCGCAAGAAACTTTTGAACGCGAATGAATTTTACAGAAGCTTTGGGACGTGCTTTGATAGAAACATTGGTATTTTACAGAGGCTTCACTGGTGATTTTGCCAAAACGTTAACTTGGAATATTCGAGTTCGTTTACGAGACTATTTCGCATGAAAAATTTTGAAGTACTTCAGAGCTTGCTTTAAGGGGAAAAAATTTGTATATATCAAGTTCGGAAGAATAGTACCTCCTACATTACAAAAAAAGAATCCAAGGGCTCACATGAACGACGAGATTGTCGAGTTGTTTAACAGGCGCTTTCTTGTTATGTGATGGCAGAAATAATAGACCCAAGAATATAGGCTGTGGGTAATTTGGATTCCCGGAAAACAGCAAAAAAAAAAATAGTTTTCATCATGGCTTCTCATGAAGAAGTGGTCAAAATTTTGCTATGGGCACAGTTGTGAATAACAAGTGTATGAGCTCAATTTTAGAGCATCCGATTCTAAGGAAAGTTTTTTAATTCTACTCGAATACAACTTGGCGTCACATATTCACTGGTTTACATCTTGAAACATTCAAAATATTTTATTCAGGAGCTCACGCTTGTCACACCGTATTATTGAAAGCGACACGCATGCGATATAAGTACTAATTGACGGCATTGGACCGGCCACGGGAGTTACTTTAAAGCATGAAACTACTGGACATGGCGTGTTCATACACCTGTTGGGTGATACGGGCGTGCAGTGGTTTGCAAGTTTTCGACGCGTGCGCGAAGTGCGTGTAACGATTATTGAAGCGCCATGATCGTTGCTTTGTCTTCTTACGTCAGCTCTCCAGTCGGATGTTCAGAGCTCCTCTTTTCTCTTGTTTTTTTTTCGGCGTTCATGGAACGCTGCAGCTGTTGTGTGACCCCACACATATTTTGCATATACTCACCACTTTTTTTTTCATTCTTTAATTCGCTCTCTCCCGGAAGCCGGCAAGCAAACTTGGTTGACCTGCCTGCCATTCCTTCTTTTTCACAAGCAGACGTACGTGTATTGGTAAGCCGTTCATGTATTTTATTTTTTTCTGTCAGATAATCTAGTTATTGTGCTGCGCTTTCACGTTCGTTGGTTCTTATCCTTCTTGGTCTCAGATAATGCGTTCAGCATTGTTTCTCTCGGAAATTGGAAGACGCCACGTCGAGACGAGGCTCTTCGCATGCTTTCAACCTGATTAACATTGGGCGTCGAGCGCGTGATTCTGGTCGAAGCATCCGCTTTGAGCGTTGCCGAATCTCTGACGTGTGCACTAAGGGCTAATGCGCGTGCGCACAGGACTTACCGTCCTCCATCTCGTAATGCGACTTGGCAATGCAAGGCATCCTTGGGGATTTTGCCTTTCTACCTATCATTCCTCCGTTCGATTGAGCCAGACCATGAGGGTTAGGTTTGGGCGGAGAACGAATGACCTTTTTATTTTTTTGGCATATCTAACGCTCCTTGGCCATCGCACTAAAAAAGGTATTTAGAGTTGTTGGGACTTCATACACATGTCACTGCAAGCAATTATTAGCATTATCTTGATTTTTTCGCGTGAAGCTTACCTCTATCTGTTGATATAGTCTGCTTATTTTTAGTTGTCCTGTTGATTAATTGGTAGGCCAGTCTGTTAGTTGGTCATTCACTCACTCACTCACTCACTCACTGACTCACGCACTCAACTCACTCACTCACTCACTCACGCCAGACCAAGCGTTCCATTCAATCAACATTTTGCTTCTCCTTTGTTGCATGTAGCATGGAACAAAGCACGCTTTACAGGAAGACAAAGGCAATGTGATGCAGCAGTGAGTCAAGGTAGTTTGGGGTTACACGCCCGGAAGAAAGCGTATTTGAGAATCGTCTGTACATTACTGCTCCTTGTGTGTTTAATGGCTGGGACAGGTTAGCCGCTTCATAAGGCATTAAATTTCTATTTGCCATGCCTGTCCACTTGACCTACACGAATGATTATTGTTCAGTACATTGCATACACTCTCACTGATCGACTGAATAGACTTTGTTCGCCTTCTATAAAACGCAGGATATTGTATCTCGGTTCATTTGTGACGGCACCACGTGGTGGCGCGAACGTGGTGGCATAAAATGGCTGAGTCCACGCTGCGTGACGGTGAGAGCTAAGACACTAGAACACCCAATTCATGGTGCGCCATGGCAGACGGTAATTGCGTGGACATGTGACATATGCGTCAGTCATTCAAACGTGGCAATGACGCGTGCGCAAGTATGCGCTCGTTTGCGCTCAAGGGCGTAGGTGTTATCGACGCCTTTTGGCAACCTATTCATGGGGAGCGATGCTCAGAGCTTCGTTCATCCTCGGTTGACTGGACATTTTCAATCACGCAAAACTTGCCTGCCCCTTACCGCGTGCCTCTGTGCCTCTACATTGGTCAACGCACCACATGAGCTGTGCCAAAGAGCAAGGACATCCAATTGACCACTACACAGATGGTAAGAATTAAAAAAAAGGCGCAGGACAATGAGCACTTTGCTGGGAAGTCACGTATGTGGGTCCTTGTAGGAGTTGGGTCGGGACCTCTCCGGCCATAGCGGTGAGGATGCGCCCACTTAATGACTGTCCCGCTTTCAACCCAGCCTGGAGCCCGAGTCTGTTGGGCCTTGTAAATAAAGAATTGATACCCTTCTGCTCCTCGCGCCTTTTATTTGAGTTCTTTACGCATTGCTGTTTTACTCTCACCTGAGTTAACTGTCTGGCTGCGTTTTTTCTCTAATGGGTTTCTTTATCAAATGGTCGTCTTCATTCAACTTGTCCAGTACCTTTTAGAGCTGTGTGCCATCTGCGTTGCTTGTTCACGTTTCAACTCTTCTACAAAATATCTTTTTTTTTTCATCCAGTTACTCTCACGACCGACGAGTCGCGTTTATTCGGCTCCAGTGCAGCGAGCAGTGCCAAAATTGAGCTCGCTTTTTATGTTACCGTGATTTATCACGACGTAGAGCGCTGTCTGATTAAGTTGTTTTGTTAACCGTAGATTAGATCCCCTGAGGTATCGAATTGGCCGGCTCTCTTACGGAACAACATACGGATTTGAAGCGATAGGTGATCGCCTCGATTTTCTGCATTTCTCTCACACTGTTTCAGTTCTTGAAAAAAAAAATGCTGGTCAAAGGAAAAGCAGCACGTGCTTTAAGATACGCTCATTAACGACCCCTGTCCGTCACATTTGTAAGGCGATTAAGTTGTGTCTTAACCGAGGCCTTAAACGAACCTGAATGTTTTCTTCTTGAAATTGTTCCTATCAACTCTACGCACATTCTATTAGCAAATCATGTCAAATACAGAGCGATGTTTATGCTCTTTCACAGCGTAAGTTGACACGAGATCAAACAAAAGTCGACATTAGAGGCGTGGTTGTCCTGCTGCCGCTGGTGGCGCCATCGTTCTCCGTCGCAGGTACGGCGCACATTTAAAAAAAAGAGAAAAAAGAAAAACAACCAGGGTTTGAACCTTCTCAGCAAGTGCTCTAAATTAAGCCACACCCGCTTTTCCTTTTTTTCTGTTCTTTATTGCTGGTTTTAGACATATTATCTACACCTCTACGTACTGCAATAAGCTACAACAAATGACAGAGAGGTAAAATTGGGCTGTTATATATATTTCACCCCAAACAAAGTACATTCGTCTAACTAACGCGACGATTCATTCCAAACTCCTTTGATACAGCGAGAACAGTGACCATTCCAGCCAAAATGAAGCCAAAGTGAGCATGATTGATGCGAAGTTAAGGAGGAAAGGTACCCTCGAAGAAAAAAAGAGTATGTCTCACTCTTTTTTTTTCTGAGAATTCTGACTTTCCAAGTATCCGACTCTCTTTGAAAAGATGCGTCAACTCATTTTTGTGGCTCATAGCCGGTGCGCTCTAGGGAGGGCACCCGTACTCGTTTAGAGAGAGCGCAATGACTCTTATCCGAAGAATCTTGTTACCACTCCTGCGGAAGTCAGAGGAATCTTGGCAGCCACACGCTTGAACGGGTCAAATGTCACACACCCAAGCAACACGCGAATATAAAACTGTTTTAGGTATGTTTACTAATGCCCTAGTGTCACGAATTTAGCACAAGAAATATCGGAGTCTTCATTTTTTATAACACTTTTCGCTGTTCTTAGTGACTGCAGTATATAAGGATGTTTAATAGCACTCATCAAAATAACGCAAACATAAATCAGCTTTTACGACAGTGTACTGTAGTCTGCTATTCGAATTCAGCAGTATATTCATTCCTAGTTAACATGTTGCTATGCGTATAATTAACTGAAGTGTGCTACTGCGATGTGCATAGTGTTGTATGCTGCCAAGTAAACTGCAGAAATCGGCATCACATTTCCCCTTTTGATCCTTCTGATTATGAATAAATAAAAGAAGTTGCAAACGCTGGAGGCATCAGACTTGTCACTTGCTATGTTCTCGAATTTTTCTGCGTGAGGAGGCCTGAAAATTAACTTCGAAAAAACAGGACACGATATTATAATAAAACACCAAATTGTAGGAAGCGTTTTCAACACGCCACACAATAAATGAATTAAGTCATGTAAAATCAAGTTTACTGAGTTGTTTAGTTCCGTTAGATGGTTAGAATATTACAGCAGGAGGTCTCAATGTTTCAGATAAACTGACAGAATGTCATCCAATGGCTACATGAGTGGGGTAACTACAAAATTCTAGCAATATATGTTAACGCGGCGACCCAGCTGACCAATGTAGTGTTTTTCTTAACGGACACAGCACTCGTGTGGTACGAGAACCACGAAGATGCCCTCTTGTCATGGGATCGCTTCGTTTCTGAAATAAGAGCGTGCTTTGGAGACTCCGTAGCTAAGAAAAAGCAGGCTGAACAAACGTGACTGCTGAGAGCTCAGATCACAGGAGAGACGTGCACGACCTATGTCGAGGCAATCTTGAAGCTCTGCAAGATTGTCAGCCCTTCTATGTCAGAGGAAGACAATGTTGGCCCCCTGTGTAAGGGCATTACCGAGGATGTGTATCAGTTCCTCATCAGCAAAGACAGCCTTGCTATGGTAACCGACGTCATAAACCACCGTCGCACATTCGAGACCCTCAAGATGCGACGTATCACCCCCAAGTTCGGTCGCCTACCGAATGTAACCACCGTGGCAAGCGTTGACGAATACACGCCGCTTGATTTCGCGTCGACAATACGCCAGATCGTTCGAGAAGAGCTCACTCGACACGCTCGCCCGACGCCGTACGAAGCTACACCCGCACCGCCTCCCTCTCGCCCTCCCGTCTCAATTGCGGCAGCAGGCATCGATGACTGCAACTACAGGCCATCCTCACCACCGAGGTCACAGCGCAATAACTACCCGCTGCCGAAGTACGAAGACCGCTTCAGTTACCCCCAGCAGCCATCCAACACCTATTACGACCCGAAGGAAGATGTACCTGTACCACCACCACGTCAGCGCAATGCCTTCCAGGAGTACAATGCATACCGCCAAGCCCCTGTGTGCTACCGTTGCGGTATCGCCGGGCATATAGCTCGGTTCTGTCGTCGACAGAGAGAGCCAACCTCCCGATATCGTTCCCCATCAGAGTTTCCGCCAGCGGGCACTGGTCACAACAACGGTCATTGGCTCGCCTATTTCAGGAGTACCTCACGGCGGGGAAATCACCGTGGCAGTTCTCCCGCTTCTGACCGTAGTTTCACGCCTCCATCTGGCCGATTGTATCGTTCCTCTTCGCCGGGACGACGCCTGTCATCACCGCCGCCGCCGGGAAACTAGCCAGTGCGACCGATGGAGGTGAGGTCGCACAACAGGATTTGCCTCAGATGCCTCCACCAGTTATAATGTCGAAGAACAAGATACGTGTGGAAACAGATGGCCTTTGTACAAGTGATCTGGTGGACACTGGTGCTACGATATCAGTTATGAGTCTTTCTTTCAAAAGTCGCATTGGCCGCAAAGTTACATTTTCTTGGGGCGAATCAACAAGGTTTCCTGGTGTTGGTGGGGAAGTATTTCATCCTGTTGGAGTTTGTGCCGTCAATGTCTTATTGGCAGGAAAGGTGTTCCCAACAGAGTTTCTTGTGCTGCAACGTTGTACCCACGATGTGATTCTCGGTCTTGACTTTCTCCAAGGATGTGGCGCTTTCGTCGATTGTGGAAGCGGTGAACTTTCCGTGAGCGGTGACATTGTTCCTGCCCTCGTCGACGAGGCGCCGCAGGCCGCGAAGGATGCTCTGATTGTTTCCGACGAGCTGACAGTGCCGCCATGGTCAATGAGGTCAATTGCGGTGTTCGCCCCAGGATCTGCCACATCTTTTGACGCCATCGTTTAACCTGCCATCGTTCAATGTGCTAAGAAAGGCATCTGTTGATGAAGGAGCAACCTTTCTGTGGGCACTGAACTGTTCGCCAATGCCGGTTGTGCTCCCTCGAGGAATGAAGCTTGTCGTCTTCGATGATTTTACTGAAGGTTCTGTAGCGGTCGTTAACAACGATGGAAGCGAGAAAGGTACAGTCTCTGGCAAGCGCAGTTGCTCTTACGAGTCGCAGATCCTAAGCATGATTAGCGCCACTTTGCGGTCACACGAGCAGCAGACGTTACGTCATCTGTTGAGGTGACATGCTTCTGTGTTTGACTTTTGCCAAGAGGAGAAGCCACTACCTTTACCATGTTCTCGCGCTCACCATAGGATTGACACCAGCACTGCCCATCCGATCCGACAAAAGCCTTACCGAGTGTCGTCATCAGAACAAAAAGTTGTTGCCGACCAGGTTCAGGAAATGCTGAAGAAAGGTGTCATTGAAGAGTCGTGTAGCCCGTGGGCAGCACCGGTCATCTTGGTTGAGAAGAAAGATGGTGCCTGGCGGTTCTGCGTTGATTACAGAAGACTCAACGCCGTGACCAAAAAAGATGTATATCCGCTGCCTAAGATTCACGATGTAATTGACTGCTTACACTCGGCTTCGTACTTTTCTTCAATAGACCTACAATCAGAATATTGGCAGATACCTATGTACCCTTCAGACAAGGAGAAGACCGCATTCGTGACGCCTCATGGACTGTACCAATTCAATGTGATGCCGTTTGGGCTTTGCAACGCCCCCGCCACTTTTGAAAGGTTTATGGACTCTGTCCCTCGTGGTCTTAAATGGGAGGTGTGTTTATGCTACCTGGATGACGTCGTCATTTTCGGGCGTACCTTCGAAGAGCACAACGTCCGTTTAAGCCTTGTTTTAGACTGTGTCGGAAAGGCTGGCTTTATTTTGAACTCTAAGAAGTGCCGATTTGGTGAACGACAAGCTTTAGTCCTCGGTCACCTAGTTGACAAAGATGGAGTCCTGAACGTCGTTTTCTTCTTCTACCTACCCGGTGCATACTACAGCCCGGCTCATACCGTAGCAATATATATATATATATATATATATATATATATATATATATATATATATATATATATATATATATATATATATATATACAGTAAATGAATTAAGTCATGTAAAGTCAAGTTTACTGAGTTTCTCCAAGTTTCAGAGAAACTGACAGAATGGCCTCCAATGGCTACATGAGTGGGGTAACTACAAAAAATATAGCATTATCTGTGAACTTGCGAGCAGTGATTAATGAGTTTGATTATTATAACAGTACAATCAATACACAACATAATGATAATACAATTGAAAAAAATCTCAGGAAAAAAATAAAAGCAATCGATAAAACAGAAACAAGAAAGCAACATTACTGAACACATCTACATGAATTACGCAACTAGTTATCAGTGGTATTAGTTATACAAAAATAAATGCTAAATATAAAATTAGCGCAGAAATGTTAAATGTTCTTAAAAGTTTCTTGAAAGTGAATTGCACAATTTGGACGAGTTGATAAATTTGCGAACAAAAACTTTTTTGCTTCGCGACGATAAAGCATGAATGTTGTGCGATATAAGCTTAATTCGAAAGGCAATGAGTTCCATAAAGCTATGCTTTAAAAAACATAGGGTCGTGAGTTTACCGTACTTTGTCCTTATGGCATGCAAAAGCAAACTATTGCGCTGGTAAAACAGGGGAATAAGCAAAGAACATTGCATTGCTTTGCTTATTTCATAAGATTTTGTATGATGCCCATCAGCCATCGCTGCCATTCGTAAAACCTTTACGCACCTCACATCGTTTGAATAACCCATTAAGCTATCAACGCGTTTCAGGTAGAACCATGAACCATCACGTTTAATTTGTCCGCCTTCCACAAGCAATTATTTGTTGGAATGGTGTTCCTGATCACATCGTTATAATTAGAAATGCAACCAAATTGATGACCGAGGTAACAACAATATTTTCTAATTGATATGCTGCTTACCTAATGTATAAAGATGTTTCTAGGTATTTTTCTCTGCCTTTTTCATTATTGTGCTGTACTATGCCAATAAGCATTGTTTAAAGCTGTTCTCATGCTCCAGAGATCGTTATCCCTACTTATGAACCCCCCCCCCCCTTCCATGACACCATACTCCAATGTAGGAACCTCTGAGGTGATTTGAACAAACAAATAACTAAATAAATATACAGAGAAATAAGTAAATATGTAATGGTGGTATTACTTAAGTGATGATGGTCAATGCATGCAATCACCCAAACATAATGAAGGCTCTCAACAAAGCGAAAACTCCTTCGGTGTGAGTGCTACTCGCCTCCTTTACTACGTCGTCTTGGTCAACCAAAAGAAATCTAGGACTCACTGCGTCGTTTACAGGGCAAACAGCGCTGATGTTTCTCACATCACGAGTGGCGAGGCACCCGACCATAGCGCCACCTTATTTTCTCTCTCTCTCTTTCCTTTCTATTATTCCCCCTTTCCTCCACCCCAATTGTAGGGTAGCTGACCGTGCCAAGCTTGGTTAACCTCCCTGCCTTTCTTCTCCCGATATATCTCTCTCTCGTTTATCCTAGTGCGGCTGTAAACTGCAGTGATGAGGGGGCGAGAAGCTATCCGCGATTCTAGAAACAACAAACACGGGCAGACTGTTACAGTAAAAGCTTGTTTATTCTATACCCGTTAATTAGAGAAATGAAATAATTCAGACGCATTCTCTGGTCGCGGGAAGCACACGCATTGTTTAATGGCATCCAGTTCTCATTATTTGCGTCATACTTGGCTGAAAACTGGTTAAATCTGGATGATTCTTGGAGCATGACTAGTGCGATGCTCCGCAAATTACGTGCTGTAGTATGCACAGAGGTAAAAAGGGCGTTCGCGGGCAACCTGAATGAGGCGGCGCAGTCTGCATCGCCGTCGGCATCAGCGCGAACCACGCGGTAGCGATGGTAACAACGTTTCTGGTTAATTTCCGCTCTGCCCTTTCGGGTTAGTTGACAGAGCGGTCATGGGTCGGAGTCACGTTGTGAACAAAATCGCGAGTGGTTAAATTTGCGGCTTGCGCTCCACTCTTAAGCGAACAAACTACAGTATTTTCGTCGCCATCAAGACAAATAAAAGTGTTATAGCTCGCGGTGCGCTAATATTTGAAAACGTGGAATATCAGATCAAATAGCGTTCTATTTTATTCAGTACTCGCTTCAAATTGTGCACATTTTCATTCAAAAAAGGCATTTTTCGAATGGCTTATGATTAATCGGTGCCGGTGGAAAGCGACAATATAAGAATCAGGAAACGTTGGAACAGAGAGGAATTATTTTGGTTGTTTCAATTGTTGAATTAGTGAGAAGAACGCAACCCAATCTTTTGCGGGTCTATTGTGGCTATACTGTGAACCGTATGAAGGTGTTCTTGATTATAGGTCCAGTGTCGTCAATGGCAGTGTCTAATATGTCATCATCATAATCATGATATTCATGATGATGATACATGATTACGTCAGTTTTATTGCAAAAGAGTGGCTACTTGGGCTGTTTGGTATTGCATACTTGAAAGAAGTAAACTTTCTTCCACCTGTCAAGTGACTGTGTCAATTGTGGGCGCACCCCGATGTTTGATGAATGCCAAGTAATGGCAAGGTATAAGTACAAGAGGGCACGTGAAATATATCAAGCGTTTTCGATTCGCAAAGCAGAAACTGAGTGTGTAAGTGCCCCGTCCGTCAATCTGTTGGGCGTCGAATACAAGTATCTTTTCAGTTGAATTGCATTTCAAGATTTAAAGAACATGTTCTGGCCCATGCGCCATCATTTTGCTTTCTCTTATGTGTGTCATCTTCTCGCCTTCTTTACTCTGTGTATATATTCCTGACATCTGCGCAATAAAATGGTTGTAAGGGTGCGCTCTGTCCTATCTGACTTCTTCCTAAAACGTTCCCCTGTGCACTAAGAAAGTTTACTTCTTTCATAAATGCAATTTAATTAAAAATATCTCATGCCAAATTACAACCTTCAATAATCAAATAACTCCTGTAGTAAACATATAAGTTACCTCGAAAGCTCGAATCGCTCCTGCATTATATTTTAGCTCAGTTCACACATTTGTGACGTTTTTTGTGAGTTAAGAGCAGTGGTATTGTACCTTTGTTAAAGTTGGTGAATGTTTGTTTAAAATAAATTGCTCTGGAAAAGCATGGTTGTCGTGGAATTAGTTCCCTTACTATTTGAAAACTCTTCGAATGATATCTGATTATTTTGCGCGTTCGCTTCGGTGTCGTCGCTAATCAATACTCATTCAAATTGGTTTTCAAGCTCACTGTTCGCACATGCCTAGTATTTACGTAATATGTACTCGATTAGCTTTCTAGATAATTTTGATAATTCAGAATTTGCTTCAGTCTGACATTTTTTGCAGTCCTGTAAAACCCCTGCAAACAATATCACACTGTAGTTTTATTTGAATCAGCCTTTGAGCAACATATCGTTACTATACACAAATTTGAGACGAGTGTTTCGCTTCAAAGAAATTCGCAACGCAAACAAATTTTAACGTAAAACTGGCGGGAACATCGTTTCGCAATAGGCACAGACTGTGCACAAACGAAAGCATTTATTTACAAAGAAATGGCTGCAAAACTCGCACGCGGCATTTCACCGGAATCGCACCGGCTTACTTTGACACGTGAGTACATCATCGGTCACTTAAGAATACGCCGTGAGCATTTAATGATCACGTGTTTCACCTACGTAACCTATCCTTAAGACACACTAAAAGGGAAGACAGTTTCTCCCTACTTAGTAAATTACAATACCCAACACACCATTCTTACTCTCTTACAGCTATAAACGATGCTTCATAAGCGAGAAAAAATAAAATGCTGGTGGGACGTCATCGTGATACTCCCACACCTACTACCGTGACGTCATAAATTTCGACGACGTCTGCAAGGTGATACGTGTTTCCTGATCACTAAATGGGAAGTAATCTTTTTTACAAAAGAGCGAAACTACAGTTAACAACAAAAGCGAGAGGGACGAGGGGAGAAGTATCCGCGTCCGAAGTGTAGAAGGGGGTGCGTTTTTCACTGAATCATGGTTGGAAAAAGTTCACCTTTTACAACCGTTATTAGCGCATCATGTGAAGGAACATGTACTTTACTTCGTGTTATATCCCCGCGCCCTGGCCTTCGCTCTCATTAGTGCGTGTAGGGGCACGAAGCACACACGTGTACGCGCCATGGCAGACTATTGCAGCCCGGAAGGAAGGAAGCCCCAGCGACGACAGCCCGCGTTGCATGAATTTTCGGCCTCTTCTAGCTTCCATCTTCCCCAGCGATACAGCTTTGTTTCGACCTCGATCTTGTCGTGTTATGGAGCGTCTCCTTTCGAAAGCCGCTTACCATAAGGTGGGAAGAACAACAAAAGAGAAAGGCGAACAGGGAATCATCACAAAATGCGTTCGTGTTGCGTAGTGCTGTTCAGTTGTGTCTGTTTTTGCACGCCTTACTTTTTAAAGCGACTTTGTTACCAGTTTTACATTTCGGTGAGGGTGGCTGCGGCATCTTTCGCGAAGAACTTGTAGAAACGTTTATTTTTCGTAAATATTTGCTGGGAGAAGCTAGATGTTTACTGTTAGAAAGAAAAAAAATAACGTTTTTGTTCTGTCCCTCTGCGTGGCAGATTTGACACGTCGTTTTTGATCGAAGGCTCCGAGCAAGCTTTTCTTTTTCAATTCATGAGGTGCCGGATCCATCCGTAGCTGGCTTTAGAATGTTCTAACTCTAATTCCTCTGTCTCGTGCAATACAGAGTTCTTTCACGCTGAGCATGTCCTTCGAGATAGCGGAGCCATCGCTGAGCATCCTTGTTACGTAGTGCAGAAGTGAGTATTCCATCTCCAGCTATAGACGCTTGCTTGCTTGCTCGGAAAGGGCAGCTCCGCTCATTTTTCTTTCTCAGTGCACCTTTAAAGAATACCTTCGTCGCACAGGCAATTCATCGATTTATGAATTCCGACCAGCCAGTTGAGTGTTTCGTTAACAACAAAAAAAAGCGTTGGAATATTCACAATATACAACAGATAACACCGCTAACCTTCTCAGAAATGAAGGGCACGGTGCATATGCCGGTAACTTTTAAACATATTGTTTACGGCTAATAACCGTGACATTAGTGTCGCAACGTGCAAACAACAGGACACAAGGCTTCCTTTCGACGTTAACAGGAAGGCTCTATTCACATACAAAAACAAAGCGCAAGAGCAGACGCGCAACGTCGTCTTCCTCGAAAAACGCCAAGACTGCCACTCGTGATGCTGGCTTCTTCGTCCTTTTGTGTTTACGCCTAATAACCGTGACAATATTTTTCGGGGGAAACTTCAACAGAGCTTTCGCCGTGGTGTTTACACGGGTGCTGCTCTTGGAGGATTACATACGGTACACTAGAGTGCACATGCATTCATACGTGAGAAGCATGTCACAGTGAACTGCGTGTATTACGTGGAAGGCTTGAGTTATTCGGAAGTGAAACAACGTGGTAGATATGCAGATTATCGCCGACTGCTTCGCATTACATCAATTCCCAAGAGTATCTGGGATATGCCTAATTGGTCTTGTATACAAGCTTCACAATGCAACATGAAATATTGCAGCAATAATGCGGGGTACACGCGTACATTGCCATCAGGCGTCAGAACATGTGGTTATCATAATGAGATTCGTGGTTTAAAGCCGGTCACACACTACAAAAGGCACACACGTTACTGGGCCTATTCTGTTAAGGCCACGCAGTAGGTGCATAACAAGTCCGAAAAGGTTTCATGCGCCAAGTGTTTGAAGTACGCACTATAGGAACAGGACATCGCTATCGCGTTCAACTCTTAAAGGCGAAGCGTTAGGGTCCCCTAATTTCTTCAGTGATCAGCCGTCTCGGAGATGTAAACGCGATATTTGGCCGAGGTCACTTGTACTTTCAAAATGCCGCTTTTCCATGTTTCATTTCATTGCTGCATTTCGTTGCTTTAGCACAACCATCGTTGATGCCGACAGCGAGAGAAGTGTTGCGTTGCTGAACGCTCGGGTTAAGGTCCAATTTTCGGCGTAGAGGAAGGAAACTGTCAGGATGGAGCATTGCTAAGTGGGACTGGGCAAAAAACAAAAGAAGTACGGTAGGCCTGGCACGCATGCCCCAAGCCGCTCCAACGCAGTCGCGAAGCTCAGTGGAGGCGTCACTGAGCACTTCCCGCGACCATCTGCTGACCCGACAACGTCACGTCCTAATTACCCGAGAGCTTTTTCATGTCGCACGATCCTTTCTCGTCACAGAGCTGCTTGCGGAAAAGGAATCCCGGTTAGGCTGACTATAATCTTCGCCCTCTTCTTATCCGTCGTAGTCGCTCAGCGGCCGAGGTGTGTCCCTGCAAAATTCGAGGACGCGCGTTTGGTTCTATTCGATGCGACTACCGTTGCCAGGCTGCAAAAACACCCGTACACCTAGATTAAGGTGCACGTCAAGCAATCTTTAAGTGCATGTTGAGGAAGCCTAGGGGGCCATAGTTTGTTTAAAGCCCATATAGGTGGTATTTGTACAAATATATATATATATATATATATATATATATATATATATATATATATATATATATATATATATATATATATATATATATATATATATATATATAGAAATTGGCTTGAGCGGACAAACGTGCGAAAACTTTTATTGCTTCTACGTTTCGGCCGGGGTCCGGCCTTCGTCAGGGAATACATTGCAAATGTCAACGTGCTGCTTATATACATTGGGGGCCCCCAACACGTGTCTATTTAATATCAAATGTCACATATATGACAGTGGCACACAAATCAACATGCGAAAGAGCACGATGTGATAATGACAAGACTATATCACGAAATGATAACATACGGTGAAGTCTGCGCAGCAAAAAAGGGCGTTTTTCACAGTCACGGAAAGGATCAACATAACAAGAGTGATAATATACCACGAATGCATTTAACAATATTGCGTTAAAACAACTCGATGAACTAACAAGAAACATAGGTAAACATCCAGCAACAATGCGCTAAAAGAATTAACAAAAAACAGATGTAAAGCAACGAGAACAGCAATATGTGGCGATGGTGATTTGAAAAAAAAAAAACTTTGGTAAAAGTGAGATACATGGCATTCATGAGAACGAAATATAACAGAATTGTATGTAACAGGCTGAAAACTGATGAAAGCTGCAGACATGTGATAGGGAATTTAGCCTTGTCCGTGACATAGTGATCCCGTTGCTGAACGTTCGCCCAGGAACGTGAGCTTTCCTGCGCTTTCGTTAATGCCGAATGACAGTGCTTTAAACTTGTAGATGAGAAATGATTCGCGTGCTTCCCGTTCGTGGTGAGACTTAAAACCAGATTCTAATATGGTTGCTGTTAGGTTATCGAGTGAATGTCCTGTCGCATTCAGGTGCTTAGATAGGGGTAGGTTAGGAAAAGTTGTGACATGCGCCTTGTGGTTATTAAACCGCAGTCTGAATGGTGTCGCTGTGTGGCCTAAGTACTGAAGCTTACAGACTGAGCACTCAAGTAGGTACACACAGTTACTTGTATCGCAATCGTAATCACCATTAATTTTCATTGTGAAATTTGACGCCGAACTGTGGGCTGAAATAGAGGTGGTCATGTGTACGCAAACCTTGCAACGCGGTTTGCCACAAGGGTGGCAACCTGAATAGGCAGGACGAGTTAGTACAGATGAAGTCAGCATATTGTGCAAGTTTCTCGACCGGCGATAGACTACACGTGGCGATTCCGAAAATATGTTTTTGAGACGGTCGCTCTGCATAAGAATGTTGTGGTGCCTTCGTAGGATGTGGTTAACGTTTGGTGCTGATGCGGAATACGTTAATATGAGGTTTGTAGATGGTCGCTGTTGAGCAGGCTTGTTGGAGTGGAGGAGCACGCTCCTGTCCACTTCATTAGCACGTTTAATGGCATCGTCAATTGCCTGAGGCGGGTACTTTTGTCTTCTTAGTGCATCACTGAGCTTGTCACAATTATCCCTGAAGTCAGATTGTGCGGAGCACAACCTTTTAAAACGGAGCGCCTGGCTGTATGGTATGCTTGTCTTGTTGTGTCTTACGTGGCTACTTTCAAAATGAAGGTAGCGGTGTCTATCAGTCGACTTTCTGTAAAGCTTTGTCGTTAGTTTATCACCTGATATGCATACCGTGACGTCCAGAAAGTTTATGTTTGATGCTGACCGAATTACGCCAATATATTCATGGGCACATTGGAGGACAGGTTTCTTGCCACGTGCGCCCTAAAACCGTTATACTATAAGCGCTTTATTGACGATATCTTTTTGATATGGCATCACGGGGAAACTGAACTTTTGTCTTTTGTGGAAAGCTTTAACAATTTTCATCCATCAATCTCCTTCTCGCTCGCCTACTCAGCATCAAACATAAACTTTCTGGACGTCACGGTATGCATATCAGGTGATAAACTAACGACAAAGCTTTACAGAAAGCCGACTGATAGACACCGCTACCTTCATTTTGAAAGTAGCCACGTAAGACACAACAAGACAAGCATACCATACAGCCAGGCGCTCCGTTTTAAAAGGTTGTGCTCCGCACAATCTGACTTCAGGGATAATTGTGACAAGCTCAGTGATGCACTAAGAAGACAAAAGTACCCGCCTCAGGTAATTGACGATGCCATTAAACGTGCTAATTAAGTGGACAGGAGCGTGCTCCTCCACTCCAACAAGCCTGCTCAACAGCGACCATCTACAAACCTCATATTAACGTATTCCGCATCAGCACCAAACGTTAACCACATCCTACGAAGGCACCACAACATTCTTATGCAGAGCGACCGTCTCAAAAACATATTTTCGGAATCGCCACGTGTAGTCTATCGCCGGTCGAGAAACTTGCACAATATGCTGACTTCATCTGTACTAACTCGTCCTGCCTATTCAGGTTGCCACCCTTGTGGCAAACCACGTTGCAAGGTTTGCGTACACATGACCACCTCTATTTCAGCCTACAGTTCGGCGTCAAATTTCACAATGAAAATTAATGGTGATTACGATTGCGATACAACTAACTGTGTGTACCTACTTGAGTGCTCAGTCTGTAAGCTTCAGTACTTAGGCCACACAGCGACACCATTCAGACTGCGGTTTAATAACCACAAGGCGCATGTCACAACTTTTCCTAACCTACCCCTATCTAAGCACCTGAATGCGACAGGACATTCACTCGATAACCTAACAGCAACCATATTAGAATCTGGTTTTAAGTCTCACCACGAACGGGAAGCACGCGAATCATTTCTCATCTACAAGTTTAAAGCACTGTCATTCGGCATTAACGAAAGCGCAGGAAAGCTCACGTTCCTGGGCGCACGTTCAGCAACGGGATCACTATGTCACGGACAAGGCTAAATTCCCTATCACATGTCTGCAGCTTTCATCAGTTTTCAGCCTGTTACATACAATTCTGTTATATTTCGTTCTCATGAATGCCATGTATCTCACTTTTACCAAAGTTTTTTTTTTTTTTCAAATCACCATCGCCATATATTGCTGTTCTCGTTGCTTTACATCTGTTTTTTTGTTAATTCTTTTAGCGCATTGTTGCTGGTTGTTTACCTATGTTTCTTGTTAGTTCATCGAGTTGTTTTAACGCAATATTGTTAAATGCATTCGTGGTACATTATCACCCTTGTTATGTTGATCCTTTCCGTGACTGTGAAAAACGCCCTTTTTTGCTGCGCAGACTTCACCGTATGTTATCATTTCGTGATATAGTCTTGTCATTATCACATCGTGCTCTTTCGCATGTTGATTTGTGTGCCACTGTCATATATGTGACATTTGATATTAAATAGACACGTGTTGGGGGCATGTATATGCGACTACATTGCAGGCTGAAACACCCGGCCAAACGTAGGAGCAATAACAAGTTTTAGCACGTTTTGTCCGCTCAAGCCAATTTCTTATCATCACTGGATTCACAAGACACCGCTAGGATATATATATATAATAATATATATATATATATATATATATATATATACAGGGTAATAAAACTAATAAACAATTTGGCTTGAAATCCTAAAATAACAAATTATCCGAAGATAGTGCATTACGATCCCACATCTTCAATGGCAGAATAAATCCTCTGATATGAGAATAACAGTGACACTGGAACGTAAAGAAGCAGAATTTAAGTTTTTTAATTCCTTTTTCCTGTCGATGAAATACAGTGAACTCGCTCATGAGTTGGGTATGGATAAAAGAAAATATTTCGTTTATGTGAAATTTTGCTAAACTCAATAGTCACTAAGTAGGAGTACACAGCAGGCATCTAGTCGAAGCGAGAACTGCAATGTATGCAGTTATGTACATCGATAATTATGTAGTACATAATAGTCGCGTTTTGCCTATCTTCTTTCCAAAAGGTCTGAAACAATCCACATCACGAGTGCCTGTGAAGCAAACTATGCTGTTTATAGAGCTTTTTATGCATTTCCTGCGGCCCAAATGGTTGCCGAGGCCAAGTCTCGCTACCTTCCAACGCATCATGCAGCTACGGATAAAGCTACAGGATTGGCCTCTGTCCGCGCTGCAAAGCTCAAAGCTTCGGTGAACTTAATTTCGAAATGGGCGTCCCGCCCCTGAACAAGTTCGCTCAGCTGAAATATTCCCTATTGATAAATTCATTTACCACAAAAAACGTTTGCGTGGAAGTTATACGTCAAAGCCGAGTATTTCCTAAAACATCAAGAAATGTTCGTTTACCAGGGACTGGCAATTTATTGTAAGTCTTTTTTTTTCAGCGCAGACCAAAGTACCAAGAACGCCCGGTGTCACTGAAGATAGGTAGTTATCCGCTTCGAATGCTACTGCATTTAACATGAGTTGTTTGTTAACTGTGCAGCTGTGTTTCGACTGAAAAATCAGATGTACATGAACAAGTGCATTGCGCGTCCTTGACCAAATAAGCAAAAAAAAAAACGTGACGCATAGGGATGATAATTATGTCTTGTAAATGTTACAAATTAATTAAAATCTTGTCATGCGATATATGTAAGCAAGCATGACCCCAGGAATCAAATAGGCTCAGGCAGTGATGAAACACTAGCTTCTTGAGAAATGTAATCACGTGATAATATAGCGAACTTTCTTTGTGAGCCGAAAAAAACTAGCCTGCAATTAGGATGTTGTGGTCTAAAGGTGGATTGCCATGGATGCAAGGACTTCCGGCTTTTATCTTCTTTACACGTAAGCAAAAGGTGTTTCAGTATACGCACACAGTAAACTATCCCGCTGTAGAAGTGCGATGGCTTCAAATATCTCGGAATCACTCTTACAACGCAATCGATAGGAGCCTCGAGGAGGTAAGGCTCTATTACTACATGGTAGTTTAACGTCCCAAAAGTACTATATGTATATGAGAGACGTCGTAGTGGAGGGCTCCGGAAATTTCTACTGCTGGAGGTTGTTTAACGTGCACCCAAATCTGAGCACAAGGGCCTACAGCATTTCCGCCTCTATCCAAAACAAAGCCGCCGAAGCTGGAATTGGATCCCGCGACCTGCGGGTAAGCAGGCGAGTGCCTTAGCCACTAGACCACCACGGCAGGTCTGTGACAAGGTTTTTGGTAAAGAGCATTTTTCGAGAACAACATCGGAAACACACCAGCCAGCTGAGACTTACGTCACAAAGCCCGATATGATTGTGAGAGATGCCATGGCGAGGTACTGTGAATTATTTTCCACCATTTTGAGTTTTTTGTAACGTACTCCAAATTTAAGCACATGAGTTTTGTTTCAAGTTTCACTCTTATTGTGAACTGAAGCAGCGCCGATGAGCTTAGCAGTACGAAAACGTACCTGCTGAGCCACCACGCTGAATCACCCACTTAATAGTGTCGAATGAAATGCGAAGAGAACGCTGGTAAGACTAACTCTAGAGTAAGCTTACATAATTTAAAAGACATTCCATAAGTATAAAAAAACTATAACCCATACAGAAGCTCGCATTTCGATTAATTTAGTTGTCATTTCCACGTCAAGCAGACAATACGAGCCAGCGCGTCTTCACTGTGGTTTCTAGACTAGATTTTCATACTTGAAGCCCCTTTTCTAACACCACAAGTAACACGCATTCAGGTATTCAAACCAAACGAATGATATTGCGCGTCAACACGTCACTGCCACCATAACATTCATATACTCCTTTTAGGAGCAGAACTGATTAAGCTTTTCTTTGCACCGGGAGTGGAAAAAATGTGATCCCCATCATGGCACTGGCACGCGGTCATTTAGTCTTCTTCCTTATATTCTGCTTTGCTCTGACAGAACGTGTGCTTATTTTTCCGGCGTGGAATCCATGATGGGTGGGTCTGTCGCGACCAAATATCAAGCAATAATACGTAAGTATAGTTACGTCACTAGAAACGTGCGAATTGTCGTGAAAACTGGTCACCTGACTGAAACCATACACCATCACGTAACGCATATAGTCACGTGACTAAATCACGCAACATCACGTAAAACAAGACACATGACGGAAAATCACGTAGCAGCATGTAACAATACTCAAAATTACGAACACCGTGTAACAACTAGTCCTGCAAACAAAAGAAGCGCAACATCACATACCGACTAGTTACGACTCACTGGACTGAAAACCATGTAAACCCATGTAGCATCTAATCACAGATGTAAAATAACACTACGCAACAGCTAATAACCAACGTGTTCCCGCCAAAAACAACGCAACACGGTTGTATAGTGCGGAGAAGCAACCGAAACCGGAGAAGCATAGCCAAGACTCGCCATACGTAGTGCGATCAGCATACTCTCGGGATTTATAGGAACAGCTTTGCATCAAATGCTTCAACAGTTTCATTGTTAAAAGCTCAGGTGAAGCTCGGTGGGACACTAGCTTCGCTGTTAGTTCCAGCCTTGCCCCGCAAGTGCAAGTTGCGGTTTTCTTTTTTCACCCCCCACTTCATTTCTCATTAGCGAAATGCCACCTTGGTGCTGTGAACTGCTCCGCTTGTTCTCTATTACACAAATCGGAACGCGAAATCAGATTGCTAATGAAGTCAGAAAGTAATTGGCGTTGTCTTTACTTTATGTGCAGCCTCTTTAAAAAAGCCTAATTCTACAGATACTCCTTTAAACATACTATGTATGCTTCGTGCGCATGTTCAAGAACACCGAGTAATTGATATTTGCGGAGCCCTTCCCTACAGCGCTGTTCACTGATGATATGTAGCAATATGGTGGCTTTGGAAGTGAAAACCGAGACATTATTACTAAAAGCGTCTCTCCAATTCAGTTCATTGTATGGTCCGTGTTGTACATACTCGTGCATGGACCTGACAAGAGCTAGCGATAGAGTAAAATAAATGAATAAATAAATAAATAAATAATTGAATAGATAAATAAATAAGCTACAGTTCCACTTCGCTTGAAAATGCTTACAAGATCAGTCATTTCGCCTTCTGATAATCACGTCAGTGTTTCAAGAGCTATGTAATGAACTATGAAGGCCAAATAAAGTTTATTAATAAAAGCATTAAATGCCAACTGATGCTGCACATGCTGGGAAAGCTGTGTACTAAGTTTCCTTAAACTTGACATCACTTTTTTCATAAAATGTACTCTCAGTGTATGAAAGTGTGGTCAGCTGGTAGACGAATGGAAGCGTTATAACAATACTGTTATCTTCAGATACTGAAAGATAATATCGAAGATTTTAGTGGCGAAATCATAGTGGCGATGCCGCTGGCACGAAGAAATATGGTATGAGGCACGCAGTAGTGTCAGCGGCTTTTAATAAACTAATATACATAATTATCAAAGATGCGGTAACTTCCTGATCAATCTTGAAGTATTTGTGCGTGTATTATTATGGCGCAGGCCATAGATGTCTTGTCAAGCGCTAAAGGTGACCGTCGGCGTTGGTGGTGTCAACATGAAGCATGCAAACCATAATGACGTCACAAGATGTTGGCGACCAACCTAATCAATACAATCGACATGAGAAGTGAGCCAAAAAAAAAAGTGGAGGAGATGGCGCGTGCAAGAAGCAAACCCACACACAAACACACACAAATACAAACACATGTACAAAATGCAAAAAAAAACCATCATACAGAGGGGAGTTTAAGGCCCCAAACCGCTCGCCTGGCTATGCTATACTTCAACAGGCAGTCCTGCTGAGTCCGGTATGGCGCTTACAAAGCAACCAGGAAGGAGCATCGAATTGGTTTCTCTGCAGGGGCGTCTATACTCGAGCTGTCACAAAACACGTGACAGGTGGGACACGTTGGTCCGCTTCCTGAGAAAGTCAATAAAAGAAAAGACTCGCGATCACCGATGATGAAACTGCAGCTTGTGCTGTAAAGACAAAGATATAGAAAGAAATACGAGAGTGTGTTAGACGCCGGGGTGTGGAGACGTCCGAGCTTGCTGCCAAGAAAGCGGCTCCTCCTAGCGCGCAATAGTACACCGTCACCGGGGCTGATATCTGAGCGGAATCCACGCGGATGCGAATCGCGCGCAGGCGAGCGAGGCTCACAGGAATGCCTGTCAGAATCCTTCTTTCTTTTTTCCTCGAATCGTGGCCGCTTGAGAGCAGTGCCTGCCATGTTGAAATGACACCTTTAATCTCTATCGCTTACTCCTAGCTCCTGCATTGCCTCAATCTTGGCTTTTGCTTGTGCGCAAGGTTTCCTGCAGGACTTGGCGCAGTTCTGCTTGCTCGATAAAGATTCCACGCTCCCCCACCGCCTGTGTTTCCGCTATTTTCTTGTTACGTGTTGTATTCGTTTCGTAGCCGGAGCATTCGCTTTGTGTTTCGCGTTGATACTGCAGAAAACGGACGAGCGAAATGAGGAGGTGTTCTTATGACTATCTTGCGCTAAAGTAACTAAACTGACCGAGAGAGCAAAGAACAGAGAAAAAAGCGCACACGCAATGTTATGTAACTGCCTGCCGGACAATCCGTATTACACGGCAGTGCACTCAAAGTCCTCGATGGCGGTCTCCAGACGTCAGCCAGTGGCCTCGGACAAGGAGGACAATCGAGATCGCCCTTATTGCCCCGTTGTGATTGCGATAGTCAGAGATCTCCTCCTCGAAGCCGCAGTTGTCGCTAGCAGTATCGCCAGCTATTCCAACGAGGACCACAGGCAATGCGTCATAGACATATTCCTGCACCTGGAATGCTGATAACAGCGCAAAATAGAAAGGAACAAAACGACAATGGTAAACACGATGCGCTGTGCTTCTTGCGAAATTGAACCTGATGAGAGAAAAGGCGATTCCGTGCAGAATTTCCTTTCGTATTTGTGCGCATGAAGCGTTAATGAAAATATTTATTGAAGGAAACTATCGTTACAGCCTTGCCTGTAGCATTGCTGTCAGCTGGCTTCAGCATGGAGTTTTTTATACGCTTTTTAGCGTTCCTTATCGCTGGCACGACTGGATGGTATGCATATCTATTTACCACAGTAATGTATTTCTGGCGCAAATTTTTCGTAGTAACAACTTCAACAGTGACGGTTTATATCGCCGATGCTTTCCCGAGACTATTGGGGCAAAGCGGCTGGGAGCTTCAATTGGGTACCAGCTACATGAATGGGAATAGACACAACGCACTTGCTGTCCTCTAAAAATGAAGAGATCAACTTTAACTAAACTGAACTTCCAACGGAACACGCACTATGGAGTTTGGGCGAAATGGGCATTCTTTTGCTCGCCGGAAACAAACGTGTCTAATCCAGAGCCACCTGGCGGCTTTTCTCGAATGCTCAGCGATGGGTAAAATTGTGCGCTCTCCACAAGAAGAAGCTGACCTTCTGTGAGCGGCAACGGGAAGTGGTGCGTGAAATTCAACGGTGACGGCACCCACGCTAGAGATGACGAAGCCAAGCTGAAGTGGAGGGCAGAAGACCTAGAGCCTCTACTGAGAGAAGGTACAGTTGGACGTGTACGGCTTGCATCGGGCCTCGAGTTTGAAACAAGGCAAGCAATGCGACAGAAAGTGCCTCGCTATTTCATGACTCTTTGCGGCGTTAAGTCTATTAAGCCGGGTTAATTTTAAAGCTAGGGCTTTATTGACCTAGTCGAGCGAGTTTCGCCGCGTTTCATTGCGTGGTCTTGAAGGGAAGAACGGATGCATCACGAAGAGCCGCGCTAGATGGCTACCGCTCCCTCGCCAACCGTGGCCACGTGACCAACGACGTGGCACACCACTCTCTCTTCTACCAGAGAACGCTGCCTCGCTGCTTTACAGTGTACTGGCCTGGTCAGTGGGCTTTAGTTCAGCGATTTTGCCATGAACGTGCGATCTATGGAGGAAACGAGGACACCGCCACCGCAGTGGCGAAGTCTTCTGCGCGGGCGCAGCTGCGTTGGACCATCCTGCGCAGAGGTCTAGCCAAGAAAAAAAAATTTTTTTTTTGGGGGGGGGGGGGGGATGATTAAGCTTTGATCTGAAGCGGGACACGCGCCGGCATACGTGATCGAGTGTCATTTGGGCTCAGTATGCTATGTAAAAAAAAAAAAAAACCTCGGTGAAGGGGGGTACGGGCCCAGTGTGCCACTCCTGGCTACGCCACTAATCCTGTAGATGTCATTCGGCATTCTAATGAGCTATAGTGGAAACGTCTGTATAAGCACGTAGAGAGAGAAAAAATAATTTTTTTTTATCTGGTAGACGAATATCCAAGCCGAGAGGCTAAAAAAATATAGACCGAGAGCATCGGTAGATGGATCGTATTTTACCGCAACGTAATATTTAAACGAGGCAGTCGTAGAAAGTGTGCACCTATTACGTTTATTATGTACGGATCGCGGAATACATTTCTATGGCTGATATACGCTTACATTCTGCACGAGAGGGTGCTTATTCACGTGGGTAAGACACTCGGCTTCTGAGCGTGTCGGTCCCATGTCCAAAACACAGCCTCAGCAAATCAACTTGTTTCATTTTATACGATTATTTTTTTCATATATCGATTCCTCTCGTGGCAGAAGAACAGACAGTTTTCTCGTTGTGATGGCACAAGAATGCTTTTTGAAACAAGGTCATGATACACTATCGCAAACTAATTTTTTAAGCAGTTGAAAGCATTCAGCCTCTCTTATCATTGGTTAGTTTAGTTCGAGATTAGGTTAGTCGTCCGTGGCGATTGCGCTTCGATGAAAGTGAAATAACAGAAGTCCGTGTCCTGTGCCGTGTCAGTGCACGTTAGAGAACACCAGATGGTCAAAATTTACGGAGCCCCCTACTATATGGTGTCTCTCACAACCATATCTTAGTTTCGGGATGTAAATCTTTGAGAGAGTGAAATGCCCATATCTCTCAGGCATGAGAGAGCAAAACACGATTATAATCCTGCCCTTGATTACTTTTAGATACGTTGGCACACCGCGAGTGATTAGCACTACCTAACACATATATGCACTAAAACGTACTGCATTTGTTTGTTGAGGCGTTAGAGACGATTAACAAAAGAACAGCGTTTACAGCGCGCGCCAGTGAATTTCAGCGCACTGGAAGGCACTTGGAACTCCTAATATCCACCTTTCTAGCTTTGAATATGTGTAGTGAAATAAGCGAATACTATCACAATCCATAGGTCACGATCGATACTCAATGCAGACGGCTATGACATTCTCTTTATATTAATATTCATGTTTGAAACGCAAACGGCGGATGTTGCATTAGCGACAGTACTTTTTTTTTCGCGCTTAAAAGTGCTTTGAACTCAATACTGGCACTCGCGTTCGTGAATTTTATTTTCGTGTATTCAGGTTTCAGCCACAAAGACTGCTGTTAGCCATGCTCGGCGCAGACCACGCCGCAATCGTTGAGAAACTCCGCGACTGTGCAAGATGATTCTGTCAGGATTACGCGCAAGACGCGAATAGTCGAGTTTATTCCAGAGCTTGCGCAAGCAACAGACATAAGGCTGGAATATTCATTGCCGCTCTTATAAATGCTGAAGACACTCACCCCAAATCGGATTATCGATGGCTGACGTTCTTTTCACTGATATCATTTTACTGCAGCGTCTATGACTTGCCGGGCACCGGCGACAATTCACCAAAATGAAATGTTTCGTCTTTAACCCACCTAATGCTGCCTTTGTCAACCCCACGACCTCATGAAATATATGCGTGAAAAACACATGAGATAAGAGAGTTCGAAGCTGCGCTTTGTCGCGTTAACATCTGGGCCATTCATTCGTATTTGTTGTGGCTGTCTGTATCAGTGCATGGTAAAGGCTTCACCTGGACCAATTAAACGCAGTCACCGCTTTTCTAATGAGTCACGTGTAATACTTCCTTCTTTCTGAATAAAAAATCATTCTTGCTGGTTCATGACGTGCTAACTTAGGCACTTGTAGCTCCTTCATTTGCATGTTTGTTCATTCAACCTCCAATTTGCCGGTGCTAGAACTCGTACAACTACTTGAGCCAAGATGCACGACTGGGAGTCTCAAAATTTAAGTGAGGCTAAATAGCGTTACAATACTCAGGGCACCGTAAATTGAGCCTGTAAGAAGCGGTTCGACGTTATTGCGCGTGCGTGATATGCAAAGGCATTTGAGGTTTGCTTCGATCACGGAATTTCAGACACACACGTGCTAGGCCTACCTAACACATGCCGTAGAATATTTGCATACAGTATTTGACATGAATTACTGGTTTCTTCTTCAGTTCGCTATCAACTAGAATCCTAATATCGAGCATTCGTAAGCTCTGAAAGACTAAATGTCATCTAGAATAAATGACAAAAATTATGTATTTAGTTTATGAGTTAAATTCTAATTGCTCACGTTTTTACAGATTACCAAAACCACTGACGGTGCTGGCAGAGCTGGTGGCAACATATTGTGGCGTTTCATCCAACTCTTGCGAGAACCACCAGTCCCGTAACGGTGCATTCACATTTGAGAAGCGAAGCGAAAACATTCACATTCATTCTGCCCTTGTAGTGTAGGCCTACATGCCGCCACTGCTTTCACTACTTTGAGCTTTCACTTCATTTTGCCCAGTCACTGAGCATTGAATTTCATACCGAAGCCTAGTTATGCATGCAATGCACAGAAAAGAATTAAACAGTCGGCACCTTTTCAAACGTTCCGCCAGGAGATACACCAGACAGAAAGGACACAATCGGACACACCGGCGACAGTGGATTCGGCCGGCTGCGCGAAAGCGAGGCACGTTGGGCATGCCGAGTCAATGCTGCTGCACCTTCTTCCAGTGTTCTCAGTGATCGTAATCGAAACCAGGCTCTCGATGAAAGCGTCCTTGGAGCGGCTTTGTCGTGTTGCACGGGTACAGTTTGCGTTTTCGCCGATGCGAGCCACCACCGACGCTTTTGCCGCTACGTTGAATATGAGGCCCGTTGTACATGTATACTATACATCGCGTGGTTTGAGCTGGTGCAGCCAATGCCGTGAAGTGGAATGGCGATGCGCTGACGCGTGGTACAAAAATCGGTCTGGGACACGGTGCAAGAATACTTTAGGGGAGCGAACGCCGCGTAGCAAGCGCTTGGCGGGGAGGGACCGATCATGTTCTCGTTTACGGCATGCCAATACATAGCTGGTGAGTATGAGGACTGTGGCGGGCTGCTGGCAAATTCCGTAAAGCACATCCGGCATATGGGCGACGATTCCCAAATCTGAGAAAGCCGTGTTATCACATGATATCAGCCACTCGACACGCATAGAGCGGCGCGGCGAAAGAGAGGGCGATAAAGGAGGACGTTGACGGCGCGGCGAGGGTATTGTATCTGAGGTATAGCGCATCCAGGACTGCAGGATTGGACAGAGCAGATGACGCATAACACATACACAGCGCTTGTGGCGACGACAAATGAGTGCCGCTACTTTCCAACGTCACAGGGTTTTCCTAAACGGGGAAATGGGGAGGAAGCCGGGGCAAAGTTCGTAGCGCCATCGCTCGGGTTCCTTGAGAAGCAGAACATTATCGGGCAGCGAATAGTCGCTGTGTTTGCTCACCTAAAGTATTCTTGCACCATGGCCTGGGACCATTTTTTCTTTATTTGCATCGGCCATGTGGCGTGGTTTTCCGGCCGCTTAGGCGCTGATTACAAGCGAGTTTTGCCGCTTTCGCTTCCTTCAAGGCCAAGTGTGAACATGCCCCAAGTATTTTCGCCAAAACGAAACCGAATGTACTGTAAGTTACTAATAAAAATCACAGGACGCTTGAACTTCGCCTTCAAGAGTAGTTCGTGATAGCGTAATGGGACCTCGTGCGCATTCACTTTCGAACTGCTAACCTGTTTCAATTTTCGGTGCATGTCGTGAAAACGAACGAACGTAAGATTGGCTGTTTGAAAGTATCGTTAAAGGTCTGTTGCAAGCAGAGTTGTTAAGGGCTCAGCTACGCCATAAATATTTCTTTTGGGCATCAGCAAGGGTCCTGAATCAAGTCAAGCCAAGTCAAGATTCTTAACGATGTGGTGCATACCCACGCTCGGGTATTGGCCAAGTACGCGTCCGTAGGGCAACACGCGAACATCACGTTGTTCACTTTGTCACTGGTTCTGCTGCTGCCAATTATTTAAATATGTCCGAGCGCTTTGTGAATGGTGGGCCTTTAAAACACCCACTGGTTGCTCAATTCACATATTTTGACGCTACGCATGGTTCTACACTGAGTTGTATTGAAAATTGGGCAAGTTGGTAACAATTAAGTTTTTAAGGTAAACAGCGCGAAAGACGAAGACAGAGAAGTAGGAAGACACGGGACAAGCGCAGTATTCCTTGTTCTCTGTCTTAGTTTTTCACGCTGTTTACATTAATAAGAAAAAAAACGATTCTACGCTTTTGCTACGAAATATGTGTTGCGTTGAGGAGGCTTCTTCTGCACATCACATTTATACAGTGCTTTGTCCAAAGCAGTTTTAGCAAACCTCGTAGCTCCGTGGTAGACCACCTGCTTGCCACGCAGGTGGCATGGCTTCAATTCCCAATCGAAGGTTTTTTGTTAATTTTGTTTACATGTTTCTTTTTATTTTCACTCATAGCCAACGACGCCGACACCAGATTTTGTGCAGTACGAGCTTCTTAATGACTTCGCATTAATTTAACTGGTAGTGTCTCACAGCAGCGATTAAGCAGATCGCGTGAGTCACCAAAATATTAGCTTCTATCTTTGATTGTGTTCTGCATGATTAAGTGTCACGACTTTTCCTATGACCCGAGAAACGATAAGAATCTGCGGACAAACTAAAATTATGTATTAATAAAACATTTCTGGTTTGTATTATCGACCGGTGGTCTCGAAGGCCACTACAATAAAAGTCTTTTTGGCTGCAAAAAGGCTGCATGTCGTCTCGAATTTTCCCTCTGACGAAACAAAAGCACGAGGTGGATGTAGCCTTTTCATAGCATAGGTCGACGTATTTTGGATTACTGTTTTTTCAAACGATCATTCCCAAAGAGGCCGCACTTTTCTGAAACCGAACACCTGCCTGAGATGAACCCAGTTTCAGCATGATCACAGATGCACAATTCTGAAGTGAACTTCACGTAAGGAAATGCACGAAAGAAAACCAGGTACTACCGACTCTTCTGACGAATCTACTGACGCGCGAAATAGAGTTTGTGCATTGCCTTCGTTGAAGCCAAAAAAGCTGGTCACATGGAATTCAAGGCAAACAATTGAGTTGAATCGTTCATATTCCGAATGTTTAGGAAACGAGATGCGTAGGTATGCAGTGCGTTATTCAATTGTTATTCTTATTTGTAGACTTTCTGTATAGCTGCTGCGTTACCGAAAGCGTATAGAAGACGCAGATGCTGCGCTGCATCTTGTTATACTGTCGTGCTGACGCCGCTGCTCACAGAACTCTTTCGGGTCTGTCAGGCCACGCATTCTATTTTGAGGTATCTTAAAACTCCCTATGTCATATATATTGACATGTCCAACTTATCAACTTAATTCATGCCGCTGAAATGCTTCCACAGTTTCTGCTAACTGAGCAGCCAACATTTCTGCTGAACTCCAAAATAAGGGCTTCGAGCTAAGACACAAATAAGCGTGGTACAAATTTGGCACAATTTGGGTCCTTAATTTTATGGCTGTGAACTATTGCCTATCAAACACTCCCGCCTATATATAATAGTGGTGGTTATGCCTGCAACATGACTGAAGTATGTTTTAATGAAGTCATTACAGATGTATTGTTTATTCTGTTACATTGTATCATCCTTTTGCAACCACGCAATCCAAAACTATACGTTGTTATACTTCTCGCGAAGACGCGGTTTCAGCTGTGTATTTTCGCTGTGCTTAGGTGCTAAGCATCGGTGCTCCACAGCACCAGAGGTAACAGGATTCGTGCGTGGTTACCATGGCGCATGTCCCCAATTTAATTCGTCGTGCCGATCACCGAAAGGGTATACAGCCCATCCAAGCCCTGCATGACAGAGCCAAGATCGCACAGACCAACATGTGCTCATTGGGTAGAAATTTTATAGCATAGACGGTAGACTGAAAAACATTGTAACAAAACAAAATGTTACAAAGAGTAAATCATCGAACTAAAGACTTTTCTTCTTCAACAGCATATAACGCAATAACAGCGATAACAGCAGTGATAAAATAAAAGCAGTGATGAAAGCGAGTTCGCAATAAATATTCTCACGGGAGTCGTGATGTGTAAACGAACGCGGCAGTCAGAATGTTTAAGACGAAACTGTATTGTGGAAATTCAGACTACAAACTGTACAATGATATCGCTGAACAGAGAGTCGGCCGTCGATAAACTGATCGTCGTTGGGACGTGCCGTTTTTTATATGCCTCACGCATCAAACTTTCCAGTCTTATCTCTGGTGGTGGCGTAGGTTCCAGAACAATCTGTACCGTTCGCACAGTGGGCGTGATCTTATCGAAATGATCTACTACAGTCCGGAATCTTCTCGAAAACTGCAGGCGTGGTTCGCGCTGAGAATGGTGTGGTGTTTTGGGACGATAACAAAAACTTGGGAAATGGAACGTCGCATCGCCCCCCTCTGAAAAAAAAGGCATCGTCCCGATGCTTTAACTAAAGATGAAGGTACAATAATAATGCTAGAAAGTACAATGAATAAATTACGATACAACTATAATACAAAAAAAAACACTGTTTCAGTTTGTTAACGCGCATGAAACGGCTTGAGGCGCGCGACATGGACGACTTCAGGTCGTGATCGGCGTCGTTGAGAGTTCGTGATGCCGTCGGGAACAACCTCGTAATCTAGTGGGCCGAGACGTCGAACCACCCTGTACGGTCCGAAGTACCGTCGAAGAAGCTTTTCACTTAGTCCACGTCGGCGTATCGGCGTCCACACCCAAACACGTTCACCGGGCTGGTATTCCACGAAGCGTCGTCGAAGGTTATAACGGTGGCTATCTGTCGTCTGTTGATTCCTGATACGGAGACGCGCAAGTTGTCGGGCTTCTTCGGCGCGTTGAAGGTACTCGCTCACATCGAGGTTTTCTTCGTCGGTGACGTTGGGTAACATGGCATCGAGCGTCGTTGCCGGGCTCCTTCCGTAGACCAATTTGTATGGAGATATCTGCGTCGTCTCCTGCACCGCCGTGTTGTATGCGAAGGTCACATACGGAAGAATGGCGTCCCACGTCTTGTGTTCGACATCGACGTACATTGACAGCATGTCGGCGATCGTCTTGTTAAGCCGCTCGGTGAGGCCGTTGGTCTGTGAGTGGTACGCTGTCGTCCTGCGGTGGTTTGTTTGGCTGTATGCCAAGATTGCTTGAGTTAAGTCGGCAGTGAATGCCGTTCCTCTGTCGGTGATAAGGACCTCCGGGGCGCCGTGACATAGGACGATATTTTCGACGAAGAACTTAGCTACCTCGGATGCACTGCCTTTTGGCAGGGCTTTTGTCTCGGCGTAGCGGGTGAGGTAGTCGGTAGCTACCACGATCCACTTGTTTCCGAAAGTCGACGTCGGGAACGGCCCCAGTAGGTCCATACCAATCTGCTGGAAAGGTCGGCAAGGTGGATCAACTGGCTGCAGAAGTCCCGCTGGCCTTGTCGGCGGTGTCTTGCGTCGCTGACAGTCCCGGCATGTCCTCACATAACGAGTGACGTCGGTGGTAAGACGTGGCCAGTAGTACCTTTCTTGTATCCTCGCGAGCGTGCGAGAAACACCGAGGTGCCCTGCCGTCGGATCGTCGTGCAGGGCCTGCAGGAGTTCTGGTCGCAGAGCTGAAGGCACCACAAGGAGGTACTTAGCTCGAAGCGGTGAAAAGTTTTTCTTTTGTAGAAGACCGTTTCGTAGAAAGAACGACGCAAGTGCGCGCTTGAATACCTTCGGGACTTCGGCGGTCCTGCCTTCGAGGTATTCTATTAGGGCCTTAAGTTCCGGGTCGGCCCGCTGTCGTTCAGCGAAGTCGTCGGTAGTTATCGTTCCCAAGAAGTACTCGTCATCCGGGTCATCGGGTAGCGGTTGGTCGACAGGCGCACGAGAGAGACAGTCGGCGTCAGAGTGTTTTTTGCCGGACTTGTAAATGACAGTAATGTCATACTCTTGAAGTCTCAGGCTCCATCGTGCGAGGCGACCTGAAGGGTCCTTCAAGGTGGCTAGCCAACACAAGGCGTGGTGGTCGCTCACAACTTTGAAGGGCCTGCCGTAGAGGTAGGGGCGAAATTTCGACGTAGCCCAGATGATGGCGAGGCACTCCTTTTCTGTTGTGGAATAATTTGCTTCTGCTTGGATAGTGATCGGCTGGCGTAACTAATAACCCTTTCAAGTCCGTCAGCCCTCTGCACAAGAACGGCGCCAAGACCTACGCTGCTTACGTCAGTATGTATTTCTGTCTCGGCGAATTCGTCGAAATGGGCAAGTAACGGAGGCGTCTGGAGACGATGTTTAAGCTCCTGGAAAGCGTGTTCCTGTGGCGTTTCCCACTTGAACTCCACGTCGGCCTTGGTAAGGTTAGTGAAATGCGGCGATGCGGGCGAAGTTTTTCACGAACCGCCTATAATAGGCGCACAGGCACAGAAATCGGCGCACGGCCTTCTTGTCAGTGGGCGGCGGGAAGTCGGCGATGGCGGCTCTTTTCCGTGGATCGGGACGAACTCCAGACTTGCTGATAACGTGTCCCAGAAACAAGAGCTCCTCATACACAGATCTGCACTTTTCTGGCTTCAGTGTGAGTCCGGACGTCTTGATGGCTTGAAGCACAGCTTCAAGGTGCCGAAGATGCTCGTCGAAACTCGAAGAAAACACGACGACGTCGTCAGAGTACACAAGGCAAGTTTGCCACTTCAATCCGGCCAGTACTGTATCCATAACGCGTTGAAAAGTTGCAGGCGCTGAGCAAAGGCCGAAGGGCATCACCTTAAACTCGAAGAGGCCGTCCGGTGTTATAAACGCCGTCTTCTCTCGGTCTCTTTCGTCGACTTCGATTTGCCAATAGCCAGTCTTGAGGTCCATTGACGAAAAGTACTTGGCGTTATGGAGCCGATCAAGTGCGTCGTCTATTCGTGGGAGAGGATACACGTCCTTTCTTGTGATTTTGTTCAGGCGGCGATAATCGACGCTGAAACGTAGGGTCCCATCCTTTTTCTTTACTAACACCACGGGGGATGTCCATGGACTCTTGGACGGCTGGATAATGTCATCCCGCAGCATTTCATCAACTTGTCTCTTCATGGCCTCACGTTCTCGCGTCGAAACCCTGTACGGACTCTGACGGAGTGGTCTGGCATTTTCTTCGGTTATGATGCGAAGTTTCGTGATTGGGGTCTGCCGAATATTCGATGACGACGAAAAGCAATCTTCGTATTGCAGGAGCAGGGCCTTGAGCTGTTCTTGCTTATCGTTCGGTAGTCTGGGATTGACGTCGAAAGCTATGGGAGGGGCTTGGTTCCTCTGAGCAGGTTCCGCAGAATCGGCGAGGGCGAAAGCACTGGTGGCTTCGACAATTTCTTTGATGTATGCGACCGTTGTTCCTTTGTTCACAAGTTTGTACTCATTGCTGAAATTCGTGAGCATAACCGTTACTTTGCCTCCCCGCAGCTCTGCTATTCCTCTTGCGACGCAAATATTTCGGGTGACCAACAGATGCTGACTGCCTTCAACGACGCCTTCCAAGTCAGGTGATTTAGGAGCGCCGACTGAAATAATGACGCTTGAGCGAGGCGGAATGGTGACTTGTTCTTCCAGCACATTCAAGGCATGGTGTCCTGACGGCGTGCGCGGTGGTAGTGCTTCTTCTGTGGATAACGTTATCGACTTTGTTTTTAGGTTGATGACAGGACCATGGAGGCATAAGAAGTCCATGCCAAGGATGACATCTCTCGAGCAACGCTGTAGGACTACGAAGTCTGTAGGATAAATACGGCCGTTAATGGTGACTCTCGCTGTGCAGATTCCTGCAGGCGTTACAAGATGACCTCCGGCTGTGCGGATTTCAGGGCCTTTCCAAGCTGTCCTAACTTTCTTTAACTTCGCGGAGAACGACCCACTGATGACAGAATAGTCGGCTCCAGTATCGACGAGAGCTGTCACACTGTGGCCGTCAATAAGAACATCGATGTCGCTAGTTCGCCGTCTCGCATTACAGTTAAGGCGTGGCGTCGGGTCACGGCTGCGTCGGCTTGTTCCGCTGCTTCCATGTTGCGTCGTCAGGCCACCTTCGGTAAGTGAGCTTTCACCGTCAGAGCTTTGCCTGTTTGGTGTTGTGTTCGGAAAGCTCCGTCACGGCGTTGTCGTCGTCGGAGGATCTTCGGTAGTTCGTCGCACAGCAACCGCACCTCCATCGGTTGCTGCCCTTAGTTTCCCGGATACGGGCTAGGAGACCGGCCCCGCGTAGGGCCAGAGTACTGTCGGTGGTGCGGTGACGTGCGGCGGCTGGGCGACGGCGAACGCGAAGGGCTTCGTGGTGTCCACCGAGTTCCTGTAAGGTAGTCGGCGACGTCACGTGGTCGTTCTCCTGGCTGTGGACGCGGTGCATTGACGGCGAAGCCACGCAGTCCCATCTGTCGGTACTGGCAACGGCGGTATGTGTGTCCGGCCTCACCGCAGTGGTAGCAGAACGGGCGATGGTCAGGGGTGCGCCAGACGTCAGTCTTCCTGGGTGCACTGCGCTGGGCCGCTGGCGAACGGTATGACGTCGGTGGGGGTGGTGGCGGTGGTGGCGTGACGGAAGTGCGATGGGGTGGCGTTTTGGCGTGTACGGGGAGGAGCGTTGTGGCGCAGTGCAGCGGCGTAGCTCATAGCTTCCGGCTCAGGCAGCGGTGCGTGGGGAATTTGAAGCGATTGCCGAACTTCTTCTCGCACAATGTCGGCGATTGAATCCACTTGAGGCTGTGCCGAAGGCAACAGCTTGCGCAGCTCTTCCCGCACGATCGCTCGGATTGTTTCACGCAGGTTTTCGGAGTCACTGGTTTGAGCAGCAGCGCATTCTGGAATCAGGTGACGATTATACTGTCTGGTGCGCATGTCAAGGGTTTTTTCGATGGTGGTCGCCTCGGATACAAATTCTTGGACGGTGTTCGGTGGATTCCTCATTAGTCCCGCGAAGAGCTCCTGTTTGACCTCTCGCATGAGGAAACGAACTTTCTTCTCCTCAGGCATGTCTGGGTCAGCGTGACGAAATAGGCGGGTCATCTCCTCAGTGAAAATTCCAACCTTCTCATTTGGTAGCTGAACCCGGGTCTCTAGTTGAGCAGCGGCCCTTTCTTTGCGAGCGACGCTCGCGAACGTTTGCAGAAATGCGCCGCAGAAGACATCCCACGTTCGGAGCGTGGACTCACGATTCTCTAGCCAGGTCCTTGCGGTGTCTTCTAGGTAGAAGTACACACGACGGAGCTTTTCTTCGTTGTCCCAGTGATTGAGGGCGGCCACACGGTCGTATGTTTCTAGTCAGGACTTCGGGTCTTCGAACGATGACCCATGGAAAATTGGTGGTTCACTGGGTTGATGCATGACCATCGTGGGCTGGGATGCGGCGGTTGTCATTGTCGCTGCAGTCGCGGTCATGGCCTTGGTCTTCCGCGCCTTGTCTTATAGAATCCCGTACTCCGGTGGTAGCCCTTGCTGTCGGCGGATTGTTCGCTGCTCCTGGTTGGCGTCGGTGGCTTCTCCGCGACGTGGGCTGGGTTCACGGCTTGACGGGGGCGTCCGGTACATGAACGAAGCAGCACCTCCACCAGATGTCACGGGGTCGTGACGTGGCCGAAGACAGGAGACTTCGTGTTGGGATTTAACTGTTTATTTGGGCGAACCTGTGCCCGGTAAACGGAAAGTCCAATTACAGCAGCAGTCTCGCACAGATAGCAGTCTCGGACTGATAGCGGCGAACGGAGCGTCAGCCTTCGATCAACAACTGACAAGCGGCGAAGTGCGTCGGCATTTATACTCTTGCCGTCGAATGTTCTAGCGTTATCGCTGGCGGCGGCGTAGGTTCCAGAACAATCTGTACCGTTCGCACAGTGGGCGTGATCTTATCGAAATGATCTACTACAGTCCGGAATCTTCTCGAAAACTGCAGGCGCGGTTCGCGCTGAGAATGGTGTGTTGTTTTGGGACGATAACAAAAACTTGGGAAATGGAACGTCGCAATATTGTCACGGGGTCATGATGTGCAAACGAACGCGGCAGTCAGCGGGTTTAAGACGAAACTGTATTGTGGCCGGATATGGAAATTCAGACTACAACAGTACACACTGTAGAATGATATCTGTGAACAGAGAGTCGGCCGTCGATAAAGTGATCGTCGTTGGAACGCGCCGCCTTTTATATGCATCGCGCATCAAATTTTCCAGTCTTATCTCTGGTGGTCGCACAAGCTCCGGAATAAGCTCTGGTTCACGTGCCGCGCGCAATCATATCAAAAAACTATTTACTACTCTCGTGAAACTTCTCTAACTCTGAGGTATGATCTGCGCCGAGCATGCTGACACTTTTGGTGCTCAGAGTACACCAACACTGAAACAAGAAACACACGCGGCAATGTTTATTTGTAGGTATATTAAAGTAACATTGTATTGGAATAATTTTCCCGCCTTAATGAACTGTGCCCTTTTACAATCGATGAAAATTTGTGAAACTGCGTAAACAAAAGTAGGAGTAAATAATGGCGATGCACCCGTCACTGTGGTCTATAGCGACTAAGGCATTCAGCTGCTGACCCGCAGATCCCAGGATCGGATCCTGGTCGCGGCGGCTGCATTTTCGGTGGAGGCGAAAATGCCTAAGGCCGGTGTGCTTAGATTTCGGTGCACGTTAAAAAAAAAAAACCCCAGGTGGTCGAAATTTCTGGAGCCCTTCACTATGCGGCGTCTCTCTTAATCAAACAGTGGTTTTGCGACGGTAAACAACAATAATTATATTATTAATTAAGTAATGGCAATGCTTAAGAGTGCTTTTGCTACCTGTGCTGCTTTAGGGAACGCTTTGTTGCTTTCGAGCAGTCGTTAGCTTAAAATGATTGATATGTGGGGTTTAACGTCCCAAAACCACCATGTGAATATGAGAGACGCCGTAGTGGAGGGCTCCGGAAATTTTGACCACCTGGGGTTGTTTAACGTGCACCCAAATCTGAGCACACGGGCCTACAATATTTCCGCCTCCATCGGAAAAGCTTAAAATACCTGATGCTCTTGAGGCTGAGTCGTACGATGTGCGTTGAAGTCATGCTCAGTTACACAAACACTATAGTTGTAGGACGGTGCCTAGATGGTTCGATCGGCTTTCAATCGACCAGGCACATGAGTGTAAGTTCAATTTCTTGCATTAAAAAAAAAAGAAAACATCATGATGGGGCCATTGCCAAATGCTAGGGATAGGAAGAGAAAGCAGGTCAGCCACGCCCACACCATGCTCACTTGATCTTCCATTCAGGGATATAAGGGCAAATGCTTCTTATTGGCGCGTCTTTTACGCTTTCCTACGTGGTACACCGACGAGCAGAAACACACGAAACGGGGCGCTACGAGAACCTTTTGAGGCAACGTCGGCAATTTTGATCTCCTTGTGTCTCTACTTGACCCGCTGGTCTTGACTGCATTACCATCTTCATCGCCACCACTATCCACCTTCACGACCGCCACCACAATTGCCATGAATGCCCCTCGCTTCGTTTTATTGTTTAATGAGATTCAGGATAAGTGGACTAAGGTCCGAGGATATATAAGATGACATTTCCCACATGCGTGCCAAGTTCGTTGTAATGACGAAAACAAAGCCTAGCTAGACACTGGACTCAACGAGGTGTTAGCCTCTTTCATTATGCAAGCGAGTCTGCATGTCTCCTTTTCACGACTAGATTCCTAGCTTAGAATAACCTACATTAGCGCTCATGCCACTTCTGACAAAGAGAGTTGCCGCACCAAGCGTCGCCCTTTTTTTCTGTCTGTTCATCTTTCTCGTTTTGCGTCATTTGAAGTCATGGCTTTGCGGCGTCACTGGAAGCTTTCTTGGCGCGCGAGAAAACAAGAGGCGCAGAGCAGCCTTTGTGGGCCAGGACGACGATATTATTTGTATATGATATTCGTTTTGCATTCCTTCTATTTTTAACATGAAAGTGTTTTATTCCGAGGAAAATCAGGACTTCACGGACGTATTTCTGTCACAAATATGACGTTGGTAAATATTAAATGTATATAAGAAGAGCTGGGTGGCGATGCGTGGCATCCGCTGCTACTCTTCTCTTGCACAATAGTTGTTATCGCGAAATACAAAACAAACACAAAGCTATACAAATGCACCAAGTAAAACACTGACGCACTCAGTCCAGGTGCACCAGCACAAAGGAATGTCCACTGAACACTAACGTTTACAAAACACACTTATTGACGCAAATGAAATTTCTAATCAAGAACGTGGACTTTCACTAAAATGTTGTCATAGCTGAAAATGTCCCTTGGGAATTGTCTCTTAAATGTCGCGCAGTAACTGCCCCAATTATGCTTTTCGAAATAATTCTCTGCTAAAAAAAAACACAACAGATGTTGTAGCCAAGCATTCCGGTTAACAATAACACGAACAGTATTTCATCAGTACTTTTGTGATATTTGTTCTGATTCCTCTAAAATTGCACTACTGCACCCGCTGGAATAGTGTGCAAACTTCTTTTTTGCCATAAAAAACAAAACTGCACGCAAACAGATGGGAAATCAATAAATAGAAGAAAAAGTTCCGCTGCCGAGAATTGAACACACGACCTCTTGGTACGCGACGATAGGCGCCTGGCGCTCAACCAACTACGCTACGGATGCTTTCTTCTTCTTCATATGTTGCCTATGTCATTACTTACAGCACATGCATGAGGCTCCGCAAACGTGCCTTATATCTCGCTCGCATTCTCGTATGGTGCTCTGTGTTGGTGGTGCAAGGTGGGGCGAGGTATAGTGTCATCGTCTGTGTGGGATGAAGTGCTGTCTCACGACCCTCAATGAGAGCTGATAGAGTGATTTGGTGACGACGCAGTTCAAACGTCTCGATATCAGGGAGTAGTCCACCACGGAGGTTGTGCAGTACGGAGTTCGGTTGACGATCCAAAAGTCGGGAGTTCCACGCACGCTTCCACGTCCGCGGGTGGCCATCGCAGCAAGCATGAAGTGTACTAAGAGTAGTTTCCTAAAAAAACGAGACTGCACAGTTCACGCAGCACAGTTACAGTTGAGATGGTCAAGCAGTCTTAATATAGGCCATTGTAAACTTTTCTAGGACGCCCACTGTAAGTACAGTTGCGATGTATACACTACGTCATAAATCATCACATTTTGCGTAGTGGCGAAACACCCAGTACGAGAAGGCAATATGTTCCGCTACGTACCAACACACTTTGTTGTTGCGTAGGTAAATGGTGATTAATAATGGCTGAGCACTTTGTAATGCGAGGGAAGTTCTAAAGCAACCACTTGTTACGCACTTCGTCTTCCGTGACGCCTGGAGCGATTGTACACTCCCGCTAGGAAATATCTGATATGACGCGTTTTGTCGTCATGCGTGACGCTTGTTTAGCTTCTTCCTGCGACAAAGTGTGAAGCAGGGATAGCTTTGTGGTTTAACACTTGCTTACCAAGAAGAGAGTTTGTGTTTGAATCCACGCGGGCCTTATTTTTACAGCATTATTATAAACTATTGTATCTAGCTTACCTTACGGCTATACCCTTTCATACCGTTAAAGTTTAGTCTCCATTCTAAAATGAACCTGAAGTTTCGCTATCTTGGAACTTGTAGCGTGATTATACTCACAGTTATTCTTGTATTGGTCATGCCGTCTTTGTTGCTTGCAAGACATTATAAATATCTCGGGACAGCTTTACTCAGCTGCTGTGAATGTTGTTTACGGAAGGAATTCTCGAGCCGGCCGTAAGAATGTTTGAATGGCGAGAACTCTATGGAAATTGCAATTGAGCTCAACAGAATCACACCAGGAAGCCCTTTGTCGCGGCGTAGCTGCATAATCCTGAAAGCCTACTTTTTGGTCACAGTCCCATAATTTGTGTTGGTATAACAGCTGTGTTTAGTTGAGGATATCAACAAAGTTGAGCGCGAACTGTGACAGGGTTATTCCCTCTTTGTTCCTTGGCGATCGAGTGCATGCACCAACTAGCTCGTTTCTCGGACCTACTTTAGTTGAGAATCAGAGTCTAACTAGTGATCACATCAGACGCGCTGATTCTCTACTCCCAACTACAAGTATTAAATTTTAAATCGCTAGCATTTTATAGCATCAAGATCTTCACAAAAATGCACAGCGATGTCTTTTCTTTCCTGTTTCGCATGAGTACCGAACATCGGCAGAACATCTGCTGGCCTCACGCTGTTTGATAGAATGCAAGAAGGTGCTCGCAAGAGCAGCGAGTACCCGCGTCTGTGTACGCAGAGTAGAAGAAAAAAAAAAACAATGCAAGCTTAAAAAAAAGCGTGCGCTCTAACCAGAATTCAGGAAACAATGCAAGAACAAGCATAAGGAATCCGAGAAAGAGAAGGAGACCGAGAAGACAGAAACAAAGTGAGTTCATATAGGTGCAGCCGAGAGAGTGATAAAACAAAAGGACTGACAAAAATGTGTAAGGGCCAAAAATATGCGTAGCACCTCTCTGCCTGCGCTCATTTTTCTTCCCTATTTTGGCTCTTTTTGTACTGTAATCCATTTATCTTCGTCGTTTTCATTCAGATTTACGTTTTTTTTTTATTCAAATGTTTTTGTCCCTTGCTACCGAAAAAAGGTAGGCGAAGTGAAGGCAAATGGGCACTGCCTCGCATTCATGCATTTTCATGAGAAATAACGAAAAGCGTCAGCTCGCATGGGCCCGATGTGTCGAGGACGAAAGAAGAAGAAGAAGCGTATGGTCTGCGCGAGTGGTGTTGTTCTGCGTCCCCGTTGTCTTGGAGTACGCAAACGCAATGTTTCGTTTCGTTTCGTTCACGATGGGGCCGGGGAATGTTGTGCGGAATGCAGAAAGCGACGGTTCGTGTGAGCGTAAGAAAAATAATGGCGTCACATATCAGTCTAAGGAAAATAAAATTGGTCAGCACAGTGCCCAGCTTATTCTTCTCACTGTTGCACCTATAACCAATCATTCTTCTTACTGTTGCACCTATAACCATTCAGGGAACGAACAACTCGGAAGACTTTTTTACTACTTTATCATCATAGAATTTGTGACGATGGTAGCCGGGTTGAGTCGTAGTAACCAGGGAGAGCTTGGACGGCAACTACTGCACTTGGACATTTCTCCTGCGGATGAGATACAGTTCACGCAGATGAGATTCGATAATCATTTCCGAAGAACTGAACTAACATAAATGCACCACAGGTCGCAGACCCAGATTTTGGTGGCCCGGTATACGCAAGGATATTAACTACACTGCGATGAAAATCGATTATCATCGACTTGCCGCAGTAATAAAGATCTTATCCACCAGCAATGCCAGACATATTTTTTTTTCGCCTTTGTTCAGGTGGTTTAGCACATGTCAAATTTACAGGCAAGCAATAGAGCTGCGCATCTGACGAAAAATGTTTTGTAGGTTTCGCTTCGCTCCAGTGATGAGTAAATTGTTCATTGCGAATGTTGCACGGTAGCCTTAGCAGACTTGTAATTCTTAAAATTTGTCACTTGGCCGATTCCTTTCAGCCTATAAGATTAAATGATTTTAGCTCTCCTTGACGACAATCAAGGAACCTTGAGCCAGAAGCCGACGTCGCTTCGTGGGCATTGTTGAAGGACCATTTATTATTGTTAAAACTCGACCTATAACAAAACCCGTAGGACGAACCTTAAACCACGACCTTCGCGCCATCTTAGTGTTAACGAGAGAGAGAGAGAGAGAGAGAGAGAGAGAAATAAAAGGAAGATACAGGGAGGTTAGCCTAGAAGAACTGGTTTGCTACCTTGTACGTGGGTGGGGAAAAGGGTCGGAAAGAGAATAGAGACAGATATATATATATAAAATAAATTATAAAAAATTCACAAGCGCACACATCCAGGGAGTTCTGATCACAGTCGTTTGGACCGGCCGGTTGAACGCAAGAAGCGCCGGAGTGCCTCCACAGCCTGCAGCAGAACACGCTGAAGTGCTATCGAGCTAAGTGTAAACAGCTAACGGTAAACAGTTTGCCGTTAGTTGGCTAAAAAAACGTGCGTTTTGTGGTATAGCTTTAGTGCCGTGCGTGAGGTAGTGCGTTTGAACAGCGTGAGGTCGTGGGTTCGATTACTGGCGACGGAGCATTTCCTTCTATTTTTACAGCGAAAACTGTTATGAGGTCACAACAAGGCCTGTTTTCGATGTCGTAGTTGTGCTCCGCCACAACACCGCCGCCGGTGCCCACTCTCGCTTGAAATAATAATAATAATAATAATAATAATAATAATAATAATAATAATAATAATAATAATAATAATAATAATAATAATAATAATAATAATAATAATAATAATAATAATAATAATAATAATAATAATAATAATAATAATAATAATTTCCAGGGCGGGATGCGTTTAGACCCCTGGTCTTTTCCGTGGTAACACAGTGTTTTAACACACAGCCATGCCAGTGCTCGAAACTCTATTGCTGGAAGACCCCGTATAGGCGTAAAGTAACAACGAAGCGTCACACAATGAGAATTGCCTAAAGAGTTGGTCATTGGATGCTTTTAAACCATTTATTTATTTATTTATTTATTTATTTATTTATTTATTTATTTATTTATTTATTTATTGTACCCTCAGGGCTTTACAGCATTGCAGAGGGGAGCGGGCACTGACGAACAATGTTAGAGAAAAGAATACATAGACAAGACACTAGAACATTATTAAACACTGGAAAGCAACTATTATCAACTGCAACTATGTTATACAGCCAGTAGATTATACAAGAAAACTAACAACAAAATCAAACGTTTACATTTCCAACACCAAGTATGTTATCGAGCGATGTTTTAAAACTGCAAGGCGAGGTGATGGATGCAACTGATTGTGGGAGGTGGTTCCATTCCTTGCAAGTTTTAGGCAGGAATGAGTGGGAATATGTTGATGTCTTGAAGCGGGGAACAGCAACTTTCTGCGCATGGTCAGTACGAGTTGAAATGTATGACGGCGGGGTTATTAAAAGTGAACGCAGAAGGAAGTAGTTGTAAATTTTGTGGAAGAGTACGAGACGGGATAACTTACGGCGTGTAGCGAGTAAAGGAATGTTAATGATTACAAAGGGCTCCGCCAAAATAATTTGTTGGCGTCAGCCACCCCATCAACGAAGTGCGTATAATGCTTCGCAGATGCGCAGCGGGTACTTCGCTTCTCCACAGAATCACGATTAATGGCCTAGTGGGTGCCGCCCAAATTACGCAAATTTATAATCTATGGCGTAGTGAGCCCATTTTCAAGCGTATTGTATTAGCTCTAAGCCGGTTGACAAGTGGTTCAGGAGATGCCACTCTTTCAGCTGTCGCTCTAATTGCATGCGCTGCGCTTTCCACGTAAGTCTGAGTTTTTTTTTTTCTCGGTCATCTGTCAGTGTGCATTTTTTACAATGCAATATGCGTAACGAAAATACGCTGATAGAGTATTGGGGGGCCCTATGAGTGGTTCTAACACTTTTATGCTCAAAACTGTGCCGATTTCTGGCCGAACATATTGCGAAACAATCAATTAAGGGTTCACTCTAATTCCGACATTTGTAGGTGTTCGTTTCTTTCAAGAATATCGTATCGCGTGGTTCTAGGCACCAGGGAAGTAAGACCGTCTACAAGGGCGAGCGAGAAAGTGACAGTTTTGCCGTAAGAGCGTAGCAGGGAACGGGCTAACAACAAAGGATAATATAACGGGAAGGATGGCAAGCTTCTCGATATTGCAGTGCGCCGCTGAAGCACGAATGACTCACAAAAAGGACACGCAGCTGACGACCACGAACTTATAGTGGTCCCAGCTCGACACTTGCAGCTTGCTGCTCGAAAACATGGACGCTCGAAAAGAATGCCCAGGTATTCGAGCGTGAACTAACAACTGCCACAGTTGTTGCTGGTTGTTGAAGCAGCGCACTGTAGCCCAACGTTCATAAATTTTTTTTCCCTTGAAAACTGAAACTCCTGGAGTGAGCTTTCTGACTTCTGCCGCAAGGTTTCGTTCGACGCCTTGTTTACTCGGCGTTCCACATCGCGAGTGGGTAGAGACACGGCCGCTAAATAAACAGCGGCGGTGGTGGATAAGTAGACCACTTTTCAGTGCGCCTCTCAGGCGCAGTTTCCACAGAGAAACAACACCTACGGGCATTCCTCAAAAGCGCGCCCTTCAGGCAATCTCGCAGGTGACATACACTGTACAGGCTGAAGAAGCTCCGAGTTCTGCACACCACCAGCGGTAGATTGTACATATACAGAGCTCATCCTTAGCCTTCTACGGCACTGGTGAGAAGTGGCCGTGAACGCGGCAGGCTGTGAAGCGAGAGGTCGCAAGTTCGAATCTTCGTGGCGCGTTTCGGTGTTGCCTTATTTTGATTTATTTCTCTTTGTGACTTTTATTTATACATAGATACATATGCACAGCACGGTGATGACGGTTACGGCAACAACGCACTGGGAAGGTCTATGTACGTGCTGTCGCAATGAAGTATGCACTTTAATAATTAGCATAGAGATTGCTGAAATGCTCCACACACGCTACATTCATATATTCGAATGACTGACGCTATATAGGTTCAACTGGAGGTAGCCAAACCGATAAACGATGCGGCCGCAACTAAAATTTACCAAAGTGGGAGCCTGTCAGTATTCTTTCCATGCTTGAATTTCAGTCGTGTTCATCGATCTCTCTTACAAGATGCGGCTGTCCTGAACAAACGGTCGAGTGAGTTCACTGGTCAGTTATGGAGACACAAAACATAGCTATGAACATATACGCAATCAGCTCTTTTACATAACAGGTTTAGATTATAACATGAATATAAGTCCGAGAATCAGGCATGGGTTGCGCACGCAAAGTGGGTTTCTTGGTTTTATAGCATGTATTGAGCACGCAATTACTGACGCACCTTATGAGTATGTGAAAGTTGATGGATTAGGGATCGCTGTGTTGCTCTGTATCTGGTGCCTTACGACTAAAGCCCGTTGTTTGATGTACCTCAGCACCCTACTTTTTCTCAGCGCTGCACTCAACTGGGCAGGGGTCAGTAAAATGTGCCTCGAACCCAGTGTATTCTAGGTACCAAGGCTAATGATAAATTGTAGACCTGAAAAATCACTTCAGAATCTTATTTCAGTTGACGTGGCTTCTCTGTAGGATAACAGGCCTACGGTTTGACGAAAGCGGGTGTGGCCACGAAAGAACTTAAAAAAAATGCGAACTCGCGCTGTAGTGCATTTTAGCGCTTCTCGGGTCTATGATTTCAATTATCAGTCTCCTCAATAAAGGTACTGTGAAAGGACCAGTGAGTAAAAAAAAGCAAGGAGAAAAAAATACCATTGTGACTTTGCCTGCTTATCAGAGAAATGTATATAATATCTGCATCTCACAAGTATTTACCTACAAGGAAGACTCCTGGAGGTAAAAAAAAGAAAAGAAAAAGAACAGATGTACCTTTGGAAGAGGCTTTCAATAGTGTTTAAACCCTCCTTTTTAGCCGCCTAAACCGCAAGGTGGGAAGATTAGTGCAACAAGAACGGCAACGATAAGGGCACGCAGTCCAGAGGTATTCGACCTAGAAAATTCAAAATACAAGAAAAAATCGTCAATATTAAAGTCGTTTTTTGAGGGGCCACACGACGACATCTGACTCACCACTATAGCGTTGCAATATGCTGCCAATAAAATGATCTAAAAAGACCTACACAGGGGAAGCTTGCACACCACTGTTGCCTGTTTGATCATTCGCGACGATAACGCTATTACACAGCCGCTAAAAACGTGGCAGTCGCACACCGCACACTCCGAGAAAAAGAGTGAAACCATAGAGTTTCCTAATATACACTAGAGGGAACTCTGGCGCTAGTGTCTATGGGAGCTGCAACGCACGGCGCTTCAGTGAGCACGGGAATGATGGGTAGTACACACATTTGTCTAAACTTCGCACTTCTGGCCTGCTTTTGGCCCCGTGTGTGTTCGTGTGGCTTGAAGCTGTTTTCTCACGAAAAAAAAAAGCAGCAAATGTTCAGCGATTTGCGCTTCACCACCGTATTTTTTTTTCGACATACCTTTCCAAATTGGGTCACGAAGTTCAAAAGGGTTGAATATTTCTTTCAAAACAAAACCGAAACACAGCAGTAAGACGAAGCCGCAAGTATTCGCCGCCCGCAAGTATGAAGACTAGGCAAATGTGTGTACTACCCATCATTCCCAAGGTCGATGAACGATCGCAGCGCCAGAGTTCCCTCTAGTTAATTTTAGGAAACTCTATGAGTGAAACCAATGAAAGTTCGTCGAGGTGAAAAAAAAAAGCAGTTGCCTCTTGAAGACCCCCACACTCACGAGTGCACAACTTGTGCAAAACGAGGCTCACCAAGATTCGAACGATGAGGAAAACTTGCGCGTAACGACAAACGCCGAGTGCGCATTCCTCTATGCTCGGATGCCACAGGCTAACAAGCAGGCAGTGCCCCACTCGTGTGTTCAGGTTGCACACATTTTCATTTTTAAACGACACTATTCGATTTCGTTAGTAAAAAAGCACCGCAGGACGACACTTCTATCGCTTCAACAGCAACAAAGAGGGTATACCACGCATGTGCGAAACGAGGCGGCTTGTAAACGTATGCACAAGCAATCGAGAAGAAAGAGATGGAAGTCTTTCCTATGAACAGAAATCCGAAACACGCAAGCAAAACGCAAGATTAGAAATCGAAGCCCGTGTATTATTGTTGTCCGAGGCTTCGTTTTCTCTTTCTCTCTCTCTCTCCTTCTCTACTTATATCTACCTTTCCTGCATGTCTTCCCTGCCGAACGAGGCGACAAGCGTTCCGCCTCTCCGGGGGGGTAGTTGTAAGCCTGCTTTTTTCCTGTATCGTCTGTGTCATTGCGTATTTGTGTACGCATATAAAATAGTAATTCATTGAAACTCCAATGCACCTGTTTATCTTTTCTTTTGTTTTTTCTGTTTTGCAATAAAATTCACACGTGCCATAAAAATCACATGAACTGACAGACAATTCTGGCAACGCATAACTGTCTGTCAGTTCTCATTAATAAATTGTCACATTCCCTCCTATAGAGTTTTGTTATTGCACCGTTATCTCTGTCTGTCATTCTCAGCGCTAACCGCGCCTACACTGTCCGAAAAGCTTCGGGACTGCAGTAGATCATTTTCTTAAGATTACGCCACTTCGTGAACATTACAGATTATTCTAGAACCTACGGTACCGCTTGCGATAACGCTAGATAATTCGATGGCAAGGGCGTAAATGACGACACGCTTCGCCGCTTGTCAGTTGATCGACGGCCGACGCTCTCCTCGCCGCCATCAGTGCCAGTAGCTCGCTGTAATCTGACGTTCCTTTGACGTGGCCACAAGTTCGGTCGAAATAAACAGTTTCGACCTGCAGTCTGCTCTCTTCGTTCACTTCACGACGCGTGACATCTGGTGGTGGTGCTGGGTATCGGTTCCAGTACCTACAATATTCACACATATGTCGTAAATACGTATTGCGAAAGGAAATGAACATACTATCACATGTCAGCGCTGCATGTCCTTTGCCGGCTACAGTGATGTTGAAGCAATGACTACACATCAGCGCATATTGAGACAACACACACCAGAGATGTACGCATACAGTTCTTTTCTCGTGGGATGGGGCTCGTCGGCTGGCTGTATACGTTCGGATTCCTTCGATCGTGTACCGCGATTTCGGGGTCAAAAGCACGCTACACCAGCGCTCGTTGCAATCCATCAAAATCCAGTCAGTCATAGCTGGGTTTACGTAGGGTGCGCTGTACTTCACTCTCAAGCAGTGTCGATATTATAGGCCACTCCGTATTAGGCTTGTGTTCTATAAGCTTGTGGGCGTCTCTTGTTGCTACGGCGTGTCATGCAGCCACGGCTCGACATAGAAATGGGTGTGCACCACGACGGGTGAATCCCACGACTCGCTACCAGTCAAATAAAGATGAATGAAGCAACAGTTAGCCCAACAAAATACCAACGACGTTAGTGTAGCCGAAACACCCTTCCTTACATGCCGTATATTGAACTGAAACCAGTCATGCAGGGCGATGGCCAAAAAAACTTCTCCTCAAAGCTACGCATGCTTCCCCCCTCCTCAGTTTTCGTTTTTTTTGGCTCTTTTGTGGGCCTGCGACATTCTCACGTCCACGCTTTGACATTCTAATTAACTTCTCCACAACGCTTCAGTGTTCTTTTTTTCGGTTCGTGATTGGTTATTTCTGAGGCGAATAATGACTGAACCCGAAGCCTTTGAAAAAGTGCATGTTTGGAAATGTTTTTTGACATTCACTATTATAGTGCATAGTCAGAACAAGGACTGAAAAGAACTTTGTTCATCTCGTTTTTTTAGCCATTGTTTCTAAGAAACGGTGTGCTATAATAGAAGTCATCCGAAGTAACGACAACAGCACCTTTAATAAATTCAGTTAAAAGTCAGCGTCCTTTCTTGCCTCTGTTCATTTTTTTACTGTCTTTCCGCTGTGTTAGATCACGTGATAATGTTTTAACAATGTTCCGTGAAGGCCACACAAGACGTCTCGCCTGTACAAGCAAGAGAAAGCTTATAGTGTCCCTGCAAACCTGGATATAAAACAAGGCTTGTGGGAATAGAGCCCAATCAGGAATCAAGAAAGTGGCTTTATACTGCTGCACCATATTACTTTCCTTTCTTGATCTATTTTTTAATTCGTAAGGTACGTGGGAATGCAGTATTTTACGATAAAGTTACTGGGAAATTAATGAGTTATATTTTTAAAAGTTGCTCGTTACACCACTGATACTGTAATGTGGTTCCAGCCAAGTTTGACTACGAACGTATCAATAGAAGGCTAGTATTTTTCTTGAAAGAGAAAAAGTGTAAATATATTGCAGTAGTGGAAGAGCGAAGCATTAATACAATTCACGATGCAGTAGATAATTACCTCTGGTCCAGAATGCACAAAGGTGGTTTTAATAAAGAGAATAGACAAAATATAGTACAAAGAAAGAACAAAGATGTTAAACGATTGCCGAAAAGAGGCTTTAGCTGAAATTAAAATTTGTATTCTTAGCACCGAGGTGTTTCCATTGGTTATGTATGAATGCAAGGTGTGGATCTTGAGGTACAAAGGTAAATAGCGCATTGGCTATGGCGCTAGTTTTGAGGACCCTCCTACTAGCAAACGAACAAATATCATATCGTCTTGATTGTCACTAGGATCAAAGCTACTGAATCTGAAGCCTTATCGCGTCCACTCCGTCAACCTTTTCATGGAAGTGTTCCTGAACAGTACGGACGCCATGCATTAGGGAAGTGCCTAGGTCAGCTTGAAGACGTCACGCTAAACTGGCCTTTGCATACCCATTGTGTCACCAGGAGTCGACAGTGGCTTGAGTCTAAACGCACCAATAATTATTGTTTCATCGCTCTTGGTGTTAAAAAAAGTTTGACACCTATTATTTCACTTTTCATTTTTTTTCTTACCTTATTGCAATGGCTCTCCATCTTCGCCAGTAACTTTCCAGGGGCTGAATTCGGGCTGGAAAGAGCAAGCGAAGGCCGGCGGGAGGTGATCGATTTGTTTGGCTACCGAGGTCACCGCGTTAAATCGCGATTTGAGCTCCTCACTTTCCACTGTGCCCGAACGTCGCGACACAGGGAAGCCATCGAGAAATGACCCTTGCCATACCGAAGGTGCTGCTGAGCTATGCAGCAAAAGCAACTATCTCCTGTGACCCAGCATGAGAAATGAATCCGCACTGTCTATTGCAGCCAAGGTCCATCCCCTCATTCAATATTTATTCCACCTTCGGGGGCCTGAAGACGCTATTTGTTTGCCGTAAGCCTCGCCAATAGCAGGTGAGGCACATGCCAGCGGCCAGCTTGTATGGCTGTAGGAGTTAACACATTTCGGCGCTACGTCGCAAAAATTAAGATAGTAAGCCGTTATTACGGTCACTAAACATTTTGCCATGTCGAGGTCATTTGGTCGTCTGATCTCGCATATTAATAGTTTCAAATGTGGTGTAAAAGGGAAATAAGTATTTCTTTTCATTCATCTATGTTTACGTGTGCACTTTGGTTGAACGGATGCTTGGGCGAGTTACATTAACAGCTTGCCATTGAATTCCTTCCACTTCTAACCTTCGAGCTTGGGGAGTATTCTTCCCGTTCAGCAGGAAAGATTGTAACGGCAGCAGTAGCGTAGCCGACAATGTTTCTTGGGGAAGAGGGTTTCAACTATACCTAAATACGTATGCTCATTCATGCGTTTTTGCTTACGCGTGCATATATGCACAAGCAAAATTCAAAATGTTCGAGGGAAGGTTTGGACCCCCCCCCCCCCCCCCCCAACCCTTTGGCTACGCCCATAAGGGGCAGCTGGCGGCAGCAGCAATGGTGTCGCATAGAAAAAGACCGAAACGCTATCTGTTCACGAGAATGGATGGGGTGGCGACATCGGTTGCACAGCCTCCTCCATCCGATCGGCGGCTGACAAATCTTTTGTCGTCGGGAACTATGTGCTCAACCACGTATAACTCTGTGACATCGGCTACATATATTGCTGTCGCCCTAAGTCAACTGAGCTTGGATGGTGCATTACCTCGAATCATCTGGCAGTCCGTCAATGCTTGCGAGCTCCACTCTTGCCTCCCGCATGGATTCTACTGTGCGATGGAAGTTTCCATCGCGCGGTAACTTTTCCTCCGAGACCCCTTTTATCATTTTAACCACCGTATCGAAACGAAACCCATTCGCGGCAGCGTGTATTTCATCACATGTCTGCGATAGCAAAAAATTGGCACACGAATAACAACAAAATATAGTGGATGTAGTTGTTTAGTCGGTTGTTCGGTGGGTCGGTCGATTGTTCACAAAATGTCACAGGATTCGGCAGGAGTATTCTGTGCAGGGGTTTTACAGGGTGTTTCAAGAAATGTGCGCAATATTATTGAAAAATTAGAAACAGGAGCACCTGCATGCTACATGCGGCGTTCCTTTTATTGTCGCATAAGGTATCTTCAGATGCGCACAAACAATTTTACAGCAGCTATTAAAAACAAATATAACAATTAACTTTTAAACAGTGCAAAATAAGTAGTAGAGTAATATGGACGACTTCGAGTTCTTCCTGCGAATATTGTACAGCCACATCAATATTTTGAAAGGTGGCCAGTGGTAATTATGCCGAAGCATGACCGTACTACATCAGTCCTGGTCTCATCCGCAGCCTTGCCTCAGACAACGCCATTTGTATGTGGAGTAGGCTAAATATGGCTGGTATTAACAAGATGGAGGAGGCGCCACGTGAGATATAGACGCCATCTGGCAGTGCTATGGGAAAACACAAGCTTGTGCAGAACCCTAGGCCGCTGCCGGGTGGCAGCACCATATCATTGGCAGAGGGCTTTTTTGTGCATAGCGTCGCATTTTCAGCGCATCCTAAGAAACACTAAGGTTTTTAGAACTACGTAACTATGTATTTCATAGTAAAAGAAAAATCCACCTAACACCTCCGTATTGATGTCGGCCCTCTGATACGCTTAATATTTGCCTTTTGATCGATAATGTTCACAAGTATGAACGCAGCCACGAGTTCAAGATAACTGGGCGTTCAGCAAGTGCTTAAACCTTAGGCAAGTGAAGAAGAATGGCGATTTGGGCTAGTTGGTTTGAGGCAAGTGGCTGAACCACGCGACAGACAGACAGACAGACAGACAGACAGACAGACAGACAGACAGACAGACAGACAGACAGACCAAAATTTCTACGTTCAAGTATCCCTCCCCCCAAAACTGTCGTCTTTATAATTGCAAGAGGTAGCGAAACCGCAAAAATCAGTACTACATGCCCACCCATTCACATGGCTGTCACTTTAGCATAATACCTCTAGTACCAGCTACGAAATTTTTTTATAATTTTGGAGACATGTTAATGCTGCATAATACTTCGGTCGGATGGCCATTTCGGTACCGTCATCGGAAAAAAAAGTAAAACAGCTTTGCCCTAGGGGTGAAAAGCCTGAAGGAAGTGCAAAAGCTGGGCAGCCTTCTTTCATTGTCTCCGGTTTTCACTTTCTTTCCTCCTCTATTTCTTTCTTGTTCTCTCTTTCAGACTTTCTTTCTTCATTTCTATTTATTTCTTTTTTATTCCTATTTTCTCCTTTATTTTTCTTTCTATTTCATCTTCTTTCTTACTATTTCCACCTTGATTTCTCACTGTTTCTATTTTTCGTGTCTCATTCTGCTTCTCTCTCACTCTTTCTTTGTTTCTATTTCTCTATTTATTTCTCTATCTCTCTTTCTTTCTGTATTGCTCCCTCTTTTTAGTGTCTGTTTTTCTCTGTATCTTTCTCTATCTTTCAATGCATTTCTATTTTTGTTATGTTTTTATTCTTTCCTCTTTATTTTTATGTCTTTTTCTCTCTTTCACGCGTTCGTTTACATTTGACTCTGGCACTTGCAGTGCATGGTTTTGCGGCTCATAGAGTTTCTTAAAACTAACCAGAGGGATGAAGATGAAGACGAAGAAGTGTGTTTTGAATAGGAACTGCTTCTGCTAACTCCGGCGTATTTCAGTTGTAATTTAAGTCTGTTGATCAGTTTCCGCTGCTCCCTTGGAGGGGATGGAAGTAGACCACCCCGGGCGCCTGCCGGCACCAGCGGCGTCAGCGGCGACCGCCTCCAGGAAGCGGATGGGACAAGTGAGCGACAGCGACAGTGAAGATACTCATGCTTACTATCTCAGATGTGAGGACTTCTCAGATGACGGTTTCCAACCTGTGCTGAGCCGCAAGGCGAAGAGAAGGAACATGAGGACATCCTCATCCTCAACTATTCAAACTGTAAGTGAAGCGCCAAAATCGAACACTTATACCATCCTGTTTCTGCCTGCACTTTCTACCGTCAGCATGAAACGCCTTAACAGACAGTCTGTGTCGAGGTCTCTGGAAACGCTCGTGCCAAATGAGATCACGGACATAAGAGTGAACGCCAGAAAGAATATACTGGCTGTGGACGTTTTGCACGCAAGTGCGTTGGGCGTTCTGCGCAGTGTAACTGACTTGGACGGCAACCAGGTGCGCTCTCATGTTCCCTTGGGATGTGATGTAGTAATCGGTGTGATTTACGACATTGATGTCGCTATTTCCAATAAGGACTTACATCTTCTTGTCAAGTCAACAACTGATACTCCAATTGTTGATGTCACCCGGCTAGGCAAGTCTCGCTGTGTGAAGATTGCGTTTAAGAGCACATCACTCCCCTCTCATGTGAAGGTGGGTTACTTCAGACATGCTGTGCGGCCTTTCATTCCAAAGCCTCTCCAGTGCCGTAAATGCATGAAACTTGGACATGTGAGCAGCGTCTGCGAGAATTCGGTGGTATGCCACCGCTGCGCCGAGCACCATGAAGCGGATAAGTGCGTCGCAACTGTCAAGAAATGCTCTAATTGCAATGGATCCCATGAAGCCACATCGAAGGACTGCCCGCGGATTCAGAAGGAAATTGCCATCTTGAAGGAGATGGTGCGCGATCACTCATCTCATCGAGAAGCCGCAGCTAAAGTCAGAAGGCGTCGTTCACGTCGACGTCGGTCTTCGAGGACGCCCGCTACCTCCTCGACACGTTTGCGTGATCCCTCATCAGTACCATCTCCTTTGCCTCCCAGACCACATGCCGTGGGAAAGGCTGTAAGGGACAAAGCCAGTGAGCATACCCTAACTGCGACAGAGTGGCCTGCACTTCAAAGGGAAGCAGCATCAAGCGAACCGAAGGAGCTTCATGACGGCCAGTCCGCGCTCCCGGTTCGAGATCTTTCCAACCAAGACAGGCAAGTGGCTGCAATTGTGCAATCATTAATTGCCACGATTCGCACGCTACTGAGCAGCATAATATCTCCGTCTGCTGAGCGTGCACTGCAAATACTGGATGCACTGAATCCAGTTCTTGCTAACTTCGTATAAGCACAATGGCTCAACAAAATCTCCACTTCCGCACTGAAGTTAAAAGTGCGTCGATTTTTCAGTGGAATGCCAGAGGCATGAAGTCCCGTATCTCGGACTTTCGCCAATTTGTTCGGGCCAATCAATTCCCTATGCTTGTCATATGTGAACCAAACGTATCAGCGCCTTATAGATTGTCCGGTTATGAAGCTTTTTGTTCAGCCGCTTGCGAAGAACGAAGCAAAGTAATTGTTTACATTCGCACAGACTTGACTTATCTTTCGCACCCAATAAGTTCAAATGACGACAATCAGTACGTGTGTCTTCGTGTGAAGAAGAATGCAGTTTCGTTCACGCTTATTGGTGGATATATATCTCCGTCATCGCGATTTGACTGCGACAGATTAAAAGACATCCTAATGAGAACCGATGGGCCTTGGATCATCACCGGTGACTTCAACGCCCATCACATGCTTTGGGGGAGCACTAGGATGAATGCCAGGGGCCGGAACATTGTTACATTCGCTTCCGATTACTACCTTTCCATCATGAACGATGGTACCCCCACATATATGCGGGGTCTCACGTATGGCAGTTGCCTTGACCTGACATTGGTGTCACGGTGCTTCTCTCACAAAGTTAAGTGGTTTTGCGATATTGAGACTCATGGGAGTGATCACATACCCACCTACGTGACGATCGATGGTATCATAAAAAATTTCTCTTCCGGTGTTGCAATTGGCACTGACTGGTCGATGTTTGCATCGCGTGTTGAGAACGCTTGCCAAGAAGGCCTCGCCTGCAGCCTGGAAAATACCATAGTGGAAGCTATGCAAGCGTCCAAATGTAAATTACCATTTTCGTCTAAAGTAACACAGTTTGACATCGAACTGGAAAAATTACAAGCTATACGAAGGCGTGCTGAACGACGATACAGACGCACAAGATCAATTTACGATCTGAGGGAAGCAAGGCGGCTCCAGAAAAAGATTCAACGACGCATTTACAAACTGGAGAGCGAACGCTGGAAAGCATTCTGCGAATCTCTAGACCCTCATAAACCGCTGTCATATATCTGGAGAACAGTTCGTGGTCTTCGCTCCTCTCCACAACAACGGCACCCTTTTAAAGCTTTGGCACTTCATCATGGAAAAACAGAACTCGAGGTGGTTGAAGAATTTTGCACGAGAGTTGCCGGGAATATTATGAACGAGAGCATCGACGCCGTGATCGTTCCTGAGACGCGATTACCAGAAATGGACATTCCGTTCACCATGGAAGAACTGGAAGGTGCGTTAGTCGCTTCTAAGCGCATGTCATCGCCAGGTCCTGATGGTATTATTTATAGTGCGTTGGGACACCTTGGACAAAAAGCTAGAAAAGAACTTTTAACATGCTTCAACAACTCCTGGCTCAGCGGCAGTGTTCCCCGAAAATGAAAAATTAGTCGAATACCACTTTTGAAATCGGGAAAATCACCATTGGACTTGACAGCGTATCGCCCTATTGCCCTCGCAAGCTGCCTCGGAAAAGTGATGGAAAGAATGATTCTATTTCGTCTCGAGTGGTACTTGGAACGATACACCAAATACCCTTCTTGCCTGGCAGGCTTTCGTCGGGGCCGCTCCTCCATTGACTGTGTCCTTGATTTATCGACATTTGTTCAACAAGAAAAAAGTCGCAAGCGCATATCAGTGGCACTCTTTCTTGACGTGAAGGGTGCATATGATAATGTAGCTCACGATGCCATCCTCACTTCTATCGCAGCAATGGGCATTGGTGGACGAATGTTTCAATGGATAAAAGATTATATAACTGGCAGGGGTTCCTTTGTACAAACATATGAGGGTACAACTGCCCAACATTACACCTACTGCGGAGTACCTCAGGGAGGTGTTTTAAGCCCCACATTGTTCAATGTGGCCCTCATTGGTCTGGTGAAGGTTCTGCCAAAGTCGGTGTGCCTATCCATATACGCCGATGATATTTGCCTCTAGAGTGCTGCAGTTACTCGCCCTGAGGTGCGTGCACGAATACAGCGGGCAGCAACCCTCACAAAAGCATACCTTCAGAAACAAGGCCTAAATATATCAACTGTGAAGTGCGCGTTGATGGCGTTTACACGCAAACCAATGACGCCATACCCTGTTTACATCAATGGGCAGAGTGTCAAATATGCACGGACGCATCGTTTCCTGGGCATAATAATCGACAGAAGTCTTTCGTGGAGCCCACATTGTGCGTACTTGAAGAAGAGACTGCTATCTATTGTGCATATCATGAAATTATTGTGCGGTAAAGCATGGGGAACTTCTGTGGCCTCCATGCTACAGCTGTAAAGGGCCCAATTTCTGGGTCTATTGCGCTACAGCTTGCCGGCACTGAGTAACACTTGCAAATCCAATACTCATTCATTGGAGAGTTTGCAGGGTCAGGCACTGCGTATCTGCCTAGGACTGCCCCGATGCGCTTCTACTTATGCCACAATCATGCTTGCCAAAGACCATCCGGTCAGGACATATATAGTTGTGGATTGCCTCAGAGCGCACATTCGACATGCTAGCCGTGTCCCCGACCACCACTTGGCCCTTCTACCTTCCGGAAGACCACGTGCTACGTTTTCAGAAGTCATAGCCAAACACCTAAACAGCATTCCATCAGGATATACGCCAGCTGCGAGAACGGCATGCCCTTTGTGGTGCCTCGACCAGCCGCAAGTACGTCTAGAAATTCCGGGAATCAAAAAGAAAAGCAGTCACTCCAGAGTAGCATTGAAGCAAGCAACACTGCTATTATTACGTGAGTTGTACTTAGACCGAACGCAGATATACACTGATGGGTCCGTCTCATCCAGCAGCTCATCAGGTGCCGCTGTAATTCCGGCTGCAGAAATGACAATCAAGTTTAAGTTGTCGCATATGACTACATCTACGGCATCAGAGCTTGCTGCTATAAGGGCTGCTTTACAATATCTCGTTCAAGAACGTCCAGGAAAATGGGTCATATTCTGTGAGTCGAAGGCAGCGCTTCAGAGTTTGCAGTCTGCCATGCGTAGGAGGAGCGATGACCAACTGGTACAAGAAATAAGACATTGCCATCATGAAGCTCTAGCACGAGGGCATGATATTATATATCAATGGCTGCCTGGACATATCGGTATTACCGGAAATCAATTAGCCGATGATGCAGCCCACTCAGCCCATGAAGAAACCCGTGTAGTCCCGATTCCTCTATCAAGGAATGATGCAGCAAGACAACTTTACCTGCTGGCTCGAGATCTCACACGCACGTTCTGGTCGTCTACCAGCTTTCAAAGGTGTCAATTTTATGAACTTGATCCTTCGCTCAAGCTAAAGCTACCATCACAGCTTTCCCGCTCCGATGCGACACTGTTATGCCGCCTTTGGTTGGGTGTTGCATTCACAAAGGTGTACTCCTTTCGCATTGGTGTGGCAGACACTCCTACATGCGACTACTGCGGAGATGAAGAGACCATCGAACACGTCCTGTGCAGCTGCGCTTGCTACGACACACAGCGATGCCAGCTACGGATGGTTTTGAATCGACTTGACCCCGGACCATTTTGTGTGCAGAAGATACTAGGACCTTGGGCATCTGCCTCAGTTGCGCAGAAAGCAACTAAAGCACTGCTACTTTACCTTCAGTCGACAAACCTGAGCGACCGCCTGTAAACTGTGTGTGCTCCCCGAGTGTGCTCGTGATTGTGTGTACCTTCTCATCTTTCTGCAACCTCTTTTCTCCCCTTTATCCCTTCCCCAGTGCAGGATAGCAAACCGGATGTGCGTCTGGTTAACCTCCCTGCCTTTCCTTGTATCTTTATCTCTCTCTCTTTCTCTCTCTCTCTCTCAACCAGAGGGTACTCTGGCGCTGCGATTGTTCAGGGACCACGGGAATTATCGGTATGACATCGATTTCCCCAGTATTCGTTCTTGCGGGCGGTGAACGAACTTGTGGCTTCGTTTATTGCTGTTTTTGGTTTTGTTTCGAAGGAAAGAACAAACCGTTTGTCACTTCGTGACCCGATTTTCAAGTGGTAAGCCTAAAACATTAAGTTCATGAAGCGTAACTACCGAACATTTGCAAATTGTTGTTTCGTGACAAAGCAGCTTCAAGCCATGCGAAGCCAGAACGAGCGTAAAGTACGAAGACTAGGCAAATTTATGTAATACCGATAGTTCCCATGTTCGCTGATGCACCATTCGTTGCAACCACCATAGACACTAGCGCCAGAGTTCCCTCTAGTGTATACATAGGAAACTCTATGGTGCTGCTGGCCCTAGTCCTGTGGCACGTAGCCACCTGAGGCGTTTCGCACGGTGGAGCACACGTTACCCATAGCTAACACAGCTTCACTGTAGAAAGAATAAAGAGAGTGGGAGTGGGCTCATGTTGATGATAGTTTTCTACGACGGACCGCAAGATTCTGACAGCTTAAACAGCATCACCGTTAAAGAGGCCCTTGACAGGAGAAGCTTTATTAGAGAACGAAAAGGCAGAGGTCGATGAACTCGCGTTTTACCGAGAACAAGCCGACCACGCCAACAAGGCTCGTGGCAGAGCAGGCCTGTCGTATAAATCGGGTAGGATTTGTGCGCCGCACTCATTCTTCGGCCGGCGATGCCCATTCGAGCCTCGCGTTTTGTTCTTCGTCACAAAATCGATTCGTTGCCGGCCAGCTCCAACTAAGCGACCCCCTACAATTCGCTTCCAGACTGTATGCGTACGCGTGCAGTGTTGTGGAACCTAGAAAAATCAGTCCAGAAGCTGGGCTACTCGTAGAAGTAGTTTGCACGTAGCTGGCACCCACTGCATATTTTGGCTATATTATTACTGGTCTTATTATTACTGTTATGGGTATTGTTATTAATAATACCAATTCTATTTTGCGCTTTAAACTAAACAGGCACATAATTTGTAATTTGACCGCTAATGTAAAGAAAAGCTCTGGATTTGCCCATGACGGCTGATCTAGAATACGCCCCGCCCTCTGTACAGCCAAAATAAAATGTCGTACACTCTAAAAAAAAAAAGGGAGCGAGAATGGAGAAACGGGCTCCGTTCCTCCTTCGGATCAGCGACTTCCTCCCTTTCGGGCGCTTTACCTGTCGCGCCCTCTCGCGGCAAGGACCAAAGGAGCAACGTTTCTCCTTCAGCGTTCAAGTTACTCCTCAATCACGGGGGTCTTGCTCGCGCGCATGCGCACGCCAAGCCTATAGCCGCCCGCGGCCAGTCACGAGCGATTGCTTTAACCTAAGATTGTTGTAAGCAATGCAGGAATGACGTTTTCTTTTGTTTTATTAGTATAGAGTAAAAGCCTCTCTTTTATTTTATCATCGTCAGGCACTCGCACGATGCTCCGCACACTTCCATGTGTGTCTCGTGTTGTTTCATACTACCAATTTGTCACGAATACAAGGAGCTCTGCTTCCCAAGCAGTCTTGCTTTATCGATTACCTTAGAGTGTAAAAAAAATAATGATTTTTTTCGGTGTCGACATACTTGGTAAGCCCGCGCATTTTTAGTTTCGCATGGCACCAACAGCACTCATGAATTCAACGAGGCGCGTAAAAAAGCATCACACTTATTTTTTCAATAGTGTAGGAAACCTGATACCACTCTACAGTCCATGCGTGAAAGTACGATCATATAAAATTGATAGAGTTATACGTGCCACTACCACCATATGGATGTTATTTGCAGTTTACCCCCATTCGAATACGGCCGCCGTGGCCGGAAGTCGTACCTGCGTCCATCAGCAGAGTCACACGACACCCAATAAGGCTATGCTACCCCGGCAGGTGAAAGCACAAAGGGAAACAGGCTGCGAAGTTTCACCGAGCGTTTATTCGCCAGACTAGATTAAAACCATCAGAAACATTTTAAACATCATCATAACTAAACGTTTGTGAAAAGTGAACCAATGACTTCTGTAGGTTAAACCAAATTCTCAACCGCATTCGTTTTGAATTGCCCATGCCAGCACTGAGAAGTAGAAAGGAATTATTCACGCGAGCAGTATGTCTTCCTCGTCCATGATTCTCCTTTGTCGTGAGAAACTCAACAGAAAATGCACTTCTAGTAGCAGCTGTGCACAGCAAGTAAGTACTAACGCTCACTCACCTTTGTGAAAAGAGTATTCCGAATCCAGAGTAATAACCACCACAGCCACAGCGATAACAACAAAATTGTGGCACGCACTATGATTGCAAGTTGACACGCGAGGCGAATCGCGAGAGGCATCTGAAGCAGAAAAGTATGCAGGCACAACATTCTATAAAGTTATAGTAAACTTGCGCACTGCAGCGATAGTTCCTCCACTCAAGTATGAGAGCTCCCGCGACGCCAACAGCCACTGTCATGGCTCACGAAAAAATACCGTCGGATGCGAGGTCATCGCTTATTTATCTCGCAAGACCCGTGTTGTAACGTACGTATACACTGCTAGCACGGTCGTTACCGCATTAAAACATTGTCATTGAACGGCTAGTGGTGTGCTATATCCATGGCTAACGGCCACACTTGTGGTACGCACGTAAAAAGAATATAAGCAAACGTTAAGATGAAACAACTAAACGAGGTCGACGTGACCACAGAACACCTACCACGACGGAGACAAAGTTTGGCCTGCATGCTGCGCCCTCTCCAAGTAAGAAGAAAAAAAAACGTGACCTCCGTAATGGCTAACGCGTGGCAAGTGTTTGCACTCTCAGAGGCTTCAAAAAAAAAAAAAGTAACTGTGGCAGTGGTCGACAGATGGCGCAGCGTTCGAATTGCCGTGGGTATTCTAAGCACGGCTTGGGGCATCCGCCTTCGTGAAAACCTGATAAGCTCTAGTAATTATTCCGTTAATTACTGTGCAACCATTGACTAACTAAGGTTTACCTAAGCATCAGATACAATATATTTACGTGTGCGCATGTTGTGGTATTGATAAAAAACGTGAAAAAAAGTGTAAGAAAACCTACTTGTAACCTGTGCCACTCAGGTCAGTTGAAATTCATCGCTATATAAGCTGGCGCGCTTTCACAGTAGAGTGTGAGTAAACACGTCGAGGTGTGAGCCGTTGGTTTTGAATGGTTGATTGTGCTCTTGTTGCGTACCTGTTAGCGTATACGCTAGTGTACTTGTTGCGTACTATTTGTGTACTATGTGACCATGTGTGCATGTGTAGCTATATAGATTGCATCAGCACATAATAGGCTTTCGGTGTCCGTAAGTGGTCTTGAATGGGTTGATGCGTAAAATATCCGCAAGGAAGCCGTGATAGTGGGTAATAACAACAAACGTCGCGGCAGTCAACTTTTTTTTTTAACTTTAATCAATCCCTCCAGATGGCGCCACCTACCACCTAATTCATTGCTTTGACGCTCTCACTCCTCCAGCCATTTATATATCGTTGAACATCTATCTATCAAAGCTGCACTACGGATTCGGAATGGGTTCGCTGCGATCGAGTGTACGGTTTGGAGGCACATCTCGTGACCTGCGGACCCGTAAGCGCATGGATAACGTCGCTACACTATGTGATTCTGCGAAAAATAAATACAGCAAGCCTAGCATGCACTCTTCAGGTGAGGGCTCTGCAGAAACCGTGTCTTTCGGAGTGAACGTGGCTTCGCTCACCGAACGAAACGTGCTTGCTCCGTCGTTCTCTTTCGCGATGTGTTCACCGCCACAGGTTCGTCTGCTTGTTTTTATAACAATTTCGTTCAATATCAAGCTCAGCGGGACCGTTTTTTGTAACTTTCAGTGCCGTGTACTCCTTACCAGTCGAGAATCGTTGCATTGGCTAAGCCTACTCACTTCGTCGGGGGGCAGCCATGTTGATTTTCATAAGGAGAAACGTGTTTCTCCGTGGATGAGGGAGCAACGTTTCTCTATTTGAAGACGAACATTGGGGACATCGCCGTTCCTCCCTAAATGGAGAGTACGTCACTTCATTTTTTTTAAGAGTGTAGCATTATTTCGCCTCATGTTCTAAGTCCTGAAGTACTTCAACAGGATCCAATGACTCAGCTCTTCCAATACGTTCTCAGTGCACGGCATGCATGCTAAAAAGTCCAGAAACGTCGCCCGCCGGCACTTCGCTGGCCGGGGACCACCTAGCTGGTTGTCAAAAGCGGCGACCGACCACGATATTCTTACCAAAAGGACGTCCTTACGCCGGGATTATCGTCTCCCGAGAATCGGCTCTTTGGGAAGCGCACCCTTCTGTGGCAAAGAAGACTCACCCCCCTAACCTGCGACGCCAAACCTTACAGTGATCAGTCATAATATGAAAATCCTATCGTGTATGTTATCAATATCATGATTTACATTTCATGGTCTTGCAGCTCTTGCGGTAGTTTCGTTCACATGACATGTTGCAAAAGTGGCATGATATGACATGATTGCATGGCGAACTCAAGTGACAGACCCTAACGTGGAAATCATGACATGCATGTCATGTAAATCATTACGCCACGCTCACAGTGCCCTCGTGGTCGTTTCGCTAGCTTCAGTTATACGAAATTTGGAATTACGAGACGTGAATGGATGACGGAGTTATATGGCACGTCCAAACTTGATAATCATGACATGCGTGTCATGTAAAACATTACTACATGGTACGCTCATCGTGCGTTCGCGGATTGTTGCGCTTGCTTCACATATACCGAATTCGGTGTTACGTGACGTCATAGGATGACGAAAGTATATGACTGGTGCAAACACGATAATTATGACATGCATGTTACCATGTTACGTAAGAACATGACAACATACCACACTCATTATGCGCTAGTGGCCGTTTCGCTAGCTTTACGTGTACCAAAACGGGTATTACGTGACGTCATAGGATGACGAAAGTATATGACGTGTACAAACACGATAATCGTGACTTACGGGTCATGTAAGAACATGACAACATACAAAACTCAAGATGCGCTCACAGCCATTTTGCTAGCTTCGCATGTACCGAAATGGGTATTACGTGATATAAATAGACGAAGGCAAATGGTACGCCCAAACATGATAATCTTCATATGCGAGTCGTCTAAAACATTACTACTTGCTACGCTGATAGCACGCTCGCGGCCGTTTCGCTAGTTTCACATATACCAAATTTGGCATCACGTGACCGGAATAGACGTCGAAGGTAAATGACGTCCAAACATGATAATGACTACATGGAAGTCATGTACAGCATAATTTACGTCCGCCCCGCAACATTGTGCTGATTTTAAAGTGACATATAATCCTTCCTCATTCGTGCTTCGCATATCATCGATTATCACTGTGTGAGGGATGTGCCATACGCCCAAACATGATAATCTTCATATGCGAGTCATGTAAAACATTACTACTTGCTACGCTGACAGCACGCTCGCGGCCGTTTCGCTAGCTTCACATATACCCAATTTGGTATCACGTGGCCTGAATAGACGTCGAAGGTAAATGACGTCCAAACATGATAATGACGACATGGAAGTCATGTACAGCATAATTTACGTCCGTCTCACAACATTGTGCTGATTTTAAAGTGACATATAATCCTTCCTCATTCGTGCTTCGCATATCATCGATTCTCACTGTGTGAGGGATGTGCCAATTTTTCGTGTGCTTTAATTAGCAGCTTATTTATGTTTTCACTTTTTTAGATTTTCTCGTCTGTTAATTGAGTTTTATATTTAACTACCCAGCTTGTTAATTTGTGTCCGAGCACTTTCAGTATGTACGCATTCTTGTAGAGCACCTTTGGAAAGCACTTAGTGAATTATGTTCTGTACATTACATCTTGCGACGGGTCACGGCGGGCTAGGGGTTACATTTGGTGCGCGATTGCTGACCCGTATAAGTCAGGTGAACGAATTCCGGCCGCGACCGCCGTATTCTCGACGGAGGTGAAAACTCCTGACGTCCGTTAACACTGATGCAGGCGCGTGTCAACTAAATTCAGGTGGTCCAAATCTCCGGAGCCTTCTACTGTGACCTTCATCATATTGTTATTATAACGCCAACCGCCATAACGCTAACAATTATTATTACACTTCGAGCCGAGCCCTTTTTTCCATGTCACAAATAAAGATTGTGGAATAGTAAAATACAGAAACAAGAAAACACGTAAGATTGCCCTATAACGCACAGCTCCCGTGCTGCTCTCAAAAGAAGGGTGAAGCATGTATGAATGGGTGCTTCCGCTCGGCTAACTCCGTCAGAAAACAGAAAACTGCGTCCGAATGCGGCGTGCCCTAAGGTGGTGCTTCTTCGTTCTTGCACGCCCTGTTTCAGTTTCCTATTGCATGTAGGGAATGGTGTTTGAGGTGCACTAACATCATGTTGAGCTAATTGTTGTCGGCTTCATTTTTAGTGGACTGCTGGCGAGTAGCGAGGTTTATTCAATCTTGTGGCGCCTACCCATTCAGTATGAACCGCGACTACATGACACATCGTGACGACATAAAACGCCAACGAATCGAGACAACAAGGCGCCTCACACCTAAAAAAAAAAACGCTTCATCAAATAGCTGCTTGCACGCATATCTCGTGAACGTACTTTTCAACTCGAAAACTAAACAAAACAAACGTGAGACGCATCGCATAAGCAACAGTTGATTAGGTGGTTTCTGAAGGTGGTCTACAACTATGCGTTCATACTTTGGGTCCTCAGTCAATAATGAAAATATTGGGCAACTAAATACAGAAACTCAACGAGTTGGATGTCATGAAACTTGTCGCACAGCTATTTGCAAGCGAGCGAGCGTGCGAGATTTGTCAGGGAGGACCACGTGGTGTGGAAAATCTACAGCCTCATTCGAAATACGCCCGTTTACTCAAGACTCTGCGTGCGCAGGTGCTTAGCCTCGTGGTTACGATACTTGCCTTGAAATAGTGGGTGCCCAGATTCAAACTTCGCTTCGCCAAGTAAAGTCAGTTCATTTTCATTAAAACTTATTTCGCCTCACCTGCGTAACGCCTTTTCTTCGACTACTATTACAACGAGCACGACAGAACAGTGTCTAGAGTAAGACATCTTTACTGTAAATGCAGTAAAGAGCTCATTATTTCGAACTCTGTTTATTCAAATTTACAGTTAATTAAACTCCTAATTTGACCTGAAGTCGTGGTCTTTGCACCACCCTGTGTAATTTTATGGGGGAAACTCCCGATAATTTGAACAGGTCGGTATCCACGACAGTTGATTTGAACTGGCAGGCCCGCGTTTATTTTAGCTCCACGCAGAAGTTGGCCAAGAGTGATCACAATATGTTGCAACACCGAACAAAACTAAGTTTAGTAGAGATGTAAAACAACCAAACAGCAGCATTTTTTATAGGATCAGATTTCAGATGCCGCGCTTGATCTCCTGGGCAAGCTACGAACTATGCTTATGCAGTCGCGACGGAAGAAGCGCGACCAAATGAGAGTTACTGATCATTCCTGTTCAGTTAACCTTATTCTAGTTCAGACAACACGCCCGGGAGTTGCCAGTTTAAGCACAGACAGCATGCTGCAGCTCACTTTAAGCGTGACTGTACGTACACTCTGGTGAGTGCGGTGTTCAACTAAACGGGCATCGTGCGGACACGGTAAATAAATTACGAGAAACAGTGGTACAGCATCTTCGTGCAGCAAGTCACAACTTTGATGATCGCACTTTCAACATAATTTAAACTTCCGGTACCCAAGAGACAGAAAATGTACAACGTCATACCTTATTCACATGTTCAATACACTCCACCCAGTAGGTATAAACGTTTCTAAGGGAGCCTATTCAATTCAATCGATATGGTACATACACAACAAAACCCACTGAGATTTAAGCCCTCTCTTTGGAGATTTCATACCTACCATTGTTAAGTGATGCTTTTTCGGACGATCTTAATTATTCGAAGCATCTAACTCCCCATCCTCCCACTTCTTTCTTTCCTTTTTCTTATTGGCGGAACACCTCTTCCCTTTCCCTCACACTATTCGACACTGACTGCCCCTCAACCCTCCCGCCCCCATAGCTGCCATCTCCATCTCTTTAGTTCTGGTTTAAGAAGACAAGTCGACATGTCCAAACGTTGGCTCGAGCCCACAGCCCCTGTTTATGAATTTTTTGCTTGTTATGACCTGTCAATTATGTTCGTCATGGAGTCATGTGATGTCATATCAATTTCGGTATAGGTTCACTTAATTCAGTGGCCATGAAAACACAAAGTCGTAGGTGGCTGTGAAAGAAAGAAAGAAAGAAAGAAAGAAAGAAAGAAAGAAAGACAGACAGACAGACAGACAGACAGACAGACAGACAGACAGACAGACAGACAGACAGACAGATAGATAGATAGATAGATAGATAGATAGATAGATAGATAGATAGATAGATAGATAGATAGATAGATAGATAGATAGATAGACAGACAGACAGACAGACAGACAGACAGACAGACAGACAGATAGATAGATAGATAGATAGATAGATAGATAGATAGATAGATAGATAGATAGATAGATAGATAGATAGATAGATAGATAGATAGATAGATAGATAGATAGATAGATAGATAGATAGATAGATAGATATTGAAATAATTGTCCAGGCACGCACACTCTGAGCTTCGCTTGCCCCCTTTTTCCGCGTTGGCGACGCTACAATAGAAGAAATAACAACAGATTATGATCACAGGGTCGATGACGTTGACATCATCAGCCGACATGACTAGCTTTAAGAAGGGATCAAAAAGAAGCACAATTAGACAAAGTTCCTTTACTATCAGACAAAGGAGAAAGTGCGCGTTGAGAAAGAAATTCAACAGAGAGGAGCTGTTTCGACTCTGCCACAAGACAGCCGCAGCAGCCAATAATCGTGGGTGGCTGCCGGCTGAGCTAGTTTTTTTTTTTTTTTGCTGGGAATTATTTTAACTTTAGGACGTAAGAACAGATATGTGTACCTGCGCCACAACTTCGTACACGCCCTCTGTCGAGTGATGAGCAAGGCATTATCAGTGGTAAATATCGTAAGCTTGCTGAACTTACCAACATTTCTATCTGTAAACACGGTTGTTAATTATACACCAAAATTAGTTGGTAAATTACCTCCGGAATTTCAGCCCCAGAACTGCTAATAATTAGCCCTTGAGGGAGCGTCTCTCAATACAGCGATATGGAAGCTATACGGCAGCGGGCCGAATTTCCATGAACTGCGCGCGTGATTTGATAACGCACCGTTCTAGGCTTTACGAGGCAGCTCGAGTTCAGGGGAACGGAATGGCTTCTTCGGGACTAACTCTCCCTCGTACATTATCGGCGCATATGGCCGAACTCCCGAGTAGATTGGCTCCACCACACAGCGGCGCTGCTCGCTCCGACAAACAGCGCCGTCGTTTCCTCGTATGGAAGAGCACTCGCTGCACAACTTCGATTTTGCTTTGCTCCTTCCTCGCGTAGAGTCTCTCCATCGACGCCGCCCATGGGCTCCCTGCTGTCTCACTTGAAAAGACCTAACCGCCTGCACTTATGCGCCTGCATCGTGGGGGCTAGAAATCAATTTACAATACTCTACCACCGGCTCACTTCGTCTTCGTTCAAATGCAAATTGGATATGGCCCTGCACTTTCAATCGCCGGGCGGACAGAAAGGCAGAAAGTGGAGAGGGGAGAAGTCCCTCTGCCCGAAAGTAAAATATGCAGAAAAAGTGGGCCTGACGCTGTCCACTTTGTGGTCCTAAAACAAAACACTTTTCTCAATGTTCCCATCTGTCCTTAGACGTTTTCAGTAGCCGTCTATCAACAGTAGTGGGCAGCTGTTCGCGAATGTTCTTTTTGTTGTGGTGCCGCTGGAGATTGCGCTTTTCTTTCAGACAGAATATTGCAAAAAATGTTGCGTCGACTTTTTCTTTCGCTGCATTACTTCTTTGTATTGTTGCCTAATACGTTACCCGAAAGTTGTAAAACGTTGGAAGCACTTTGCAACCTTAGTTCCAAACCTGGAAGAGGCCAACAATACTTTCATTTAAATACTACGTCATTAAAAAAAACAATTGGCCTCTTTCACGTTTAGTTCCTTGAAATTGTATCCAATTTAGAAACAGCCGACTGATGTGGGTAGATTTAGGTTCTAGTCATACGTAAAAGATGGAAGCATTCCAAATTGTTTGTCAATTAACTGCTTTCAGATGTGCTACCGCTGGAGATCCGTAATGGTGGGCGAGAGCACAAGAGCAGTGAAGCAGGAGAGCATTCTGCAGCACCCAGACTGACGGATTCGTACAACGTAAGAATTAGTGCTGTGGCTTTTCTCACTCGATCGCAGCCACACAACATGAGCTGACGAAAAGGCGTGAGAACTGTCATATGACAACTAAAAGAAGATTTCAAGCACAGTTTCTTGCCTGGTCATAGATTGCCGAGCCAGTATAGTTCGTATTGTGAGCTACAATACTGATTCAGGTTTGTTCTCGTACCTTGCGTGGAACCTGATGTCTGAAACTTCTCAGCGTAGACGGAACGACGTAATAAAGGTACACAGTCGTTCCGTAATATGTTACGCATACTTGCCATGCTTCACTGACGATTGGCTATCGAATGAAAGCTGTGGTGGCTCAACCTGTGATTTCGACAACTGATTACCAAACTAAGCGAATGCTGGAAACAATCTCACTTCCATACCATCAACGTATGGTTGCACAAAAAACAAGTTATTCTGTTGTATATCATTAGCTTACGTGACGGTTCTACCACCCCTAGGGTAAATAATGAATCTAAACTGAAGAACGCAAATGAAAACTCATCTATAGACTACGAGACACAAGCCACGCATTGAGCATTTGGATGAATCACAATACTTTTTTGTTAAATGTTACTTCTACCCTCGCTTTCAGCCCACGACACGTTTTGTTTAGCCACTTTATTGCGGAAACGATTGCTCTTAGTTGTGGGTCATTTAAAAGGAAGGGGTCACGGTCAAAATCCTTTGCGCAGCTTTTATTCGTCGGGCTACTAAATCCCCTTGGCGCTTCTCTGCAGGATCGGCAAACATGTTGGAGCAACGGCGAACTAAATCCGCTCCAACATAGATACGACGTGTAAAATCAGGACACAAAGTATAAAGGTTGCTAAAGCCCTGACAGGTAATTCACACAAACGCACACACACAGACACACACACACACAAAGTAAAAAGCGCACTAGAAGGCATGAATAACTTTGCAGAGCACTTCAGACGCGATGTCGTGAAGAAAGTAACTATAGGTTTGAAAGGCTGAGCTGTTTTCCGCTCTTGGGTGCACTTGTGCTTGCGACGGCTTTGCAAGAGTGATTTGGAAGGATGATGGATACACGCCTTTTAGATTAATCCGAGAGCCGCGCGCTAATCCTTCTTTTATGAGAAAGGGCGCGGCGAGGAACTAGAGGCTGTGGCAGCATTTTCGAGAGCGTCGCCTTTAAGGGATTTTTCCGCCGAAAGAGCCCTCGTAGATAAAGGAGAACTTTACAGAGGAAAGATCCTCCGCCGAGTCTATTGGCTTTCGAGTGGCGCCGCTCGGGCTGTCACAAGTGGCCTCTTTTTGCTTTGTAGTCGCCTTCTCGCGTCCCTGGCGGCGTCTCCCTGCCGCCAGAGGTGATAGAGGTTCCTTCTTGTGCCTGGCGATATACTCGTGAATAGCTCAAACTGCGCTCACAAAAGAAATCTCTCCGAGCGGGCTCCGAGGCAACCGCCCATGTACACTGTTCTTCCGCTGTTATTACTTAGTCGTCATAAAATGGGGCAATGGCACGGCTTCACTCGGGTTCACTTCTGCCCTCTCCATGTTTTTCTTGCAACACGCTATAGAGGCGATATAATATACATTAAAGTAAAATTTTGCGCTAATGAGTATACGAGACACGTGTGAAAATATATATACAAGGATTACGCGTTAACTACTGTGCTGCTCGGTTATGTTTAAAAAAAGGTGCTTGAACAGGCAACGCATATTCGACCATCAGGTTTCCCACGGAACCCGAACGAATAGTCGAAAAATGAAATCTACTAAATTATCTTTTTCGATTCTGACTATACGATTACACAGCCGCTAAATGGCGAACCTCTGCCACTTTGGCATATTTAGGCCCACTTTCGCACAATGATATCTCTATAAATATACATATATGCACAAAAACAGTTGTCGATTACTGGTAGGTATCACGAAAAATCGAAAAAAAGACAGCTTTTATAAGAATATACAAATCCTAATAAGATAGGAGTTCAGGAGAAGCTTGAAGATAAGAAAATTTATAAACACAGTGTGCAACTTGTCTTCTTCAAAGCTGCAGCTGCTTTCTTTTACGTGTGTGTGTGTGTGTGTGTGTGTGTGTGTGTGTGTTGTGTGTGTGTGTGTATGTGTGCGTGCGTGCGTGCGCGTGTGTGTGTGTGCGCGCGTGTGTGTGTATGTGTGCGTGTGTGTGTATGCGTGTGTGTGTGTGTTGTGTGTGCGTGTGTGTGTGTGTGTGTATGCGTGCGTGTGTGTGCGTGTGTGTGTGTGTGTGTGCGTGCGTGCGTGTGTGTGTGTGTTGTATGTGTGCATGTGTGTGTGTGTGTGCGTGTGTGTGTGTGTGTGTGTGTGTGTGTGTGTGTTTATTTAAAATGCGTTGCCGTTGAATGCGGGAAAGTCAAAACAAAATGACGAAGTGGGATGCGAGCCAGTGGTCTTGAGGATGGGCTAAACGTTGACGAGGATGTCAGCAGCGGCCTCTCTGGTGTCGGAGCCCATTTTTTCACCAGGAGCCGTGTAGCCAGGCACGTCGGGCTGTCGTTCCAACCAGCGATGCAACAGGAAACCTTGAGCAGCCTGTTTGCCGCTAGGAGCATTGACAAGGCGTCATTTGAAATTGCGACATGTTTTCAAAAAAAAAAATAGAGCCAGGGACAGGTACTCGCGCAAACGATGCGGATGCTATGGTTCGTGTACTTAGGAAAAATGGAGCAGCGATGCTATGGTTATCAGTCGCAGAGGTTTTCCCCCACCTTTGTTGGCATAACTGCGACTATATTCGAGAGCATTCACGCAAAAGTTATCATAGACTAAGATAGTAAGGGAGGTGATTCGGAGTATGAAGCGACGTCCTGATAAAGTGTTGGTAGCTAATGCGTGTCATGTGGATGTCATAGAGACAGAGTTGCGCATGACAGTCACTAACTGAAGTAGATACGCGCGAGATTTTTTATTGGTCAATAGCCCATAATAATGCGCGGGTAGTGTTGTATCACTGTGGTACACACGTAAATGGGTCACAATGTGTTGCGTGTTTGGGCGTTCATTAAAGTAGTGCTGTTCGCTCAAGCAAGGTGCACCACAAATACACCTGTATGATGCAGTTACATTAAATCGATAAAGATAATATTGGAAGTGTCCGTGACCAGACAATAAGTGTGTTAGGCTTTTAGGAGGGAGGGACCATTGAGGAATTTCGTACGGACTTGCGATCCAATGAAATAGCGTTGTCTCAGGTCCCTCAATCTGCCAATGGGTGTGCCAATATGAATTCAAGATTTCATGAAACTGAGTCCGTATTGACTGAATTGATATTTTTGGCGTAACGCACGAAGCCTGCTCTCCCTCCTGATGAAGCTGCTGCGTCAGCTAGTTCATTTCCCGAAATTCTCATATGGCCAGGTACATAATACAGTTCGATAATTTTGCCTGACGAGATTATATGGTTAAGAAGCAGCTTGATGTTCCAAGTTCTTTCGTCGTTATCAATGACACTTGAAAGTTTCATTAGAAGCGTTAGACAGTCTGTAAATGTGGGCTGGCGTGTTGAAGTTATTTGTAAAAAAACGAAATGGAGTGCTTCTTAGAATGCAATTAATTCCGTGTCTTATGCGCTTGAAGCGTTGCGAATCTGAAATTTCCTGACAGTTATGATTTTTTCATCTTTTGTCAAAGCAATATATGCCGCTCCCGCCACGTATGACGTGTATGAGCCGTCAGTGTATACGCGAATGGCTTTTGTTCTGAAAATAACCACTTCTTGTGATGGTGAGAGTTTAGTAAAACTAAATTTATATCTTTTTACGGGAGTGATGAGCCCATGGACTGCATGTATATAGTATGTCAGCCAGTTTGAATGTTTTTACACCATAGCAAGTTACGTTCCGGAGTATGAATAAGAAAAATTCTTCAGATAGTCTGTCCAACTGTAGTGGTAACGGAGGCACGTTAGAGAGAATCACTAGGGATGACGTACGTGTGGTGTAAAATGCACCTGGTAAAGAAATTAAGACGGTTCGCTGAACTGATGAAACTCGTGCCCTAATTAATTTCGATGGGAACAGTAGGCCACCATACTGGAGATGCATATGTGAGGGAGGGTAGTATCACTTGATGGTAGAGTCGTCTAATAAGTGTACTGTTTAGTGAACGGTGCGACTTAACAAAAATGAGGAGATGGGACGTGGACACTTCAGCTTTTCCTTTAATGCAATCAATGTGGCACGAAAATTTAAAGAGGAGTCAAATAATACGCCTAGAATCTTAATTTCTGTGTTGTGTTCGAGAAAAACGCAATCCATGCGGATAGATGGGCGGCGTTTTTATGTACCCGTGTGTCCGTCGTTAAAGAACACGAAGAAGGACTTCTCGGCGCTTACCGTAACTTTTTGTTCTCGTGCCCACCCGGATACTAAAGCCGAGACTTGCTCAGCCTTTGCTTGTAACCGAAGTCTTGACGTATCTGTGATGACAATGATGTTATCATCCGCGTACGCCTGTATGTGTACGGAGGGTGGCACGGGAAGATTGAGTAAGCTGTGTATTACTATGTTCCACAGTAGCGGAGTGATAAGGGATCTCTGCGGGCTGCCAATGTTTGTATGAACTGCCTCTTGAGCGACGTTGGTTGAAAAACTTACAGTGCGGTTCGATAAAAGAATTTGAGTAGGCATTACAAGTTTTGTGGACAGCTGTGCTTGCGTAAAAAGTTTAAGACAGCAGGATTCAAAACGCTATCGAATGCTCCTACAAAATCAAGAAGTATGAGTATGATAGGTAGTTTGGATGCCTTGTACGCCGCTAATTTGCTTCGGAATGTGTACAGTGCTAAAATAGCACTTTTATTATGCGTAAAACCGTATTGATTATTCTAAAGAAGATAGTTAATGTGCAGGAAATAATACAGACGAACATTTAGGAGTCTTTTTTAATACTGTGCTGAAGACAGAGTTCACTACTATTGGTCTATATGCCTTAGGTGAATTGAGCGGACGACCTGGCTTCGGCATGAATATTACTTTCCCTCTTCTTCAAGCCTGCGGGAAGTGTCCAATTCTTAAGGCGGTATTGAATATAAGGTAGAAAAATTTGGGATGGTATTCAAATATTCCTTTAATGAACGGGTAGGTTAATCCATCGTGTCCAGGAGCAGAGTGGGAATTGCCCTGTTTCATCGCACACTCTATCTCAGATATTGTAAAAGGAGGGTCAGAAGTGTGCCACGGGTAAGGACTAGGCCACAATGTCACGCATGATAGTGTGGTGCATGTTGTCTTCAGAACAGCTGTCCACTGCTTCCAATGTATCGAGTAGGAGCCGTGCGGACTCCATTACAGAAATTGTGCGAGTGCCATTAAGTAAATCCAGAGGAGGAAGAAAAGTTACTTGGTGGTGTTTCGGAAACGCTGTTTTGAAAACATCACCATATAAACATTTCTTAGTATGAAAGTCACAAATGTCTTTATCAAACGACGATTTTGCTTTCCTGATTTTATCCTTGTAGGTTGAGAATGCGTCAACGTACAATTTGCGATACATGTCTCGAATGGAGGGCGTCGGCTGTTCGCTGATATCGTCGTCGCATAGCCCGAACAAGCTTACACTCGATTGTCAATTCTGGTGTCCACCAACCATTACCTAATTTACTAGGCGATGTTATGCATCGTGAGTAATGTTGGCTTAAAGAGGAGTATATGGCATAAAACTTGTCTATAACCATGTTTAAGGCTTCAGGTGACCCTACGTTACAGCCGAGTATCTTTATGAACCAAGTATCATCCTTCAATTTGTTAAGGATTTTCGCTCTTCCTAGATTAGTTAATCGTTTAGCACTGCTGGTATGTGCTTGCGAGAACGAGAATTCAATGTAGTTGTGGTCCAAGAGGGTAGGAATTTGGAGAACCGATTTGCCTCAGATAGACAAGTACTTCCCAACGCAATGCTGTGACTGCATTGGCCTCTTTCTGTGCAGGTGCTTTTAGAGCAACATCCACATGCCTTGACAGCCCACACGGCAGTGAAAGCCCTGCTATGTTTCTATAGAAAGACAGGCTTGTGTGAACGCCTCTGACATGTGGTGGAGGTATACACGCTGCAGCGAAATTACTGCCAGTCTCCCCCCCTTTTCCCTCTCTTCCCTCTTTCTCATCTTTCTTGTCCCCTTCCCTAATCCCCCAATGTAGGGTAGCCAACCGGATGTTTTTATAGTTAACCTCCCTGCCTTCTCCCTTTTGTTGCTTCCTCCTTCCAATGGTAAGTATCGCGAATGAGGTCATGCAAAACCATAGTTAAATCCATCCATGAATCTGCATACGGAGTGGTGAAAGTTGGAGGGGAGGTTGGGTTGTTCAATATGACTAAGTCATTCACCGTCACCAACTGGACTACTTGAGAGCCGCAAATATCCCTATAGCCGGCCCCCACGTTCTATGCTTAGAATTGAAATCTCCGGCTATGATGACAGTACAACCTGCGATTAATGAAACCTCACATTGCAACTCATCCAGAACTGGATCAATAGGTCATTGCGGCGGGGCATACACAGCTATCAGGATTAATGTTTGGTCACGGCTTTCACACTTTACTGCAACAACCAAATCTGTTACGTGTAGTGGGAATAACTCAAAATTAGTGTTGCGTACTAGAAGCATGACGCGAGGATTGTTTGGTGCGTGGAACTTAGTTATGGTGTGTGGTATGCCTTGAACAGCGCCTGCGCGGATGTGCGCGTCCCACACGTAGGCGAAATTGAAAGGTTGTTGCGTCATGTATTCTATCAATAATTTTGTAGCATCACGTGTATGGTCCAGATTAGCCAATAAGAAGTATAGGTTAGTTGCTGTGAGTCATGATAGTTCTGATCAATTTTAAATGAGAAGCGCGACGCCTTCCCTTGAACAAAAGTGCGAAAAGCTGTAAAAAGCTTTTTTTTTCATGTATTGCAGTGTGACCCGCGCAACCAGCAAATATCTTGAGGAAAGAAATATCGTGTACTGTTGTGGAATGTGTAGTTACGTGTAAATGTGTGCCATCTGGTGTAATTTTGTGTATGAATAAGCCATGATTAGAAGAATAGCAGCAATAGCAGCGTCCTCTATGTGGTCCATAGAAATGAGTCCGAAAAGGATGAGTGCACTAATGTAGAAAACCGTGAATAACAATGCACGTTATAAAGCCCGCTGCGTCCCTCTTTGATGTACACACCTCTTAGACAATCCACAGTCCGTTCTGGCCTTCATGCGGGCGACACGTTCTCGTAATAGAGGACACCTTTCGTATCCAGTTGGACGGGAACTAGGTCTTGCGACCTTTGGCATTCATTGCAAGCAATTCCTGGGTCGTTCATTCTATGCTTCGCAGAGATGTGTCCCCGTGCACTTCATACACACCACTGTGTCAAGTTCGTCGGTGACAGGACAAGACTTACTTGCATGGCCATATGTCGCACAGTATGTGCACAATGGCACATGAAAGTCCTCACTCATGCTACACGCAGTCCAACCGAGAAGAACTCGTCCCTGAGCAAGCAGTGATGCGACAGGTGGAAGGATCCACTTCAAGCACATGTGTGAAGTTTCCCGATCGCTTCTTGTTCGATACCGCGACTCAGCATGTGGATCGGGTCTAATGTAGGTTCGGGTTGCGCATGTTTAGCTCATAGATCATGTTGACGGCTGGAAAATCGGAGCCTACACCGGTGAGTCCTGACGCGAGGTTTTCTATTTTGGAGCAAGTGGACTGATAATGTCATGCTTGTGAGTGCGTTCTTTTCAAGTGCATCCTTTAACCTAGTAGTAGAGTTATGGTCGTTAGTTAATATTGTTAATTCATGACGTGTCTTTCTGATAGTCAGTTCGCCGATGTTTTCCATTATGTAATCAATGTTTGACTTAATAATCTTCGTGACCTCATTGGCAGGATTGGTAGACGAAGTGAGTGGTATTAGAAACATAATATGCTCATGCTCTTGCCTGGTGGTGTATGTTGTGGGTTGGTCAGCGATTTCCGACCAATCCGATGGCAGTACAGGGTGAGAACAAGTCTCCGGCCAAATGGGTGGGACCGCGGTAGGACGCGCCGTGCTCCCTGCGGCTGCCGCCGAAAGTGCCAGCCATTTGGGCAGCCTGAGGAGCCGAGAGTGCCGCAGCGAGAGAGGCGGGAAGTCTCGATAGGGACAACTGGTGACGAAGTTCGTCCATTCAGCCACCTCGGTTTTCTATAAGTGCTCGGATATCAGCACACTCGTGTACGATTTGTCAGAGCAAACCAATGGTCTGAGGTCTATGGGTATTATTTAGCTTGCATGAGGCATCGAATAAAATATCGTGGATCTGTTTCTGATGTGCGACCACGCGGTGGAAAATAGCTTTGCGCCATTTGATCACTTACGGTAGCCAGCCTTGCATTTTGCGCCATACCCGCTGAAACAGGCAACTGAATGTCAGGAATGTCAGGTATTGCCGGAACGGAAGTAACTGGCATATCCTGCAAATCTACATCGAGCAGCGCCCTGTCGCCTTCCGGTGAAAACGCCGAACTATCTGATCGAGGCGAATCCCCCAGACCAGGGTAACCGCCTGCCATTGGAGGCTGTACAGAAACTGTCTGTGGCTCAGACATACCCGAGCGGGTATGAGCCAGCCATGTTGGAACCGGCAGCCGGCGGCCTAAGATACGACTGGTAATTGCGGCAAAATGGCCACTGAGAGAGCCTCGAGTCCATGTGGAACGGAATCCCAAGGTGTTCGAAAGCCGCCCGTGAATAAGTTCAGAGAGCCGGAATAGAGAATAGCCGACCTTTTGGGCAAAACAGCGGAGCTTGTGCGCGTCAAACCTCTTTTCTTTCTTTGTCATCGTCACGCGCGCGCGCGCGCGCGCGTGTGTGTGTGTTTGTGTGTGTGTGCGCGCGTGTATGCGTGTATGCGTGTATGCGTGTGCGTGTGTGTGTTGTGTGTGTGTGTTGTGTGTGTTTGTTGCGTGTGTGTGTGCGTGTGTGCGCGTGTGTGTGTGCATGCGCGTGTGTGTGCGTGCGCGTGTGTGTTGTGTGTGTGTGCGTGTGTGTGCGTGCGCGTGTATGTGTGTGGCGTGTGTGTGTGTGTGTGTTGTGTGTGTGCGTGTGTGCGCGCGTCTGTTTGTGTGCGCGCGTCTGTGTGTGTGCGTGTGTGTGTGCGTGTGTGCGTGTGTGCGCGTGTGTGTGTTGTGTGTGTGTGCGTGTGTGTGTGTGCGTGCGCGCGCGCGTGTGTGTGTGCGTGTGTGTTTGCGTGTGTGAGCGTGTGTGTGTGCGTGTGTCACAAACCGAGCGCTCAAAAATGCGGGCGCGCCGCCGGATTCTCGCAGCGAAGCGCCGAGGGGTCAACGATAAAAAAAAAAGAAAACAAGCATCCAAAGACTCCCCGGGCGCGCGTCCTTCTTCCCTCGGAAGCGTGGTTTCGCCCACGAACCTCCTCTCATCGGCGCCCGAGCAAGCCCGGGAATGTTCTAGATGGAAAGGGGCGGGATGATGCCGGGTTGCGTCATCCGTCGCAAACGGCCTTCGAACCGTCTCGCCCTCTCCCCAGCCTTCGCTGCGTATCGCGCCGACGAAATGATGAGAACTTTCTGGAATCTCGCGCGGAAGGTATTCAATCGAGCAGCCGAGATGGGAGATGAGCAGAAGAAGGAAGTTAACGCCAGAGTGCATAGGGTATCCCGCCGCGTCTGTCGGTGAAGGTTTTGTCCGTAGTGACAAAGCAGGAGAAGAAGAAAGTATGCGCCAGAGAGCGTAGGGTGTACCGCCTTGTGGGCGAAGCCTTTTGTCTACCGTGACAAAGGAGGAGAAGAAGAGAATTTCCACCTGAGGGTTGAAGGCTCGAGCTACAGGCAAGAGCGTGTGTCTACCGCTATCGAGCGAAAACGCGTGGCAACAGCTGCGTGTGTGAAGCTGACGTGTTTCCGGCGAAGAAGTTTGAAGCTTGGAGAGTGGCCAATTGAAGACGCGAGGTTTTCTGGAAGAGAAACTTCGGAGGGAGCGGAACGCGAGGTTTCCTGGGAGAGAAACTTCGGAGGCAGCGGAACGACAACAACGCTTGACTTTGAGTGAGTGATTCTCGGAAGAGTATCAATCAGACTTTTGTTCCAAGAACTTTGGACTGAATAAGTTTTCTAACTCTTTAGTCTTTAAGTGTCTTGGTTGTTCAATAAATGCGACTGCATTGTAGTGTGTATTGTTGTCTGTGTCCATTGTTTCGAGTGTGGCTGATTGTACTGTGTAGTACATTGTTTGGTTGGTGACATATCGTATTCAACTATTGTCGAGTGTGCATACTTGTGTATCGTTTTGATCTGCCATAATTGAGAATATATTTTTGTTTTCTTTATCAAGTCTCGGCTCTGACTTGTTCTTTGTGCCACAGCCGGCGTCCGCTGGCGCGCCAAACAGGACCACTTCTAAATTGTCCACGCTTTCGTGGTGCGGTTCGGGGGGCCGATACTTCGGCCCTTGGAATTAGCCCGGCGATCGCCTCCCTAATTAACGGGACTTGTGGCAGCGTGTGTGTGTGTGTTGTGTGTGTGTGTGTTGTGTGTGCGCGTGTGTGTGTGCGTGTGTGTGTGCGTGTGTGTGTGCGTGCGTGTGTTGTGTGTGTGCGTGTGTTCGTGTGTGTGTGCATGTGTGTGTGTGCGTGAGTGTGTGTGTGCGTGTGTGTGTGTTGTGTGCGTGTGCGTGTGTGTGTGTGCGCGCGTGTGTGTGTGCGCGTGTGTGTGCGTGTGTGTGTGCGTGTGTGTGCGTGTGTGTGTGTGCGTGTGTGTCTGTGTGTTGTGTGTGTGTGCGTGCGTGTGTGTGCGTGTGTGTGCATGTGTGTGTGCTTGTGTGTGTGTGTGTGCGTGCGCGTGTGTGTGTGCGTGTGTGTGTGTGGCGTGGGTGTGTGTGTGTGTTGTGTGCGTGTGTGTGTGCGTGTGTGTGTCTGTTGTGTGTGTGTATGCGTGTGTGTCTGTGTGCATGTGTGTGTGTGCGTGCGCGCGTGTGTTGTGTGTGTGTGCGTCCGTGTGTACGCGTGTGTGTGTGTTGTGTCTGTGTGCGTGTGTCTGTGTGTGTGTGTGTGTGCGTGTGTATGTGTGTGTGTGTGTGTGTGTGTGTGCGTGCGTGCGCTTCGGGCCCTAGGCCTCGGACGAGCATTACCGAAGTGTTGCAGCACTGGATCAAAAACATTCAACAGTTGGAGAGGAGGTCAGGTGGCCGGAATTTTCAGACCATGTGGGTATAATGTACATAAAAGAGACAACCAAATCTACAATGTCTCGGTCGTTCTCGGCCAAATCGTGGAAAATCAAGGCTCTGGTTGACTCGGCCTATGTCTTCTGCAACTATGTAGTCTCTGTGGCTTTATTCGCGCCTTTTAGTCGCACCTCTGGCTGCGAAGCGGGTCATCATGCACGTGCTGTCGTGCATTTTTTCCTTTGGAGGTCCGCTCGGAAGTGACTCATTTAGAAAGACGAAGCTGTAATCTACGCTTCACAGAAGCATTCGTGGTCTAGGACTGTGACGGTGGTCCTGTGCATAGCCAGTAAGATGGAAGGGTCGAATCCTTCCTTCCGAAATTTGTCAGCTTTGCATGTGTGTACACACACACACACACACACACACACACACACACACACACACACACACACGCACACACACACACGCACGCACACACGCACACATACACGAACATAAAGTCTGGCTAAACGTTCCCCCCCCCCCCTCCCCAGAAAAGATTTCTGGTGAAGCCGCTGACGACGATGGAGTGTCCCCGATGATAATGCAGGCCTAGATGAATCTAGAGGAAGGGCAAAGCGCATTTTTTTTTCAAGGCTAGCTGCAACCTGAGTTGCAGCCTTGAGAAAGACAACTTCACTCAAAAAAAAATTGGCTCCATCATCTACCTCCTGTTAAAAAATTTCTCATCGCAAGCTTCCATGTTCCCCTTCTAGCTTTTGTTTTGATTGTGCCTCCTTCAATACATAGAGTTAAGCAGAGCGATTTCGTTGCGAGGGACTTGAATAGAGAACTAAGAAAATGGTACATGGTGCTAATTATTGCTATGCGCTGTGTAATTACCGAGTTACTAAAGCATTCGGACACATAATAAATACAGGAGAGGTGGGGTAACCTACTAGAATAAAGTACAAAGAAGCCTCACTCAACAAATACCCATTCGGGCGCAGGGTCTGCCAGTAATGTGACCTTCTTGAAAACAGTAGTATAGTGAATGAGGTTGCAAAAGTCATGTTAGAGCGAGAATAGGTGCAATAATAAAAAGAAAAAGAAGATCTTGCGTTCATGAATTGCCATCACAATGCACTGAAAGGGATTGTGGGAAGGAAAGTAGAAACTGTTTTTTGCTTATGCAAGTGTCGCACATTCTATGCTTCCACCTGACAAAAAAAAAAGCATTCTGCACACATGCCTTGTGCAACCGGAAAAGTACGCTAGAGTCTAGAGCTTCTCTTGCTCTCCTCTTTCTATCCTCGCGAACTCTTGCGAAGCCGGGGAGGACTCACGGGAATTACAATGGCGTCATCGCCATCGTCGTTAACTCCCTATAGTTTGCTTGCCCTCTACGTTTTTTTTTTCTTTTTTGTCGTTGCACGAGAACTTGCCTGCGATGAGAGCGAAAGAAGGTTGAGAAGAACAAAAAAAACAAGCGTTCATCGCCTTTATTTTTGTTGCCGTCCTCATTCTTCGTTCATTTTGACTGCTCTCTTTTTGCTCGGTCCTCTATTGTTCTCTACCATTTCTCTTTCTTCCTCAACCTTGCTTCCGCGTCGTCTCACAGGACCGGGAATTAGTGCTAATCGCCCCACAGATTTCGCACAATGAGCTCCCTCCCGTCTGGCGTGAAGAGATGGGCAGAAGAGGATGTGCCCTTCCCTTCACGAGTGAATGAATGAAGCTGCTCATTTCGCTTTCCACGGCACTGCATCCCGTCGCCCATTGTTTGCTGCACTCGAGGAGGCCAAACACTAACAAGTCGGGAACATTTCTGCGCATGCGGAGCGCCGGCTGTCTCTTCTATAATCCGTAAGTTAGCTCTTAGAGCCTACAGCTGTGGTGGCCAGACGCACGCGAGATGAGAAAGCGGAGTCGGAATAACGGTCGACCGAGTTTCTGAGATGTCGCTCACGTTCCTCGCCAAGAAGGGCAACTTGACCGTTGAAGACGCCTCTATTTCTCGCTGTCCGCACGTTTGCGTGACGAGACTGGAAATTATAGTGAAGCTACGAGTGTGCTACAGCAGTGCAGATGCACATGGTTTTCGTCGAGTGGGCGGATTTTGTCACAACGACGGCACCACCGCTTTAAAGGACACCAAAGTTCCACTATGAATTTGTAAGAAAAAAGTCAGTTTCGCCGCAAGGGCGAAGCTGTAAATGCAATCGCAACGAATTAGAGTGTTATATACGAAGTAGGGCTCTCTCTCCGTTACTTTATGGTTCATCAGAAAAAGTGGTCGTAGCTGCGAGTGAAGTGACCTTCGCGCGAGCGATGGTAGCCAGGTAGCTTTAATGAGGAATGAAGGTGGTTAAAAAAATCTACATAATCGTTATATAGGGTATTTTCATTGACAAGTTCAGTAATACCACAACGTAAGTCACTAGAAATCAGGATACCAGGCGCTTGTGCTTGTCTGCGTGCGTTACGTTCATTCAAGTTAGCGAGATGTCGTACTCGTAGTTAGGCGGCTTGCCAGATGCTAGCAATAGCTTTGAATTTGGAAGCATCACAGAGCACGAGCAGCAGTTTTCCATCAAACTGCAGCTTGGTGGCTCAGAGGTGAGCGCCCCGTTACAATGTGGACAATCGTGGTATCCTCTAGGATTTGTTCTGCCTGACCACCGTATGAGTGCGTGTTGCAAGCACTCGTTGTGTTAGTAAAGTGTTATCGGTTTGACTATCCCTTTCAAAGGGAAACACTCGATGTGCCTGTTCCGCTCTGACACCAACGCATCCTCTAGCACTGCTGCGAAAGTCGTTATCTTGGTCTGAAGAAACAAGGTTAGAAACCGTTTCAGATGCCAGTGGTTCATAGCAACCCTGTAACCAGGTCTAACTGGACAACCTTTTGGCGAGGGCAAATGCAATAAAACAAGGTTGACACCGAAGGAGTATCTGATTGGTGTCCCTCATGTCCAGGGTTGGGCAGTATCATTATAGATGAGTGTCGCGACACTATATTAGAGATACTTTTGAGTATATGTATTTCGGTATCGAGAAACATTTCAATACGTATTTGTATTTCAGTATTCAAATAATTTTATGATTTATTGATTGTGCAACGATACACTTCAGGATGTCGGTTTCTCCTTACTTTTTTTTCGGGAATGAGCTAACGTGTTTCCAACGGGGGAGGCAGACTTGTTGTCCTAAGTTGACAAAAAGCACGCTAGGGGTTGTTGGTGAGGTGAGACAAAAACGGTTCCTCACACGCACAGAATGGCCCATGTTAAAACCAGCCCGACGCCACTAACGGCAGAGTGGCAGAAGGAGCATTGTCGTTCTTCACCTACGAAAGCAATTGTGTCTGAAGGCAGGTACGTATCGCACCTTTTTTTTTCTTTTTTTTTTCAGGTGGTCATTTCTCGAGTTCGCGAGTATTGTCTTGAGGCCGTCACTGTGGTCTAGTGGCTAAGGTAGTCGGCTGCTGAACCGCAGGTTACGGGATCGAATCCCGACAGCGGGGGATGCACTTACGATGGAGGCGAAAATGCTGCAGGCCCGTACGCTCAGATTTGGGTGTACGTTAAAGAACCTCAGGTGGTCGAAATTTCCGCAGCCCTATTATACAGCGTCTCTTCTAATCACATGGTAGTTTTGTAACGTCAAACTCAACATATCAATCAATCAATCAACCAATCAATCGATCAATCAATCAATTTTCGAGGTGGAATCGTGCTCTTGAAATGAGGGCCTATTAAGAGAAGCTGCTCTTGTGTAGTTGCAATAAACTCACGTGAAACCTGTAACTGAAATACCTTTTGTCTGGAATGATTACATTCTTATTCCTAATGCGCTAGCATTTTCTGGTAAACCGAGTGATTGTCTTGGCTTGCAAATGTCGGTACAATATGACATTAACTAAAATATTATGCTGCAGCTAATTATAAATCTTTTAGTCGAGCATCAGGATCTTCGAAAAAAAAGTATTTCAGTGCAGGTATTTCTGTACATCTGTATCTCTGCAACTGTATTCCAGGATACATCTTTTCTTTTGCGAATGTACCTCCGGACTATCTCACAACGTCAATGACAAATGTGTCTCAGTATCTGTATTGTAAGCTTCCAGCCAATGTATTTAGATATCAGTATTCCGGAATACCTTTAATAGTATCCCTGCGCAGCCCTGCTTTTTTCCCTCTTAACCTCGAGGCGCAGCGTGCAGTACGTGTTTGTGCGGATGCCCGGATTGTAAACAGCATGGGCGAGCAAACAAGACAAATCATGCAGCCTTTGTCAAGCCGCTTTCGTGAGCTGTGCGAAAGAACCTGACGCCGCTCCTGGATAACAATAACGACAGGAATAAACAGAATTTTCGACGCAAAACTTTCTCTCGCTCACTCCTGTTCAACCCTGGCGACGATGCGATGCAGGCCTCGTTCGACTATGGATTCTTCGACGCGACGCGTAACAAATAAAGGCAGCAACGTGGCGGCAGTGATGCATTTCCGCTAATGTCGCACCTCCCCTAATGAGTTTCGGATGCGAGCCCATGCTGCGCGAAGCAGGCTCATCTTTGGCGCTCTTTCCTGAAGCAGAAGGGTGAGGAAGAAGATGCTCTGCTGAAGAAGTACGAGGATAACAAATACAAAGGACACGCTCTAGAAGAAAAACGAAGGAAGCAAGGGAATGATGCAACAAGCCCGAACAGTTACCGCAGCAACCTATGCGTCGTTGCGTACCGAAATTGCCAAATATCGGCTATTAGGCAAGACCTCTTCCGCAGAGTGTGCTTTTGGTGCTTTTATCTCCACTACCTTCTAAGTTGCCACGTTGAGTGGCACTGCTCAGACGCGAATAAAATAATATAAAGTTTTGCTCACCTCATGGTCGCTTGGTTAGCGTCTTCCACCGCCTTCCAAAGCGGCTGGCACTGATGCTTAAGCCATGTGCGTTGACGCGACAGACCAAAGGATCCCCCATTACACCTCGCTGCCGCGGTTCTTTTGCCAATAAAGAACATTTCTTAACGAACCAAACGCACTTGGACTATTATCTATCTATCTATCTATCTATCTATCTATCTATCTATCTATCTATCTATCTATCTATCTATCTATCTATCTATCTATCTATCTATCTATCTATCTATCTATCTATCTATCTATCTATCTATCTATCTATCTATCTATCTATCTATCTATCTATCTATCTATCTATCTATCTATCTATCTATCTATCTATCTATCTATCTATCTATCTATCTATCTATCTATCGGCCTGTCTGTCTGTCTGTCTGTCTGTCTGTCCATCTGTCCGTCCGTCCGTATGTCTGTCTGTGTCTGTCTGTGTGCCAGCCAGCCAGCCAGCCAGCCAGCCGGCCAAGCCAGCCAAGCCAGCAAGCCAGCCAAGCCAGCCAAGCCAGCCAAGCCAGCCAAGCCAGCTGGTCAGCCAGCCAGCCAGCCAGCCGTAAAGCTGCTCATTTCCCACAAACAATGGCCGGCTCCTCCCTTCCCCTTTCTTTCCATGAATTGAAAGTCAAATTTTTCTATACTGGTCACAACATTTATTGGGTGGGCCCCATGTACTGCGTAGTTCTTGTGGCTTAAACTGTGACCTAACGCCCGCACAATACTACGCATTTCATTCATGCTTCCCACAAATGTCGCGAGTTGGTACAGCCGGCAGATGATTCACTATGAAAAAAAAATCCCGCAGATTTGCTCACTTAGTGGCAATCAACACAATGCGAAGAAGAAGAAATGTGCTGCTTGTGCCGCAGTATTTGTTGTTGAGACAATTCAAGACTTTCAGGTATCAACGTTATGGAAGAAGACAGTAAGAGGCGCGTTGACTATTGCCGTTTATCTACGAGATGTACCTGGTAGAAAAATAACCTCGTGGAGGTATGAGTGCTAATGTAATGCTTTGGAGATATTCGTTTTGGCACGCCTCTGCTGAAGGGCAGCTTTCTTAGAGGCCGAGAATATTTTTTTCATAAATATGAATAATAAACTTTTCTAAGAGACCTAACAAATGCGTAGACTGCTCGTCGAATTCTTTTGAACTAATAGCATAACAGTCTTTGTTGAAGGAAAAAAAAAGAACATTCTGGTAATAGGTGCGCCAAAAGATAGAGATGAGTGTCCTTTATTTCCCATAAAAAGAAAACTAAACAACTGCGGACGGCTTCATTGTTTCAGACAAGCTTCGGCCACAGCTTCTTTCAGCGCTGACACATCAGTAAGTGACCTTTCAGCAGAGGCGCCGCCTTCTCTAAAACGAGCGAGAAGCAGTAATTTGGACGCGGAAATCTCCGTTGCGCCAAAGACGTCGAGTCACGCGACTCAGGGTCAGACAGTCTGCAATTTTGTCTGTGCACTTTTGGGCAAAGTCTAGAATCTGCCTCTTTCGTGACGTAAACCGAAAAAAAAAAGACACTCAACAATGCACACGATACAAAGCTCTTTTGGTAGATCTATTCCCTTGGCCAGCATAACGAGCCGCTGGCGTGCTTCACGACGTCGGGCCGGTGCAGGTTGGGGCCCTCCACGCAGCTTTCTAATCTCCGGTTTCGGCCTCGCCCATCCTTCCAAAACGGCGGATCGCAATGTTCGTTTAAGTTTACTGCACTGAAACCGCTGCATTCGATGTCTCCTGCATGCACTCGCCACGTGAACGATATCTTTAACTGTTAAGCTCATTACTATGGCAAAAAAGCCGATACCGAGGTGAGAGCAGTCTCCTCCTCACTCATTCAGTTGTTGTGATTATTCCTGCTATATTCCAGATCAAGAATTTGTGTTCCATCTGAAATGCTTCTGCCCCTCACGTGGTCTTGCACCATCTCCAAGTTTGTTTGTTTGTTTGTTTGTTCGTTGTTTGTTTGTTTGTTTGTTGTTGTCGGTCGGATTTCCGGTATTCTTCTTCTTGTCCTCCGCACATAGCGCACAGCCATTGGAGGAGATTCGCCTAGTAGAACCTTGATTCGTTTCATAATTACCGTGCTACGTCATGCTCAGGCCCAACTTTTACCAAAACGACGATGTCACGTGGTTACGTCGTCATATGCCACGATGATGTTACGAAAGTGCGCTGTTTTTTACATCATAAAGACTTAGCAGACCGAAAAAATTTATAGATATTTGATTCCATCATGGCATCGTTATGACGTCTCATATCTGAACTACTCGCTTCGGAATCTTGCATGAAGGCGTTCGATTTGTCGGGCGTGGCCGAATGAATGGCTGATCTCGATAATAAAGCAAAAAAAACTTGGGGAATCCTTAAGCTTCGCCTCTAAGAGTTGAACGCGATAGCGATATCCAGTTGGTAGTGCGTATTTCAACCACCTAGTGCATACCTCTTGATTATATGACACAAAATTAATGAGAAATAACAGACAATAACGCAGGGAAAGTATAAAGACACTTGTTAATATTGTAATGCAAATTACCTCCCTTGGCGTTATTGTCTGTTAGCTCTAATTATTATTGTGCCTGACAAGGAAAACGAGCCCTCTACTTAACACTTTCCATGATTTGATTGTATGGTGTTATTCAAGAAGTTTAAATTGTGGATTACTACAATGTCATTCATTAAGTTAAGAGTGCATTGTGTTAGTGAGGCTTTTGCATATAACTGCGTTCTACTTTGTGGGCAGCATGCTTTACACACCGAGCCATATTGCGGGTGAAATGTTTTCAGTCTTGCTATGCATCCAATAAATAGTATTGAAGTAATAAGAAAGCACGTGAACCTTTTAATGAAGAGTCGGCTTGAAACCACAGATTCTTTATGATAATCACACGTTCTGATGCCAGATGGCAATGTACGCTTGTACCACGTAATATTATTGCGACATTGCATGTTATATTGCAAAGCATGTATGCAGGACACGTGTGTTTGTGCAGCACGAGTTTTATTCACTACATTTCTAAGCAGAGGAGGTTACCTTTACTGAATATCCAAGCAGACTCGTGGCTGTGTGGCAGAACTTCTGCTTGCCACGCAAATAGCCAGGGTTAGATTCTGGCTCAGGCGAGAAAATTTTTGTTATTTATTTTATTTACATATTTCTCGATCTTTAGTCATGGACAAGGTGATCATTTTCAGCCGACAGCCAACGGCGCAGACATCATGGCTGCCACCGCCACCACCACCTACACCACCACCAACGACACCGGAATTTCTGTGAATGGCCCTTTATCGCTCTTGCGTTAAAACGTGCTTTGTCCACAGCGTGAGCCAGCACGAAGCAATATCCGATTTCACCATTTATCGATTGCCTATGATTACCCAATCATTAAATGAAGGTATATGAAGTACTTACAAATCGTGGCTAGCATATGGCGTAGCGCTGTGACGTATAGCCTATGCAAAACAAGTGCATTTGTTTAACCTTGCGATTTATAATAAAATTACAAACGAAACTATGTCTCGCTGCACAATCATGCGGCTTGTTCCAACCTGGTAGCTTCCCCACTGCATCACACTGTTTCAACCAGCTTGTGAGACAGAGTCGCAAAGTGGTCGGGCATTTTTCATTCAAATATGTTCGTTGAGTTCCTTGTAGAATAATTGCTAGCTACAAAGAAACTAGGTATGCTTTGACTGTCGCACATGCCGCTCAAAACTAATTCATATAAGCACGAATATTTTCTCACCAGCATGGTTCTTTGCATCATAACCTCCCTGCTAGCTCTCTTTTATATTCCTTCCTTCATCCCAACATCCACGCCATCAGCAGATGAAGACCATTCTTTGACGAAAAGCGTCGTGTCGGAAGGCCTTGGACGCCGCCTTCAAGGAGCAGCGAAATTGAAAAGACGACACAGCGGGAATTTATGGCATCTTTTTCACGCAGAGATATTGAGAAACGGTGAGTGCGCTGTTTGCGACTGGTTCTCGCCTCGTTGCTCCAGTTTACTCTTCCAACAGACTGAACGCATTTCTATGTGCACCCGTCACAGGCTTGTGCTCTTACTCCTGGATTCGACTTTACCTAGCTCCCCACAGTTTTCCGCATGGTGAGCATCTTGATTGGCATTGGGGGAACCTGTGCAAGATCCTGAGGCAGTCGTGCCTCTGGAGGCGTGGCTTCCTTTACCACCTACTCGACAGCGAACGTAGCCCAAGCTCTTTGCTTCATATTTGTTAACGTGTTTTAAAAAATGCGCGGGGGGGGGGGGGGCTTACTAAAGCACGCAGTCGTCGATGCGAAACGTTTCTCCTCGGGTGTGACTATTCATCCGGCAAAAAAATTCAACACGTGGTCACAGATACTTATTACGACCGCGGCGACCCCTGGTGCGTAGGGCGTTTACACGGCTGCGCACTACTTGCCACGACTATTGAGATCAACGTAGCGCCACTGACCAGCGCTTGCACCGTGGAAGACATCGGCGGTGTCACGCGTTCGACGTCAGTAAGCCAGCTACCCGTCTTTTTAGCTCACTGTACCACGGCACACTCAGAGAAGCAACTGGTAACGTAAACAGGCGCGAGCTTTTAAAAGGAGGAGGAGAACATAAGGGTAGAGTTACCATATATGCTCCCTACGGTTACTGTATATGCCACCTAAAGGTAGATGAAGAGGGTAGATGAAGAAAAGGTAGAAAGAAAAGGTAGATGAAGAAAGGTAGCATATACAGTCATCGTTATCATCATCATCAGCCTGACTACGTCCACTGCAGGACAAAGGCCTCTCCCATGTTCCGCCAGTTAACCCGGTCCTGTGCTTGCTGCTGCCAATTTATACCCGCAAACTTCTTAATCTCATCTGTCCATCTAACGTTCTGTCTCCCCCTAACTCACTTGCCTTCTCTGGGAATCCAGTTAGTTACCCTTAATAACCAGCGGTTATCCTTCCTACGCGCTACATGCCTGGCCCATGTCCATTATCTCTCCTTGATTTCAACTATGATATCCTTAACCCGCGTTTGTTCCCTAATCCACTCTGCTCTCTTCTTGTCTCTTAAGGTTACACCTACCATTTTTCTTTCCATTTCTAGGTTTCTGCTCCGTAGCTAAGTACCGGCAAGATACATCTGTTATATACCTTGCTCTTGAGGGATAGTGGCAATCTACCTGTCATATTTTGAGAGTGCTTGCCAAATGTGCTCCACCCCAGTCTTATTTTTCTAGTTACATAAATCTCGTGGTTGAAGCATATACAGTATCTCTACATAACTAAGGCCCCTGTATTTTTCAAAGGTAGCGCAAACTCCCTTCCCCGCGCCGTTTCCTCCTCGCCCGCCACTCTCAGCCGCCATGAAAGAGCGACTCACGCGGAGCGCGCCGCCGGACGGTTTCGTTTTGTCGCGCGGCGCGTTGAAGTAAGGACCCTAGGGGCCTTACGTTGAAAAGTTATTATGAGTGCTCTTAGAGCTCGAGTTTGTACAGGAACAACAGAGCCCTACTGAAATTTGGGTAATGCATGCCTGCTTCCATAATGGGACGTGTGTAAACGATTCATCCATAAAATACCACAAACGTTTAGTGGGATGAAGGTAGATTTTATTGAGTGCGCAAATAAAATGCGGGAAGCATCGAATGATCACGAACGCTGCAAAACATTCCAGTTGAGCGACGACAGGGCGAAACAATTTCGCTATCAAATCAGATAGCCTCTGATTTGATGCTTCTGATCAAAGATAGCCTCTGATTTGATGCATGATGCAATTCATGCTTACAGCTGCCAGGAGGCAGCTGTAAGCATGAATTGCGTAAGTACACAGTCTAAAGGCGCGAACATTTGTCATCACAGCGCAGTCAACTCACAAAATAAACTGCCCACTGGTTCAGCGTCTGGGGCCCTCCCCACTGACGTTTCTGGCTCATCCAAGGATACAGCTGTAAGCAAGAGTTGAGCAAGTACAGTGTAGGGGTGGGGATGTTTGATGCCACAGTAAGACAGAATTGGATGCCGAATTAATCAGGTTCACAGATCATAAAGATAAATGCAGCAACTTTGCTATCTGCCAGCGATCCAAACACACTGTATTGTCATATAAATCCCACAACATAATCGCATTCACAACACAAGAGAGGAATAGAAACTACAAAGGGGCCTCACCAGGAACCGTTTCATTCCCCCTTTTTTGGGTGGCTTGCGCTCTTTCGGAAGAGGCCGATGCGCAAATATAGAAGGAACCGCATTTGATTGATTTGTGGGGTTTAACGTCCCAAAACCACTATTTGATTATGAGAGACGCCGTAGTGGAGGGCTCCGGAAATTTTGACCACCTGGGATTCTTTAACGTGCACCCAAATCTGAGTACACGGGCCTACAACATTTCCGCCTCCATCGAAATGCAGCCGCCACAGCCGGGATTTGATCCCGCGACTAGCGGGTCAGCAGCCGAGTACCTTAGCCACTAGACCACCGTGGCGGGGCAAGGAACCGCATTTGGCTTAAGTTTCTTGATCCCAGTTTGTGCCAGAATTACTGGCTCATACTGATCCATCGTGAAGTGTATCTGAAAAATACCGACATCCTCTATCGTATTTTTGCAGTTTGGCTGATGTGATATTGCCGAAGCAAAATATTTTGCTTCTTACGTTAAAAATGCAAACAGCCACAAAAGCCAGATGATCTTCTTGCATTTAGTAGGTGCCTTTCTCTTTATTAATCGAAAGTGTACAACTTCGCAAGTATGTTCAAAATTTGAACGAAAGTATCTATGCATTTCACAAATAAACTACTATACAACATTATATTTACCATACACTCTCTTATATTAGCTGTACACGCATGCACGAAATTCGGTCATGGAAGTGCGCAAAAGTGAGATAAATATGAAAGAATACAAACTGAGAACACAATAAACCACAATAAAACAATAAACGCCGAAATTTCGCCTACAGGTAATCAAAGTTCGAGCGAAAAAAAAAGGAAAAACGATCAATGACGTGGTTGATCTCTGGAGAAGCGTAATTGCTTCCGCTGCAAATGGTTCTATTTAGAAAGCAAATCGCGAACGCCAAACATTCAACAGTAATTATGCTGTGGCCGTATTCGAATATTCAAGCAAGCTAAAAACGATCGAATTGTCATCGTGGTTGAAATCGTGCGAGAAAGCGTCGACGGAAACTTCAAGCTGCTTTTGTTTAACATGAACCTGAACCAAGGATGAGCTTTATCTGAAAGCTTCCGGAGGCATGTCTACGCGAAGAAGTTCTGTAGTGAGTGCTTACCTCGCAAAGCCTCCCTCGGTGACAATCGAAGTTTTTTCCTGCCGATGCGTTGCAGCCATACCGCTCTCCACTCCTCATTATTTTTCCCTCGTGGAACCACAAAAAGCTTGTCGACTTTTGCAATGCTGCTGGAGCAGCCAACGGCACAGCAGGTCAGCATTGCGCTGCATCCGAGGCCGCCTTGCTAAAGGCAACACACGTGGGAGCGAGATGCAGTGCGCTCACTCATGGCGTCGCTGCCCGGCGGAGCTGAGGGGTCAACAAGGTTAATTGGTCACGTGTCGCGCCTGGTCCAATAGGGTAGCGGAAACGCGCGCCGGAGTGAGGAGATACGTAGAGCGCGGGAGGAAGTCTCCTCCGCTTTTGTACAATGGTTTGCGCTACCTTTGAAAAATACAGGGGCCTTATACATAACGGGTGAGGCACGACACCTGGTGAGCATCGAGACATGTGCACCCTGTATACGCAAGCAGTCTCCTGGCTGTGAGGCACGTGGGGCGAACGCTGTGTAAGCAAAGCGGGCGCAACGGGGAAGAAGACCGTGAGGAAGCTTGTGACGAGGAGGATGTTATGTAGTGCTGCTCTATAGCTCAACAGACGTGGCTTGTGAAGGAAATGTACAAACGTGTTGGTTCCATCTAATGCAGCCTCTCATTGATCTCTTAGGGCTATCCTTTGCCTTGAGAAGAGCATGCATGAACTCACGAATATCAACGAATATCAACGGTACATTGAGTGATATGTGGGGTTTATGAGAGAAGCCGTATCGGAGGGCTCCGGAAATTTCGACCACGTGGGTTTTTTTTTTAACGTGCTCCCAAATCTGAGCCCACGGGTCTACACCATTTTCGCCTCCATCGAAAATGCAGCAGCCGCAGCCGGGATTTGATCCCGCGACTAGCGGGTCAGCAGCCGAGTACCTTAGCCACTAGACCACCGTGGCGGGGCAAGGAACCGCATTTGGCTTAAGTTTCTTGATCCCAGTTTGTGCCAGAATTACTGGCTCATACTGATCCATCGTGAAGTGTATCTGAAAAATACCGACATCCTCTATCGTATTTTTGCAGTTTGGCTGATGTGATATTGCCGAAGCAAAATATTTTGCTTCTTACGTTAAAAATGCAAACAGCCACAAAAGCCAGATGATCTTCTTGCATTTAGTAGGTGCCTTTCTCTTTATTAATCGAAAGTGTACAACTTCGCAAGTATGTTCAAAATTTGAACGAAAGTATCTATGCATTCACAAATAAACACTATACAACATTATATTTACCATACACTCTCTTATATTAGCTGTACACGCATGCACGAAATTCGGTCATGGAAGTGCGCAAAAGTGAGATAAATATGAAAGAATACAAACTGAGAACACAATAAAACCACAATAAAACAATAAACGCCGAAATTTCGCCTACAGGTAATCAAAGTTCGAGCGAAAAAAAAAAAGGGAAAAACGATCAATGACGTGGTTGATCTCTGGAGAAGCGTAATTGCTTCCGCTGCAAATGGTTCTATTTAGAAAGCAATCGCGAACGCCAAACATTCAACAGTAATTATGCTGTGGCCGTATTCGAATATTCAAGCAAGCTAAAAAACGATCGAATTGTCATCGTGGTTGAAATCGTGCGAGAAAGCGTCGACGGAAACTTCAAGCTGCTTTTGTTTAACATGAACCTGAACCAAGGATGAGCTTTATCTGAAAGCTTCCGGAGGCATGTCTACGCGAAGAAGTTCTGTAGTGAGTGCTTACCTCGCAAAGCCTCCCTCGGTGACAATCGAAGTTTTTTCCTGCCGATGCGTTGCAGCCATACCGCTCTCCACTCCTCATTATTTTTCCCTCGTGGAACCACAAAAAGCTTGTCGACTTTTGCAATGCTGCTGGAGCAGCCAACGGCACAGCAGGTCAGCATTGCGCTGCATCCGAGGCCGCCTTGCTAAAGGCAACACACGTGGGAGCGAGATGCAGTGCGCTCACTCATGGCGTCGCTGCCCGGCGGAGCTGAGGGGTCAACAAGGTTAATTGGTCACGTGTCGCGCCTGGTCCAATAGGGTAGCGGAAACGCGCGCCGGAGTGAGGAGATACGTAGAGCGCGGGGAGGAAAGTCTCCTCCGCTTTTTGTACAATGGTTTGCGCTACCTTTGAAAAATACAGGGGCCTTATACATAACGGGTGAGGCACGACACCTGGTGAGCATCGAGACATGTGCACCCTGTATACGCAAGCAGTCTCCTGGCTGTGAGGCACGTCGGACGAACGCTGTGTAAGCAAAGCGGGCGCAACGGGAAAGAAGACCGTGAGGAAGCGTGTGACGAGGAGAATGTTATGTAGGTGCTGCTCTATAGCTCAACAGACGGACAGACGGGGCTTGTCAAGGAAATGTACACACGTGTTGGTTCCATCTAATGCAGCCTCTCATTGATCTCTTAGGGCTATCCTTTGCCTTGAGAAGAGCATGCATGAACTCACGAATATCAACGAATATCAACGGTACATTGAGTGATATGTGGGGTTTATGAGAGAAGCCGTATCGGAGGGCTCCGGAAATTTCGACCACGTGGGTTTTTTTTTTAACGTGCTCCCAAATCTGAGCCCACGGGTCTACACCATTTTCGCCTCCATCGAAAATGCAGCAGCCGCAGCCGGGATTTGATCCCGTGACCTGCGGGTCAGCAGCCGAGTACCTTAGCCATTTGACTACCGCGGCGGGGCCAAGTGCAGAAGACCAGACATTCCTTAATCCCGAGCTGAGAGCTGGTCACCCCGCACTCCGACTGGGGTGGGATCATTTCATGATTACCGTTATCTTTTTTTTTCTTGCTTGCAGCTTCACTAGATCCCTACGACTCGGCATATATCCGTGTTCGAATCTCAAAACAAAGAGGGCATTGGGGAGGAGCGTGTTTTGCTACCCTCAAATAACTACTGCTGTGATATCATGCTCAAATTAGCGATGCTTGAGTACATGGTCTATCGAAGTCGAGGGCCATGCACAACGCATTCTCTAGGTCCACCTTCCTTTGGCCAGAGTCAAAAGTTGGCGCGGTGTAGAAGCGGGAACAATGTGCCAATTCTTAAAGGAGAAAGCTAGGCGTAAATTAGTACACAAAGAAACGCATTATTCCAACAGATACTGAAGGGAGAAACAAATTGCACTTGAACGTTGGTTCCCATTGATGCAACCCTCACCCCGAAAGTGGCGATAACTCTACGCACAACCTGATCGCTATCTCTCGAGCAGTTTAGTACTTGAAATATGTACATAACATTGGTGACAAGGAAGAAATTGCGCAGCTGCGCACAGGTGAACAAAATAAGTTTTCCTCCCCCCCCCCCTCACGCTTGTGAGGCGTGCTTGACAAGCGTGAGTGCTGATGAGCAGGGCGGCTCAGTGTTCCGTATTAGATGGAAAGGCACACGGTGCCCGAGTAGTGGCGCCATTTTCTTTTAATTACCAGCAGATCTAGGGGGTTTCGTACGCGATTTACAATATTTTTGTAAATCTTAGTTTTCTCCATATTTACGACCGCTTCATACGCGCGACAAAAGAACTTCGCTATTTTATCAGCACAAGTGCAAGCTATGTCGTCCTTTTAGCATCTACACGTTTGAGCTTAAACAATACTAAAACATCACGTTCGTTCAAACATGCTCACCACGAAAATACTCGATGTAGCGACACACCGCTCTTATGGGAATTAGTAAGGGGTTTCTACTGCAAGAGATATGCCACCAATTTCCAATTCCGCGACCTTTGTAACCTGTTTTGCGTACTTTTGCAGTTCTTAAGCCATCTTGTGACATGAACTTTATGGAGGCATTCATTATTAGCCAAATGAAAGTATCCAGATGCATTTCTTACGTTGAGGAATCAAAGAAATGAAATAAAACTGGCCTGCCACTCCTGGAGTGGGAATCGGCTAAGTTTTTTTTTTCACTCTAAGGAATTAAAGGAAATGGTATTGCGGCAAGTCGTAATTTTCCAGAATGGAATTGAAATTAAATGGAGGCGCCCATTCAGCGACACTGCTAGAGGATGCATGTGCTGTACAATGTCATCGAACGTTAAAGAACACCAGATGGTAGTAATTTCCGGAGCCTTCCACTACATAACGTCCCTCAATCGTATCGTGGTTTTGGCCTTTAAAGGACCAAATATTATTACTATAATTGTCAGCTGGCACCCGCTACTAATATGCACGGAAAATTTTACGCAGTCACAAGCCACACGTGTGTTGTACAGTATTTTATTATTTTCGCGTTTCACGCACCAAGACCCTTAGCAATGCTTGGTGTAGCCTACGCTTCGATATCTGAGAAGCTTCGCGACTGTCTTAGACCATTCTATGAAGATCAGGACGCGAATAGTCAAGTTTGCTGAAGAGCTTACGCGAGTACTAGTAATAATTAACAAATGTTCGATGCAGCATGCATAAATGCCGACGCACCTGACCGAAGATCAGATTACCGACGGTCGATGCGTATTCGCCGCTATCGGTGCTCAGCGTGAACAGCTCGTTTCTTGACTTAAGTTCGACCTAATAAACATAAAGGTATTCTCAAGTCTTCCTGCAGCCTTCCTCTTCTTCGCCACCCTCGACAATATTCGCTGTTACTGCTGCTGTTTAAACATTATTTCTCTTCCAATGTTATTCTTTCAATGAAATACGCAGACAGGCCAGACCGACCGTCAAGCTATATTTACGTTGTCGTAACGAAGTAAGGCCTTTTCCTTTGTAAAATGAATCGTCACGATACAGCACTTTTAGCGTCAAGATATATATATACATATATATATATATATATATATATATATATATATATATATATATATATATATATATATATATATATATATATATATATATATATATATATATATATATATATATATATATATGTATATATATATATATACATATATATATATATTTATTTATTTATTTATATTTCCGTTCTCATCAGTACCGCACCGTGAAAGCGCCGAACATTTGCTCTCTATTTTGCGTTGTTCGTTGGTTGACAGCCGTGGGCGATGACGCCTACAGTTCTACTTTCTGCTATTATAGCGAATGACAGCAAAGGTTTCAGCCTTTTGCGCCCTGTTTCGAGCCATTTTCCCCTTTCATCTTACGTGTTTCAGAGTGCGCTACTCCTCCATGGCTGCGATAGCGGCCGCCATCTGTCTCGAAGCGCTATATAATTACGGCCAGGCGATACTTGCAGCTAAACTGTGAAGGCTCGCAAATTATAGCTATTTGTCCTCATTATTTTTCTCGTTCTTCTCGCTTATAAATATGATGACTTGTGCCTCAAGGCGATACTCGTAGCATTGCGCTGTTTGCAGGAAACTTTCGCTTTGAAAAATGAACAATACTGCGGCGCGTATCTCTGAACGGCACCCAGAAGGCAGCTTTCAGGTAGCGCGAAACATGAACGTATCTCTCTTCGATCTGATACAAAGTGTCTCACAATATTGTAGAAGTCTACGCACCGAATAAAGGGCAGCTATAAAGTCGGTCAGCGGCCAAGCAGAGCGAGGGCGAGCAACAACCACCACCTATTTTTTGTTTTGTGCTGCCACCCGTGTTTGTCACCATGAATACCACTTCTCCCCGATGAAAGAGGGGCCATCTTTGCACCCTACGGCGCAGCTAGTGCTCGTGGATTCAAGTGCAACTTCAATCAGTGGACCTGAAGAGTTCGTTTACAACAAATGTTCAACGATTTCGAGTACAAGGTACTCTGCTACGGGATAGCCATAAGCTGTCTCAGTTTCAAGACTCACGTTTACCACACCCGCGGCGCCGTTGATCGTTATGCGTGGCTGAATAGGCTCAGTAACGTAGTTTATCATTGAAATTCGGCCTATCGAACCCGGTAACGAGCCCCAAACATTGGCCTAACCTCCCTGTCTTTCCTCATTTATTCCTCCTCCTCCTCCTCCCCAAACATTGGCATTAAATTTGTGGAAAAGCCAGGAGCAGAGGACAGTACGGTGAGCCGAATCATTCTCAGCATTCTACTATTGTAACAGGTCGTTGAGTTCTTCCTGTGTGTTGTGTTTAGTTGCGCCCCCACAACGGTTTCTATGTCAAAGGGAAACAGCAATTACATAGGGCGCGTAAATTTAGAGAGCTCGTGCACGTCCTATCCGGCGCAGTGCGCTCTTCGAAGCTTAACTATTCACAATCTACTTTAGACGCGTGATTACGGAGCACGCACTACGCGCTCAAACTCTGAGACGACACACGTTAGCTCGTGCCTGCTATGACTTCAGGAAAAATAACGTGTTTTCGACTCTCTCCACTGATGCAAGTACGTTCTCCTAACGCACCCGTTTTTACCACCGCGTGTCCATGCGTGTTATAAGCAGGATCGCAGACTTTGCACGTTGGCGCAGTTTGTGGTAGCGTGAACCGAACATGAAGATGATTGCTTGACAGGCGCACAGGTACGTGACCTGCCTTCGAATGGTCCGGTGATGCCACATTGCAATGCTATGTGAACGTACTTAAGCAGGCTCTTGAGTTATTCTGAGACAGATATAGCTAACTCTGAGAGCAGCAAGAAGAAGCACTGCATTGCATGCGTTGCCGGTGCTGCCTTCGTTGTCGCGCGCCAAGTTGTACAAACGCGTCATCGTTGAGTAGTAACTGCAGGTGTTCGTTTACCGGTGAAGCTACATGAAAAGTGGATGTGATGTGCTGTAGCGGATGCAGAAGCAACATAATGTTCGCCGTGTGACACGTTCACACCCCCGAAGGCAGTCAGTGGAAGTCGCCGTTATGCCACAGTGTAAGAGTTAAGCTAAGCTCCGAAGGTGTCGCACTCGAACACAACAGAATATTCTTCATTGGAGCTCAGAGCACACTAGCTTAACGCGCCCGTTGTCTATTTTTTTTTCAGTGTCTAAAGTGCGAGCATCGATTACGCGTCCCCTACTGATTTCCAGTTTAGGTAAAAGATTTCGCGAAAAATGGAATTGTACAAGAACAGTGGCTCCACATGAGGTTCATGATAGATGTGAATACGAAGCATCTGTTTAGTTTGAAGTAATGTCAAATATAACATATGAAGTGTCAGGAATAATTTTAAAAAAGGCTTCGCAACTTGCAATGATGTCATGCTAGGCTAGCGAAGACCCGAGCTGATTGGCACTTGACTCGTCCTGGCTTGACTACAGGCAGACTTGCTTTCATCATCTGATTCACGAAGTGTTCACGGGATCACATTGAAAATTACGGGTATCGGCTAGGTATCGATGAGGTGTGTTTGGGAATCGCTTAGCAATCACAACGCCGAACAGCTTAATCAAGTTAATTAACATAATGAACTTATCATACTCGAGACTTGCTCTCGATTAGCTTGTATTCCAAATCAACCTATAGCTTTACATGATAATCGCCCTAATCAAGCTGACATATCAGTCATAGTTAGGTTTAGCATTACACTTCTTGTCGAGGTCAGCATGACGAGTTACACCAGAACCTCAACTCCACTTAACTAAGCCTAAATAGTAGGTTTTCAGTTATTTAGCTTCGTCATGTGTAGCTAGTTAGGTCTTACCATGCCTAACTAGGCAGAGTTAGCCTAGACTAGGAATAACTTGGGTTAACTAGATGCAGCTATGATGAGCGCACAAAATCACAAGCACTATATTTCAGCTTACCACTTCTGGTCGTAATACCCATGCCGCTCTTAGTATCGTTACGCAACTGTAAGCAATCGATTATAATAAACATATACGACTGTTCAACATGCATGTATCTGCGTATAATATTTGTACATAAGTTTAGCTTCACTTCGTAACTTTTCGCTCAACAACAACAACAACAACAACAACAACTGTCTGTCTGTCTGTCTGTACATTTGTCCGTTTGTCCACCATTACCGCGAACTGGGTACTCTAAACAGCACCAGACGATACTCCGAACGGACGACCCCATCCGTAGCACCCACCAGTGTTGCCCAAGGATCAGCGTTCATACGTGTGCGATTGTCAATTAAAAAGCAATTATTGCGCATATCTAAGGCACCATAACAACACGTATATATTCTGCATGTTCATCTTTTACTAGAAAAGGCATACATAAGTTATTCTAAGGACCGTAGTGCTTATCACGCTGCGCTGACCCTGCAACGCTTGCACGAAGAAGCGAGTGTTTTCAACGCTTTGCTAAGACGACACTGTGGTGGCACCTACTCGTCGCCTTGCGTTCTACACCTTATCTCCCCTGAGACGGGCGTGCGCGCCTGTCTCAGGGCCACGCGCTTTGTTTTCCAAATAAAACTGCCAGATGGCGCTCATGTCTCACGTGTGACGTGATTTGATGCGCTCGTTCGAAGCTTAGCGATTCACAATCTACTTCTAGGTGCGTGATTACGGAGCACGCACTACGCACTCAAACTCTGAGACGGCACACGTTAGCTCGTGCCTGCTATGACTTCAGGAAAAATAACGTGTTTTCGACTCGCTCCGCTGATGCAAGTACGTTCTCCTAACACACCAGTTTTTCCGCTCCGCTGCATGCTCGCTCCGCTGCATGCTCGAGGCACTCTAACGAGTGCCTCCGGAATACCATTCACCAATTTTCTTGCGCAGAACATCAAATATATGTTTTGTTCACTCTCTCCACACGCAAGACTGTCGTCTTTCGACGACATTTGCAGATTACATGCAGATACGGGGCCATTTTTTTTCTTTAAGAGAGGTTTCCACAAGTGCTAACATGCAGTTTATGTGGACTGTACAACCGCCAAGCATTGTAGTTCAGTTCAACAAGTTCAACATACAGTATTCAATGATGATTACTGTACTTCTGTCGGAGTGGTACCAAACAAAAAAAAGAACTTGTTCCACTCTCTATATACAGGACCGGCATTTCATACCTCAGAGACGCTGCCATCGCATAGCGTGCAAACAACCTGGCCGAGTACGTGGAACTTCAGGTATAGATAAATGACCTATCATGAGGAAATTAATTTTTCTGGACACTGAGTTTCTGTCCTGGTGATCAAGCTTCACCAGGGCACGATTTCTAGGCTGAAACCTTAGATACCACGTCGAACGCGAAAATTGACCGGCGGCATCAACAAGACGTCACAGATCGTCTAAATTTGTGGCGTCGTCCCATGACGTCGTCTTTTGGTCAAAGAGGGGCCGATCACGAAGGTAATGCAAAGGAACAATAGGCGCACAATTATCTCGGAGATGGACGGGCATGATTATTGCATTGACTGTAAAGAAAAAAATAAAGAGAAGAACACGGCTTTGGCCTCCGCGTAATCTTAGTCAAATGCACAAGGGACTGCGTCAGTTTTACTTGTTTATTAAGACGAAATGCTCATACAAGAGAAATGTGAGCACGGCACGTAGCAACAAGATAGCTGGGTGTGCTAGTTATCATCTCTTTATTAAGTATAAGCTTGAGCGCAAATAAATGACACGAATCCAGGAGCTCTGGTGGTGTCTGCTTTCGTTTCAGGCCCCGTGTCCTTTATGTTGTGCGTAGTAGTCGTCGGCATCAATACGAATAGCATTTAAAATCAGATGACGACGTGGGAGAGCCCGAGACAAGCCGTGCGATATGTGAAAATGCGATGCCATCATGACGTCACAGAACGCCGTAATTTGTGACGCCACGGTAACTTGTTATGACGTAGTCACCTGCACTATACAATAATGTCGGAGGTCTTACGTCCTGAAACACGATATGATTGTGAGAAGCACCGTAGTGTAGGGCTTCGACAATTTCGGCCATATGGTGCTCTTTTAGCTCGCACTGACAACCCGCACTACACGGGCCTCGAGGATTTTCACCTCCATTCGAAATGCGAGCGCCACGGCCGGGATCGATACCGCGACCTTTGGGTCATCATCCGAGCACCATAAGCACTGCTCCACCGCGGCCGGCAATCGCATGACGTCCTCGCTTGATAAATGACTCCGCCGCTCCCGAGACGTGCAAAAAAAAAGGTTTCAGCACGGGAGGAGTGTCAATACACAATGAAAAGAAAATGAAGATGGTTGTCACTTTCGAGTCGTCTGAAGAGAACGTCAAAGGGTCTCTGCGGGCTTCTGTAAAACAGCTCTTCATTTTCATGTGCACGTTACATGAAACGCGTAGGCCTAACTCTCCATCTTACTTACTCGATGTATCACAATAGTCACGAAAGCCTTGAAATAGAGAAAGTTGGCGATTCTGAAAGCAAATACAGCCGCTTCTAAGTCATTTCTAGGCCTTAGGCAGGTGATACAGGTTGATTCTAGGTCGCTTCTATGTTATTGCTAAGTTTTAGCTTGGCGATGCTAGCTTGATCCTACTTTGCGCAAAGAGGCCAGAGTTAAGCCATAGTGACAGACATGACACGGGTATACGTCGTGGTTGGCGTAGGCCTTCCACCACTTCGGGGTCTTCTCGTAGGCGCCGTTGCCTTTTCTGTTCCGTATACTATTCTCTCGTTGTATATACGTACCAGAGTTCTTAGGCTCACCGACGTCGCTTCGCAGCCATTTGATGGGCCAGCTGTTGCCTTTTTCATTTTTTGTTGACCATGCAGTGGTGAGTATTGAGATTCTGCAGCGCATGGCCGTTTATAACGATCATAGTTTATTGGTAGTGGGCAGACGAGGAACGACTTGCAAAACAGATTCGTGTCACACATGTCCCGTTAAATAGGGAGGCGATCGCCGGGCTAATTCCAAGAGCCGAAGTATCGGCCCCCCCGAACCGCACCACGAAAGCGTGGACAATTTACAAGTGGTCCTTTTTGGCGCGCCAGCGGACGCCGGCTGTGGCCCAAAGAACAAGTCAGAGCCGAGAGTTGATAAACAAACAAATTATATTCTCAATATTGGCAGATTGAAAATAATACACAAAAATGCACACTCCACAATAGTTGCATACAATATGTCACCAATCAAACCAATCAATCAACGTACTACACAATACAATCAGCCACACTTGAAACAACGGACACAGACAACAATACGCACTACAATGCAGTCGCATGCATTTAACAACCAAGACACTTAAGGACTAAAGAGTTAGAAAACCTGTTCAGTCCAAAGTCCTTGGGACAAAAGTCTGAATGGTACTCTTCCGAGAATCACTCACTCAAAGTCCAGCGTTGTTGTCGTTCCGCAGCTCTCGAAGTCTCTCTTCCAGGAAACCTCGCCGACTTCAATTGGCCACTCTCCAAGCTTCAAACTTCTTCGCCGGAAACACGTCGGCTTCACACTCGCAGCTGTTGCCACGGGTCTTCGCTCGATAGCGGTAAACACCCACTTTTGCCGGTAGCTCGAGTCGTCACCCCTCAGGTGGAAATCCTCTTCATCTCCGGCCTCGTCCCTACGGACCAAAAACCTTCGCCGACTACACGGCGGAATCCCTACGCGCTCTGGCGTTAACTTCCGTCTCCTCCTGATTTCTCGTCTCGGCTGCTCGATTAAATACGTTCCGCGCCACCTTCCAGAAAGTTCTCCTTATTTCGTCGGCGCGATGCGCAACGAAGGCTGAGGAGAGGCGCGAAACGGTTCGACTGCACTCCGCGTCGGATGACTCATCTCGGCGTGACCACGCCTCCTTCGTTCTAGAAAAATCGCGGGCTTGCTCGGCCGCCGTTGTGGGGTGAGGAGGTTCGTCGAGGAAGCCACGCTTCTGCGGGGAGAGCGCGCGCCCGGGGAGCCTTGGCCGTTTGTTTTCTTTTTCTTTCCCTTTTTTTGCTTCTTTTGACTTCGCGGCGTTTCTTCCGCGCGTTACCGCAAGAATTTGCGGCGCGCCTATTTTTAGCGCTCGTTCTGTGACACTGCCCCCCACTTTAAGAATATTATCTCATAATATTCAAAACCACACAAACGAGCGCGAACAGTCACCACACACTCTCACAGACTGTAACACAATCCGTCGCTCATGACACTTCACATTCACAATATATCACTCAATACGATTGTACATTGTAATTCAATTACACAACACCTGAAAACACAACCACAAGCACATGAGTACAACACTGCACCACACATTCCCAATAATACAAATGTACAAAGTTCTCTCAATACAACAATGGTCCAATACTATACATCACATCACAGCACAACACTTCGACACTTGTGACACAGGATAACACAACATTAACACAACATATGGCACTCAGCACTGCCCAACACATTCTGATTTGACCTCAGCCCTTATCCTGTGTACTTCGAACAGCGCTTGCGCCCCGTTTTGCGGTGCTCGCTCGATCTCTTCTTGTGCTTCCACGTTCTTTTTCGGTGAGCCCTTTCCAACGACGATATCTGAGGCGTCGTCTCAGCCATCGTTGTCTCTTCCGACACCGTTAACGCGTCATTACATTCGACGGGTCCTGTCTGTTTATTTACCCGCTTGATCATGCCTCTACATTTTTCCCGGCTGGCCAACTCCGTCTCCTTTACACTGTCGGTCGATTGAGGTTGTGCCGGCTTAAGTCCGGTTGCTCGGCCCGTGAACTGATTCGACACGATCGTCTTCTCCTTCGCTGTCTCTTGCGCCGCAGCTTCACCTTGGGCTCTAGTGAGATCCGTCACGGGCTGCTCCTCCACTGTATCTCGCGGCCGCTGTGTTGGCGAGGGCTCTATCTTCGGGTCTTCTCCCAAACATTCTGGGTCACTTGGCCCTCGCACCCCGTCGATGTTTCCGATGACAAGGTCATACAGGGGGGTCGTCATGCATAGAGCAGTAACCTTCCCGCTGAAGTACGGGGTTTCAACCTCAATTTCTGCTTCGGGAAGCAGCCGAACTGTACGGTCAATTAGGCAAACCGGTTTCGTTCTGCCTGTCAACTCACTTTCCCGTACCAAATTTCTCCGCACGATAACAGTGGAACTGCCGGTATCTCTTAAAACCGTAATCTTTTTGCCCGCAACTTTTCCCGGCAATGTTGGCATTCCTTTCGTAACACCGGTTGGCTGTTTTGACATTACAGCACCCACAATAGGAATTTTCTCCCCATTCTTCAACTCTACGAATCCATCAGTGACGGCATTATCAGATTTCGGTGCTGCTTGCACACAGGATACCTGGTGAGTTTGACTCACTCCGTTCCGACATGCATCTGCTTTGTGCCCAGTCTGACCACATTTGAAACATTTTACCACCGTGGGGCTCGTAAAGATCGTTCGACAGTTTTTAGCGCGATGACCCACTCGGTTGCACAGAAAACATCGCTGAATGCTCTCTGGTGCACGCTTCTTTTCTTCGGGAGCCAATTTCTTCGAATCGTCGGGACACTCCTTTTTTACCTTGGCCAAATTAGTGCCACCTTGCGCTTCCAAGAATTGATCAGCCAATTCAAGCATGTCTTCAAGTGAGTCAGCCTTCCTCTCTATTAAGTACAGTGACAGGCTTGGGTGGCAACTAGTAAGAAATTGTTCTCTAATTAGCAGCTCTCTAAGCTCATCGTACTCCTGCGCTGTCCCTGAAAGTTCAATCCATCTGTCGAAATAATGGCAAAGTCGGGCGGCATACTGCGTAGCCGTCTCCCCATCAGCTGGCTTTCCTGTTCGAAATCTGTCCCGGAATCCTTCTACAGTAAATCTAAATCGCTTCAGCAAAGCAGCTTTCACCTTTGCATAGTTGGCTGCATCGGTCGGCGTCAGCCTACCGTACACACTGAGCGCTTCACCACTCAAGCAAGTACTCAAAGCAGTTGCCCATTGATGTTCCGGCCAATTCTGGCTCCTCGCAATCGTCTCAAATCTGTGGAGGTACGCGTCTAGGTCGTCCTTCCTTTCATCAAACGCTACGAGCAGCTTGCTTGGGTTCAAGCGGAAGCCGTGATCTTCCCGTTCGCTGCTTTCAACTCTAGCTTGGACGGGAGTTTCGCTTCGCTGTTGCAAACGGAGCCGCTCGAGTTCTATCTCGTGCTGCCGCGGCCGTTCCCTTTCCTCTCTTTCTTCTTTCGCCCTCTCAGCTGCCAGTCTTTCTTTCTCCAGCTCCAACTTCAATTGTAGCTCTCTTTCTTCCTTCGCTCTCTCAGCTGCCAACCTCTCTCGTTCCAACTCAGCTGCTTTTTCTTCCTTGGCCCTCTCAGCTGCCAACCTCTCTCTCTCCAACTCAGCTTCTTTTTCCGCTTTGGCTCTTTCGACCGCCAACTTCTCTTTTTCCAGCTCGGCTGCTTTTTCTTTTTTGGCTCTCTCTTTTTCTTCTTTTTCCTTCTGGGTGACCCACTTCCGTAGTTCGGCGCCAGAAAGACCCATCTTTTCACCAAGAGCAACTAACTTTTCGAGATCCATGGTGTCTCGCAAATAAAACCTTGCGGCGTGCAAAAAGTATCTGCCTAGATCAGTCTATCAGAGCACTCCCCTGCACTCGCTAACGAGAACACTGAACAACACACAAAATCGTTCCGATAGCACTATCAACAACTCGAGGCTCCTTCTCACTACTTTGGACACACTGTGCACCAAAAGGTCCTGTCGCGGACGCCAGATTAATTGTCACACATGTCCCGTTAAATAGGGAGGCGATCGCCGGGCTAATTCCAAGAGCCGAAGTATCGGCCCCCCCCCGAACCGCACCACGAAAGCGTGGACAATTTAGAAGTGGTCCTTTTTGGCGCGCCAGCGGACGCCGGCTGTGGCCCAAAGAACAAGTCAGAGCCGAGAGTTGATAAACAAACAAATTATATTCTCAATATTGGCAGATCGAAAATAATACACAAAAATGCACACTCCACAATAGTTGCATACAATATGTCACCAATCAAACCAATCAATCAACGTACTACACAATACAATCAGCCACACTTGAAACAACGGACACAGACAACAATACGCACTACAATGCAGTCGCATGCATTTAACAACCAAGACACTTAAGGACTAAAGAGTTAGAAAACCTGTTCAGTCCAAAGTCCTTGGGACAAAAGTCGGAATGATACTCTTCCGAGAATCACTCACTCAAAGTCCAGCGTTGTTGTCGTTCCGCAGCTCTCGAAGTCTCTCTTCCAGGAAACCTCGCCGACTTCAATTGGCCACTCTCCAAGCTTCAAACTTCTTCGCCGGAAACACGTCGGCTTCACACTCGCAGCTGTTGCCACGGGTCTTCGCTCGATAGCGGTAAACACCCACTCTTGCCGGTAGCTCGAGTCGTCACCCCTCAGGTGGAAATCCTCATCTCCGGCCTCGTCCCTACGGACCAAAAACCTTCGCCGACTACACGGCGCAATCCCTACGCGCTCTGGCGTTCACTTCCGTCTCCTCCTGATTTCTCGTCTCGGCTGCTCGATTAAATACGTTCTGCGCCACCTTCCAGAAAGTTCTCCTCATTTCGTCGGCGCGATGCGCAACGAAGGCTGGGGAGAGGCGCGAAACGGTTCGACTGCACTCCGCGTCGGATGACTCATCTCGGCGTGACCACGCCTCCTTCGTTCTAGAAAAATCGCGGGCTTGCTCGGCCGCCGTTGTGGGGTGAGGAGGTTCGTCGAGGAAGCCACGCTTCTGCGGGGAGAGCGCGCCCCCGGGGAGCCTTGGCCGTTTGTTTTCTTTTTCTTTTCCTTTTTTTGTTTCTTTTGACTTCGAGGCGTTTCTTCCGCGCGTTACCGCAAGAATTTGCGGCGCGCCTATTTTTAGCGCTCGTTCTGTGACACTTCGCTAATATTAAAAAAGAAGGTATATCTATCGTTGGCTGAGTTTGCGTTAGGCCGGTGTCACACCGTGAAGACCACGCGTCAATCAAATGTTAGCGCCAAAACAATTTTCACGTCCTTCCTATTGATTTATATGTGGAGTTTAACAAAACCACCATATGATCATGAGACATGCCGTGGTGGAGGGCTCCAGAAATTTCGACCACCCAGGGTTCTTTAAGGTGCACCCAAATCTGAGCACACGGGTCTACAGCATTTCCACCTCTATCGGAAATGCAGCCGCCGCAGCGGGGATTCAATCCCGTAACCTGCGGGTCAGCAGCCGAGTACCTTAGCACTAGACCAACGCGGCGGGTCACAGACAGCCTGCGACAAACCTTCTCTTCTGAAAAGAGAGAGAAACTTATTGAATTGAAGGTCGTGAGCTTGCTTAGGGGCATGCACTCATGCGCAAACGCACAAACGTCCTTCCTAAGCTTTATGGCTATGAAGAAAAAAAAAGACGGGGTTGCTGGACGCTATGATGCCCCTTTAGTGTTAAATTCGTCGACCCACGGAGCACATTAACTGCGCCCTTCATCCCGAGAATGAGGTTGCCACGTCTTTTATTGATGCCTTTCCTGGCTCAATGGACTTTCGTTAGTGCTTCCACTGTCCTCACTGAAAGGAACATGGTGAGAGGCTCAGAGTTTAATTAACGCTTTTCGGCTATTAATCACGCCTTTTATGGACATTGCCATCAAGCGACGATCCTCTGCTAATGCCAGTCATTACGACCCAGTTGCGAGAATTTTCGCAGTATATTTTTTGGCTGACTGTAGGTTTAGGTTATCTCGTTATTAGTATTCTATTCGGTGAGCCCTTCGTTTATTTGCTGCGCTGCTAACCGGAAGACAGACCGGGAAGACAGCCCGCGCTTGCTGGAACTGCATCAGCACCGGCAGACGCAAACGACACGGGCACATCTCAATATTATGGTATGCTGCGATGCCGGGCACAGAGCAAAAACGAGCAGCGCGAAGTTTTACTTTGACCGAAGTGAACTGCTGCCCTGGCCGAAGCATGACTGGCATGGTGGTACATTCTTTCAGTGAGAACTCTATGAGGGTTGTTTGCTTTGACTCGCTCGCTGGATTTTGTGGCGACCGCTTGTGCCCTCGCGATCTCCGACGTCAGCGTAGCTCTGGCCGACTGGGCTGGCCGTATGCCATCTCCTGACGCCGATCTTCGACGACAGCGTAGCTCGGGCCTACTGACTTGCTCTATGCTATCTCCTTGGCGCCGACAAGAGCTCTCGCCAGTGGTGCCCCGTCCTCGAACTCCTGCAACCATGTCCATCTTTCTTGTCTTCTCTTACTTCCGTCATTCGCTGTCTCTGCGCCTCGCTCTCTCCTGCCCCTCTCTCGCTCTCTTTATGTTTTAAACCTACACTTTTAATCCCTTCGCTACCCCCATCCCTCGAGAGCTACTGTTGAGGTGTCCTCCCCTGAGAGACAGTTACAGGCTCACTTTTCCCTTCTTTTCATTTAAAATCCCTTCCCCTTGCCCCCGCTTTGGAGAAAATGATGAAACAGTGCGATGAGAACAAGGACAGCTAGAAGAACGAATGCCACCGGATGAGCGCCAACTGAAAGAATCTGCCCTTTACACACTTCAAACGTAATTCACAGTCAGTGAGAGCTTACACCAACAAAATAGCAATAAACTTTCTTTCAGAAAGTTTATTGCTGCTTTCGGTGGTGTAAGAGCAGCGAACACTGACAATTCCTTCTCTTCTATTGTCAGAAAGAGAGATAAAAAGAGAGATAATCTTATTGACTGGAAGGTCGTGAGTTTGCTTAGTGACACGCACTCATGCGCACACGCACAAACACAAACACACACACTTGCACGCGCGTCTACAAGCGTACGCACGCACGCGGACGCACGCGTGGAGAATTAGCGCTGCAAAAGGGCCAAGTGTAATGAGAAGTGAAAGCTCAGCACCTCCGGGAACGTGCGAGGTCATTCGAAAAGATAGTGGACGACGGGACGGAGTTTGTTTTGACAGCGCGGTTCGACTGGACTGCAAAGAGAAGTGCAGAGCGGCGTGCAAAGACATTACAGAAAAAAGAGAGAGAAAACTCCTTATCAAAAACCCAGAATTGGTTAGCTAGCGTGTATTCGTTTACTTGCTATTCCAAAGAGGAAAGGATGGAGAGCGACGATGCCCCGAGGACAAGACATCGCAACGTGCTTAACCATCTCCTTGATCCTCGGCTTCGCTATGTGTGTTCTATTGCCGATGTTTGCTTGTTTTTTTAACCGCCTGTACTGCAACATACGCGCTCAGTTGTTGATTCATAGATGCAAGGAGTGATCGAATATGTGAACTTCCGTTTGGGAAAGCAATATCCGGCTCGAGGAGAGACAGGGGGATACTGAAAAAAAAGGTCACGTGAAATGCATTTCTCGCTATATATCTGCGATTTCAAAAGATTGTTCGTCGTTTGAAGAGCTCATCAAGACGACGCTGTGCCATGTTCGCTTCTAACTTGATGGGGAGTTATGCCCACAAAATACAGGACACAATAAGGAACACAGATAGACAGACGAAGCGCTTAGTCTGACTATCTGTGCTCTTTCTTGCGTCCCGTTTTTTGTGGCTATCGCTCCCCATCTAAATGATTAACCAACTAGCTCAACTCGAAACCTCCCCAGAAGTTGCTTATACCATCGCGCTGTAGTCGCTGGCACACCAAAATATTATCACTTCAGCAGAATCTGCAGAAAGGAAAGCCTCAAATAGAACAGACAAGGTTGATGTCAGGATGACATGTTGCCGAAACTCTTTGTCGAGTTCTGTCTGCGTTAAGGTTACCTGTTGTCTTCGAACGCAAACGGCTTCGGGTTTTCGTGCTTTTTTGAGCGGACATATGTTGGCCAGAGGGTATACTGGTCGTTGGATTCCTGGTAATATTCCTGGAGATAACGCAACATCATCGTCTACCCGAGTTAATCTATGCCCTAGCACACATAACTCTAAAGAAGAGGCAGGAAGTAATTTGAAGGCAGCTACAAACCAATACCTTCCCAACTTCCTTTACACCGCTCAGTTTATTCCAGCTCTTGTGAACTCTGCCCAAACGATGACGCAAGTCTTCACCGTATGACCTGGGGCTGTCCTAAATTACAGGAACTTCAATCCTAAATTTGCGCCTATCACTACCCCTCAGCAGTGGAAGACGCCGCCATTGAACTTCGACCCGGAAACACAAGTGTGTTCGGTCACGGAGAGGGCACAGACCGCCGCCAGAGACCAAGGTCTCCTGGCCGCCTGAAAAACAGAGGAGCCTCGAACGCTCAACATTAGCTCCATGTACATGGCGCCTAATAATTGCTTCTCCACCTTCTTCTACACTATTTTGCTCTCTGTGACATATGACTGTTGCTGCAGCTGTAATCTCAAAAAAAAAAAAAGATTCGGACAGATCTCACGTACTTAGCAACCGACGTTACGCGAAGCATACGGATGGAAGTTGAGTGAGTTGTAATCATTTACTTCAACGAAACGTTACGAAGTGGCGCTAACGATACGTACAAATGCACGCACAGACATACGTTAAACAGCCGCATATGTTTTATATAACAAGTTCTTTACAGTTGCATAACAATGTCCATAGAAACATCAATATTAGCAAGGCTGGTGCTCGCGAGGATGGTAGCCGTGGACACTGTTACATAAATCAACTTAAGCGAATGGCGCTTGACTACAGTATACATTAACCCAACGTGACGGCTGTATCATAGGAGCACATATGCAACTGTGTATAAAATTAGATAGCCAGCCCTGCAACCACAATTGATGTTCCACGGACATTAGGGTCTATTTGAAAGTAGTTCGGAGACATAAAGTGGCTGTGTGGCAGAATACTTTATTGCACGTAAAATGATAGGGGTTCGATTCCTGTTGGGAAACTGACATTTATTTTTTGCATTTGACGCGTCAACACAGGCCGATGGCAGCTTTTTCTTAACGCTGACGCATTGAAACTGCCCAGGTCTGCTCTCGCCGTTCCTGGGTGGATAGGAACTGTTATCAGCTGTGGCACATACCCGTCCGTGGGTATGTGCCACACGTCTGGCGTAAAGGGTTTGACCACGTGCGTGAAGGGATTGTGACGTTATTCAGGTCATCACCAGGGAGCTATATTTCATCAAACCATCTCACCCTCCCAAATAAAAGTTTATCCAAAAAAATAAAAGTTTATCCAAAAACAAAATAAAAGTTTATCCAAAAACAAAATAAAAGTTTATCCAATCCAATCTCACCCTCCCACACTATATGTATCCTTAAGGGCTCGTTTTTCCGTGTTTTTGACACAATGGAAATGAAATCTAACAGACAAGGAAGGAAGGAAAATAGAGGGAAAAGAAAGGCAAGGAGGTTAACCAGCCTATAGGCAGCCGGTTTGCTACCCTGCGCATGATGCCAAGGAAAGTATAGGGGAAGTTATCAGGCCAATTGTAATGTAATTGTGAAGAAAGAAAAGTGGGTGAAAAGAAGATAACTTGCCGTGGGCAGGATCCAAACCTGTGATATATATATATATATATATATATATATATATATATATATATATATATATATATATATATATATATATATATATATATATATATATATATATATATATATATATATATATATATATTCCAGTAGATCCTCCGTGAGCGGTCACAACGTGGTTTATTTCGACGTTTCGGCCTAGAGTCTGGCCTTTATCAGGATTAAAGATACAGTTTGTTGGTGCTCAGCTTTATACAATCTCAAATCAGAGGGCAAGGAAAGAGGAAAAAAGACAGAAAAGAAAAAAGAACAAAAAGAAAAAAAGGAAAAAAAGGAAATAAGAAAAAAGAGAAGAAGAAGAGAAAAATAATATACGGTGGACTCTCCTCGGGCGCCCCCCTTCCACTCTTCCCTCCACTTCCCCCTTCATCTCTCTCCCCCTTCTCCCCTTCACCTTTCTGAAGTCGGCGGTCCGTCGGGCGGAAATCAGGCGTATTCGCACAGGCAATGAAATACGCCAGAGTTTCGGCAATATTGAAAGCAGGTAGCCCTAATGACCCCAATAACTACCGGCCAGTTTCGGTGTTACCTGTGTTTTCTAAGGGGCTAGAAAAAATTATACACTGTCGCATGGTCAATTTCTTCGATAAGTTTGGTATCATAACTAACGCGCAACACGGATTTAGGAAACACAGGTCAACAGAAACAGCCCTTCTGTCAATCAAGGAAACGATAATAAGGAACATAGAAAGGAAATCCTTTGCGCTGGCGTTATTTATAGATTTTAGTAAGGCATTTGACTGCCTAAGTCATAACATTTTATTAGACAAACTAGAATGCTACGGAGTACGTGGTAGCTGCTTATCACTGTTTAAGTCTTACTTAAGTGACAGATACCAGTGTGTTTACGTGAACGGTCACAGGTCGTCTTGTCTAATAAACAAATTTGGCGTGCCTCAAGGAAGCGTTTTAGGGACGCTTTTATTTAAAATCTACAATAATGACATTGTGAACCTTAATACTAATGCTGAATTTATTATATACGCTGATGACAGCTCTGTCATATTGTCTGGGAACGACGTGCGCAACTTGACAACGGATTGCAATGAACTGCTAAGAAAGTTATCTACCTGGTCTCAGCTAAATCAACTTAGGATCAACGCAAAAAAAAACTAAGGTAATTATTTTTCGCTCCAAGAACAAATTGCTTCCGTTAAATGATACTATTGCTTTTGAAGGTCAAAAAATCGAAATAGTTGACAGTCACAAAATCCTTGGCGTGCACTTTTCTTCACAGCTTACTTGGGACATGCATGTAAATTACCTATGTGAAAAGCTCTCCTCTGTGACAGGTGTCTTATCACGATGTCGTAGTTTGCTACCTACAAAGGCCAAAGTACAGATTTATAATGCTTTATTTCATGCCCACTTAAATTATTGCGCCTTAGTGTGGAGTACAACCACTATAACTAACATACGTAAAATTCTGATGCTACAGAAGAAGATTATTCGCTATATTGACAACATAGACTATTATTCTAGCACCAGAGAAGCGTTTCCTAAGTACAACATTGTTAGAATTGACAACCTTTATACTTTGCGTTTATTACATACTGCGCGATATGCTTCTCAATCCCTCAAGAACTATATAAAACAGTTGGCATTGTTAGAACGTCGTGGAATTAATGTGAACACAAGGAACCCTGAGACATGGTCAGTTCCATATTTCAGGACGCACTACAAACATCAATCGTTGGCATATAACTTACCATTTGCTTTAAGTAAATATAAAGACATTGACACGGTCAGTGAAAAAAACTTCCGCTTATATTTCGTTCACTTGTAATGTCACATACTGTGACATTCTGTGTAATTGAATTGTGCGTAACTTATGTTGTTTCTTTAACACAGTCTTCTGCTTACATGAATTTCTCGCTGTGTTATATGGCCAGTGTTTTTTCTTTTATTTTGTCCCGAATAGCTAGTATTGCTACATAGGTACGGTGTTATTATTCTGTGTTATTTTTATTTATGTTTATTACTTATGCTATAGCTGTATTTTATTGTATGTAGCACTTTTTTATTTATTTTTTCTAGCACTTTTTATGCACATATATTTATTTTCCCTTTTCTTCCTGCAATCTTCATGCTGGAAATCCATGTAAATCGCTGTATATGTACATACGATATGGTATTCTGTTTTACTTGTTGGTTTTTTCGTCTGCTTGCTGTTACTGCCCTGTATAGTCTGGTCGTTGGGTCTCGTCAAGCTACTTATGTAGCTTTTAACCCAACGCAACCATCCAGTATATAAACTGGTAAATAAAATTGAATTGAATTGTATGTCTCCTTTCACTAACGCATTATTCCCGACCAGACGGCGCTTCCTGGCACTGGCGGTTCGGTGTGGGGCAAAAAAAAAAAGCTTCTTTAGGAAGTTCTAAGCCTTTAACTACTCCGAGTCCCGTAAACAATTCGTCGTAGAAGGAGGGGTGCCGCGTATTGTGGCAGAGGCTGGTAAGCGGGCATTTTAGGAAGTTCTAAGCCTTTAACTACTCGGCGCCCTGTCAACATTTCGTCGTAGAGGGGTGCCCCGTATTGCAGTAGAGACTGGTAAGCGGGCGCAATGCGAATTCCTTGCCTGCTTCTGGATTACGCGTGTAGTGGGGGCCTCCCGGCTGTGCACAGGGTTGCTGTTGGGCATGTCATGCATGGCACAATTGATTGGCATGCATGACATGCCCAACAGCAACCCTGTGCACAGCAACCCTGTCCATGCCGACTTGGTCGAACGGCGTGCAGGGTGCTTCAATGGGCTGAAGCAAACCAGCTGGCTTAACAGATAGTTGCTTTCGGCGCTGACATTCCCGACAGCTCTTGATGTACTTCTTTACGCTTGCTGAAAGTCCTGGCCAATAGTACCTCTCGCTCACTCTGGCAAGTGTCCTTGAGTAGCCCAGATGACAGGATGTGGTTTCGTCATGGCAAGCGAAGAGGACGTCGTCTCGCATGTCTCGAGAAACCACCAGGAGGTAAGCACGATTGTTCGAACGAGCGTTCTTCTTGTACAGCACACCGTCTCGCAGGCAGAACGACGTCAACGAGCGGGATAAATGACGTGGTATGATTGCGCCCTGGCCCTCTAAATGATCAAGGATTGGACGAATCTCTGCATCATCTCGCTGTCGTTTGCTCAAGTCTGATGCACTAACGGCGCCCAGAAAGCCTTCGTCTTCCTCTGCTTCCTGACTGACGACATGAAGGGGTGCGCGTGACAGTGTGTCAGCGTCTTCATGCTTACGGCCGGACTTATGGACGATGGTAACATCAAATTCCTGCAGCCGCAAGCTCCGACGTGCTAGCCGACCTGAAGGGCCACGCAGGCTTGCCAACCAACAGAGCGCGTGATGGTCCGTCACTATCTTGAAGGGACGACCATAAAGGTACGGGCGGAACTTGCTGATTGCCCACACGACTGCGAGACACTCTTTCTCCGTAGTGGAATAATTCGCCTCGGCACGGGATAGAGAGCGGCTGGCGTAGGCTATCACTCTTCCGATGTACTCTTGACGCTGAACGAGCACTGCACCGAGCCCAATGTTACTAGCGTCGGTATGGACCTCCGTGTCAGCATCATCGTCGAAATGAGCGAGAACGGGCGCTGATTGCATGCGCTGTCGCAGCTCATCAAAAGCTGCTTGTTGCTCGTTTTCCCAGACAAACGGCTTGTCGTCCCTTGTGAGACGAGTCAGAGGTTCTGCTATATGTGAAAAGCCATGAATGAATCGGCGATAGTAGGCGCACAAACCAAGGAAGCGCTGGACGGCTTTCTTATCGACAGGAGCTGGTAATTCGGCAACAGCGGCAAGCTTGTCCGGATCAGGACGGATTCCTTCGGCGCTACCTACATGTCCAAGAAATTTTAGTTCTTTATAGCCGAAGTGGCACTTCTGTGGCTTTAGTGTGAGGTCCGCCGATCTGATAGCCTCCAGCACGCTGCGCAGGCGGTGAAGGTGCTGCTCGAACGTGGTAGAGAAGACCACCACATCATCAAGGTAGACAAGACAAGTCTGCCACTTGAGCCCTGTGAGGACAGTATCCATCATTCGCTGGAAAGTTGCCGGTGCTGAACACAAGCCAAAAGGGAACACTCGAAATTGGTATAGACCATCTGGAGTCACAAAGGCTGTTTTCTCACGGTCTTGCTGATCTACCTCGATTTGCCAATACCTGCTTTTGAGATCGAGAGAAGTGAAATAATGGGCACGACGAAGTCTATCCAGCGAATCGTCGATACGTGGCAGCGGATACACATCCTTTTTCGTCACGTTGTTAAGCTTTCGGTAGTTGACGCAGAAGCGTAGCGACCCGTCCTTCTTTTTGACAAGTACGACTGGAGATGACCACGGGCTGTTAGATGGTTCAACAACGCCATCGCCAAGCATCTCGGTGACTTGCGTACGTATTGCTTCACGTTCTTTGGCCGACACGCGGTAGGGGTTCTGGTGTATCGGACGTGCGTCCTCGTACGTGATGATCCTGTGTTGAGTGATGGACGTCTGGCGGATCTTTGAGCAAGTTGCGAAGCAAGACCTGAACTCGAACAAGAGCGCTCGTAGCGCACCCTGGTTAACGGTGGACAGATCAGGATTGATGGCAATATCACTCATTGACGTGTCGGCGGTATCCACTATTTCCGACGTGAGACAGTTGGTGACGTTTGCTACTTCGTGGGCAAACGCTATCGAAGTGCCACGGAAAAGAGGTTGATGATCGTTGCTAAAGTTGGTTACGAGCAATTCAGATCGACCATCACGAAGGTGTATTACACTTCTAGCTACACAAATGCCTTGCAGCAGGAGGTGTGCTAAATTTGTCTCAGCCACTACATTGCCATCGGCCAAACCACAGCATTTTACGTCGACTAGAACACTTGTTCGTGGAGGAAGCGTCACACTCTGTTCAGAAATACGGAGTATGTCGACACGCCTTCGACCATCCTGCACGTTGATTGCTCGCTGGGCTGAGAACGTGACGCGGCGCTCTTGCAGATCAATGATAGCTCCATTTTCTTGTAGAAAGTCAACTGCCAGAATGACGTCACGGGAACATTCGCGTAGAACAAGGCAGCTTGCTACGAATGTGTACCCTTGAATCTGTACTCAAGTTGTGCAGGAACCCAGTGGAGTACCGACGTGGCCACCAGCTGTTCGAATCTGCGAGTTATGCCACGGCGTGATGACTTTCTTCAGCTGCGTTGTCAGTTTTCCGCTCAGTATGGAATAGTCTGCGCCGGTGTCCACTAACGCATTAACTGCACAACCATCAATTGTCACTGCTATGTCGAGTGAAAGTCGGCCATGCTTTGCAGCAGTATGTGATGTCGGACCGGTTTCTGTACAGTTCTGCGTCAATAGGAGGTCTTCAGCGCTTCGACGTTCAGCGACCCCGCCCCCAGAGGTCGCTTGGGCTAGTTTTCCCGGCGGGGGCTGGGAGACCGTGTGGTAGAATACGGCTGGGGCGTTGATGAAAATCGCCTCGGTGATGGCGAGCGCGACTGGCGCCCGGCAGATGGTGGTGCATGCTGCTGGGAGAGGTAGTTTTCGATGTCGCGCGGTCTCTGGCCATAACGGGGTCTCGGTGAGTACGCAGAGAAGCCGCGAAGCTCAAGACGGCGATATGGACACTGGCGGTACAAGTGATCAGCTTCTCCACAGTGAAAGCACAGAGGCCGGCGATCAGGTGTGCGCCAAACATCAGACTTTCGAGGAGACGTGCGCCGATCGTCGATGTACTGAACTGGTTGCACTGAACGATGGGCGACAGAAGCACCAGGGACAAAGGCCAACGGTGGTGGCGTGTACGTGCCTTCGTAGTACGGTATGTGCTGCGCTGACTGTAGTGAAACAGCAGGAACAGGATGGACGAATAATGGTGGCGATGCAGCAGGGCGTTTCAAGGCTTCCACGTAGGTTGTCTCACGGCGGTATTCAGCAGAAGCTGGCACAGCTGTATCATGAAGCAAGGTGTCCCGGAGGGCCTAGTGCAGCTCATCCTTGATCACAGTTGCAATAGAGTTAACTGTAGGATGAGGTGTTACACCAGCCTTTTGTAACTCTTCACGTACTATATCACGGATGAGTTCACGTAGACAGTCGTTGTTGGTTCTAGTGGCGGTGAAAATGTAGGCAGTAGACATGCCACTGACTTGCCTGTCGTATTGGTTGGATCGCTGCTGCAGCATTTTTTCCATTGTCACGGCCTTGGACAAGAACTCCGCGACCATCTTCAGAGCACTTCGAACGTGGCCGGCAAAAAGCTGGTCCTTGACACCGTGCATCAAGTGACGCAACTTCTTGTCTTCCGCCATTCTTGAATCAGCCCGTCGGAAGAGGTGCGTCATGTCTTCGACGAACGTGGTCACAGTTTCATTTGGCAGCTGGACGCGGGCCAGAATAGCTCGTTCAGCTCGTTCTTGGCGATCAGCACTGGCATAGGTCTGCAGAAGTCTACGAGAGAATTTAGGCCACGTCGTCAGCTGTTCCTCTCGGTTTTAATACCACGTACGTGCCCCGTCTTCGAGATAGAAGTAGACACGACCCAGTTTCGCCGCGTCGTCCCACTGATTCAAGGTGGCTACGCGCTCGAAATCCGCCAACCAGTCCTCAACGTCCTCGTGCTCCGAGCCATTGAACGTCGCCGGAGCGCGTGGGCTTTCCAACGTGTAGCGATTCGACGTCGTGCTTCCCGTGCCGGTTGCCGAGGTTTGCACGGAAGCGCTGGTCATGTTTGTCGGCGTGGTGGGAGCAGTATCGTCGGCTTCTGGAGGCAATCCCCTGATTCGGCGGCTGGTCCGATGCACGGGAGTATTGACTGGCACTGGACTCGTATCGCGGCTTCCTGGGGGGGGGGGTCTGCAGCATCGGTGAGACTACCCAGCACTTCCGCCAGTTTGTCACGATGAGTCACAAGTACTGGGGGGTTTATTAAACCACCAGGTAGCTAGCACTAGGACGATGCGTCAGTCGTGGCTGGCTCTCGAGCAAAAGAAGCACGCGATCTTCTTTTTTCCTCCAGATTGAGAGCCGCTCTTGCTGTCAACCCACTACGTGCTGGTGGCAATGTATATATATATATATATATATATATATATATATATATATATATATATATAGATAGATAGATAGATAGATAGATAGATAGATAGATCTACCTATAGTATCCACATACCACTATACATCTATTTCGTAATTCTCAGCAGATATCACCGGGCTGAGACGTGGCTAAAGACAGGAGACTTTGTGTTGGAATTTAACTGTTTATTTGGGTGAACCTGTGCCCGGTAAACGGAAAATCCGATTACAGTAGCAGTCTTGGACTGATCGCGGCGAACGGAGCGCCAGCCGTCGATCAACTACTGACAAGCGGTGAAGTGCGTCGGCATTTATACTCTTGCCATCGAATGTTCTAGCGTTATCGCTGGTGGTGGCGTAGGTTCCAGAATAATCTGTACAGTTCGCAGAGTGGGCGTGATCTAACCGAAATGATCTACTAAAGTCCTGAAGCTTCTCGAAAACTGCAGGCGCTGTTTGCGCTGAGAATTGTGTAGTGTTTTGGGGCGATAACAAAACTGGAGAAATAGAACGTGACAATATGTATAAGTGCCTGCAGTACGCTTAGAAAATGATGCGTGTGTAGCCTTACTTTGTTGTAACAGCGCTAACGAGCCTTTTACTGTCCAGAGTAGGTCGGCAAAACTTGAGGACCTCACTCAGACTCACTCGTGGAATATTTCACGCTTTGAATTCGCTTGGACTCACCCTCACAAAAATGTTCTTCAACCGGACTCACCCAGACTCAGACTCACGGCTCGATCTGAGCCCGTGAGCCTAGAACTGTGTTGTTCAACCGTGGTGCCAGTGCTCTATAGCACCAATGTCTCACCTAATCAGTGCTCTTCACGGTGCCTTTTGATATAGTACCTTCAAAGAAAGGTTGTGAGTGCTCGTGAACCAGTAAGTTCATTTTCGTACCAAAAAAGATGGCGACATAAGATATATTCATCAAGAACTGCTTTGGAAGAGTTGGTGGGGCGGGGGGTGTCAAGGCCTTTTCTTGCGAACTTCACGCCTCTCATTATTATTATAAAGATTGAAATGGTGTGTGAAAGACACTGCTTCGATATATGTGTAAGGATGCGTGAGTATACACACGTGAATCCAGGTAAGGCTGATGGTAATGCCGAAGATGAGTAGTTTCTGGACACTAAAGTTTACTTCTTGGACTGTGGTAAGCCCTTGAAGAGGCTCATGACAGAACTTTGATAGAGCTGTCCGAACGCAGACTAGAAGCCGTGACAGTTTCGTGCACAAAAGCCGCTGACCCTGACCACCACGTCCCAAACGGAAACATACTACTGGTCACGAACATTCTCTGATTCCTCGTGAACATGCACCATCTTCCAGGAGCGGCGCAGTGTGTTGTAGAACGACCGTCGGTTGTCGAGAAACGGACCACCAAGGAGGCAAATTCCACTGATTTTGCGAAACGCCTTTCGTTGGGCGTTTTCCATCTCTTTGTTTCGTTTTCGGAGCACGGTATAAGATACAAACAATTGTTTATATCTTACACCGTGGTTCGGAGTCACGCGCAAGCAAATAGCAACAACAAAAAAACAAGGAATAGGTGTCACACTCAGGGCCTCACCACAGGGATATCAGCAACAAAGCTTTTTCTTCAGCAGTCAATGCGGTTTCATCCGATGTCGTGAAGATGGTGTCGTGACTCGAGACAGGTAGCATATATGTTCGCTTAGCTTGGTTGAAATAATGAAAGGAATTAGGAGGGCTCGTTCCTTTGTTTGAAACAATCTTAATGAAAACCAGTGTATACCATTACAAAATAAGGTATCGGGGACGTTACTTGTAATGTTTTAAATACATTGCAGTCCTTGCGATATAGACGGGCAGAAAGTGAAATAGACGAGAAGACAACTTACTGCTGGCCGGGGCCGAACCAGAAACCTTCTTGTTACGCGGCTGATGTAACAAATATCAGTCGAATAATGTTATTGTTTCTTCAAAAGTCGTAAGCCCTAAGGGAAAGAAGACACTATTTCGAAATTTTCTTTCATTGCTATACTAAACAATTAAAAATAATAAAAAATACCTTAGCCACGCAAGCACTTTCAGGCGGACAGTTTGGGAACCCATATCTCTCAAATCTTGCGTCCGAGAGCTCACGAAGCATGCGGTTCTGGCCATAGCTCACCAATTATCTCGACAACAGGGACCCATTCTTGTTCGCGAAGACGGGCTTCTGAAGAAATCTCTCCCTAAGCGCCAGACCTTAGGCAACCTCAGCAGAACCACTGGAGTCATCCTCGACTTGAGTTAAAGAACGCTTTCGAGATTGGAGCATATACAAAACTACTTATCAGCCTTGAAAAGCTACGGTTGGTAATGAAAGCAAACACATATGTTCCTCTTTGCCTAATTGGCAGAACGGCACAGACGGTCGCCGGAGACCTCATCTCGCAAAAGACTAAAATTGAGTGCAGCAACACCACGTGGGTTAGTAAATGTCCCCGATGCTGTTTATTTTGGCATTCATTGAATTACCAGGCAAACTACGAGAATTGGAGGGTTTTAATGCGCTCTATACGCTGGTGATATCATCCAATGAGTAAAAGTGGCAACAGGAATTGTTGGTGCACGGCGCTGGAGTAGGTGCGGAAACCTACTTCGGAAACAAAAAAAAATCAAAAGCTTTGCTCTCACCACTCGCACTGCAGCCACTGCCGTCGCCAACACCCGTAGCAAGCTAACGGTTTTAAAACAACGAAATTCCTAAAACAACGAAATGTTCTGAAACAACTAAAAAACGAAATTCCTGAAACAACGAAATTCCTGAAAGAACGAAATGTTCTAAAACAGCGAAATTCAGGGATGTGGGTCCGCTATAAAAGGGCCCTTCAACACTTTTGAAGCGCCTATTTTAGGGGCGGAGCTCATTCGGACCTTGCCTTGTCGATAACCGCTTTCTTCACGCCACACAAAACCGAAACCGAAACTGAACACCTGCGCAACGAAAAACGAAAATATTGTGCCAACTGATCGATATGTGAGGTATAACAACCCAAAACAACCATGTGATTCCGAAAATTTCGACTACCTGGGGTTCTGCAACGTGCGACCAAATCTGAGCACAGGGGCCCACAAAATTTTCGCCCCCATCTAAAATGCAGCCGCCACAGCCGAAATTCGATTACGCAACCTGTGGGTCAGCAGCCGAGTACCTTAGCCACTAGATTTGTGTCAAAAAGTAACTTTATGTCTGCATCGACCGGTATATTACAGTTGTGATGACGTTTATTCGAGCAGAGAAGTCGCAACAAGGTCGCAACGGAAAGTGGGCGTACGGCACGTCTGGCAAAGGCGGCACAAACTCTCGCGCAAGCAGAGCACGGGCTTTTCGTTGTCTTCCGAAGGCACATACGCGTTGGTGCGTATACTCCACTACAATACCCCCGGGGTGAAGGGTAGCCATCCTGGCGACTCAGGGAGTAGGCACAATGAGGGGGTCGTAGTAGGGCTTGAGACGGTCGACGTGTACGGTCTCGCGTCCTCGACGGCGCAAATTTGGCGATTGTGTTAAGGGCTCGATGATGTAATTTACCGGGGAGGTCGCGTCAATGACACGGTACGGACCATGGTACCGGGCCAACTGACGGCAGTCTTCAGCGTATCTGGCGACTTCCGAAAGCGGGGAGCACTCAGATGCATCAGGGCGGTACGGTAGTATAGTGTCGAGCGGGTGGGAAGGTTCGCGGCCGTACAATAGAAAGAACGAAGAAAAACCGGTAGTCGCTTGCGTCGCGGTGTTATGAGCGAAGGTAACAAAGGGCAATACAGCGTCCCAGTTAGTGTGGTCGGAGGAGGTGTACATCCTCAGCATGTCGCCAAGTGTGCGGTTGAACCGCTCAGTAAGACCATTTGTCTGTGGATGGTATGCGGTAGATTTCCGGTGGATAATGTTGCATTCAGCGAGGATAGCCTGGATGACAACGCCTGAGTGATTGCGGCAACGCGACATGGCGTTTCGTCGGGAAAAATAATATCATTGATATGGTCAACATGTTGCACATATCCTAACGTTTAACCACGAAGCAAGCCAATGGGGTAGTTGCAGTGGTTGGTAACCAGCATTACGGTTAAACCAGACGCAATCGTAAGAACGGCAAATGGGAGCACGATGCCCTTGCGTTCAGTAAAAACAGGGGATGGCGTAAACACCACCGTGGCGTCAGGTTGCGCCACACATGAAAGGCTAATAGGGACTGAAGCTTCCGGAGGCAAGGTGATGTCGTCGTGAGCTATGAGCTTGCAGAGCAGTGGTGAATGGTCAGGCGATGGAAATTCCCAACTTGGCACTAGGGACACTTCCGCACGGCAACAATCGATGATAGCTTCATGACCTGATAAGAAATTCCAACCCAGGATGAGGTCATGAGAGCAAGATGGTAGTACGAAAAATTGGACGATGTACAAAACGTCTTGGATGACGACGCGCGCCGTATACACACAGCCGAGGGCTGAATGCGTTGCGCGCTAGCCGTGGACAGCACGATGCCACAAAGAGATGTGGTCACTTTCTTCAGTTTGCGACAAAATTTTGCGTTCATCACGGAAACGGCGGCCCCAGTATCAATTAACGCTTGTGTGGCGACTCCCTCAACATTGACATCAACAAAATTTTGCGGCGAAATTGGAGGCCTTGATAATTGCGCAGAAGTTGCAGTTCTTGCCTCTGGAACTGCACTGATTAGTTTCCCTCCTCAGGAGGTGGTCTACGTCGCATAGGAGATGGCGATCGGCGACGAGGAGATGGGAAACGAGAAGTTGATGGGCGACGATCCGAGTCAGAGTGCCTCTGTTCGTATGCAGACGTGGTGGCCTCCTGCGACGCATAGGTAGGAGTTCCAAAGGAGGCGTACGCAGGTGTGGGACGGCGGCGGCAGTAGCGTGCAATGTGGCCAGCGATGCCACACGCGAAGAAGATAGGACGGTTGTCATGGGTGCGCCACTCATTATATGGACGGAAAAAGTGAGGTGAGGGCCTGTAAACCGGAGGCGCTGCCGGAGGAGGTGGAGCCGATAAGGATACTGGATGCGGTGGGGGCCGCGCAACCACAGCTGCGTAGCTGAGAGGTGAAGATGGTGCAGATGCTGCGTAGATGACAGCTGAGAGATTAGATGCTGCTGAAGTGCATGCGTAAGGGGCCTGCACTGTAGGTAGGACATCGCGAATTTCAGTGCCTATGGCCGGCTGCAGTGTCGAAGGCAGACTTGCGGTGGGCGCGTCGCTATGCGGCAGCAGGGAGAGCTGTCGGGCGACTTCCTCCCTGATGAAGTCTTTGATCTGGTTGGACAGACTTTCTTGGTGAACGTTTGCATTTGCGAGTGCGACAGCCGAGATCGAATCTGGCGGTGAGACACTCTGTCGGGCGATGGAACGCTGACGGCGTAATTCATCGAAGCTCTGGCACAGGCTTACGAGGATTGCCACCGAGGTCGGGCTTTTCGCTAGCAACATCTGGTATGCGCCATCCTCAATACCCTTGAGAATCTGCCGAATTTTCTCTTCTTCGGGCATAGATGGGTTAACACGCCTGCAGAGGTCGAGCACATCCTCAATGTAACTCGTAAACGTTTCGCCAGGCTGCTGGGCTCTGTGGCGCAGACGCTGGTCAGCGCGGAGCTTGCGGACCTCTGGTCGGCCGGACGCTTCAGTTACGAGGGTCTTAAAGGAGGACCAGTTGGCAATGGCGGTTTTGCGGTTGGTAAATCAAAGCTTAGCTACGTCTGCCAAGTAAAAGATAGCGTAGGCAAGTTTAGAGTGGTCGTCCCACTTGTTGCTGGCGCTTACGCGCTCGTACAAGGAGAGCCAGTCTTCGACGTCTTGCTCACCACTTCCGCTGAAGATTGGTGGGTCTCGTTGGCGAGTAGCGCCGGGGCAGGTAGACGGGACAGCCGATGGTGCTGGCTGGGCTGGGACGGGCTGGTTGGCGACTGCGTCAGTCATGTTTCGCGGTAGTCTTTCAGGCAACTCTCGAGAGCGGAGCTCCAGGTCTGCTTGGGGATCTCAGCAGCCTCCACCAAATGTGATGACGTTTATTCGAGCAGAGAAGTCGCAACGAGGTCGCAACGGAAAGTGGGCGTAGGGCACGTCTGGCAAAGGCGGCACAAACTCTCGCGCAAGCAGAGCATGGGCTTTTCGTTGTCTTCCGAACGTGCATACGCGTTGGTGCGTATGCTCCACTACAGAGTACATGATAACCTTTGCTGTCTATCCATCTGTCCGTCCGTCCGTTCGTTCGTCCTTTATAGTCGGTGACTTCAGCGTAGACATTACGGACCTTATACGTAGCTTTGCCTACTGGCCATCATTCACTTCGTGGAGATGCGTAAGAATTTTTTTATTTGTGGTTTGCGTAGACTTATGGTTAGGGATAATTTTAGCATAGGTCTAAGCATAAATATCAAATGATTTATCATTTAATTCTCGCAATAATGCCACTACATCGCTGCTGACTTCATCAGTGCGTAGGAGCACTTGTCATGACTTCGTGGTCAGAAATGAGAACTAAGCGAGAAAGCCTATGATTGGATAAATGTAACGTTGTAACATGTATGATAGGAAAAATGTAATGTATCATGACATCAATACTGAGATTATTAATATGTATTGTATTCTTCGTGTTTTTCATCATACCCCGAATACAGACTAGTGAAACAAAAGTAATTTCTACAACGGCAAAGCACGACAGAGGCGTTGGCAGAGATTTCCCCTCCGGCTGTTTTGCCCGCGCTGGTCGGATGTATACGCGAGAGGCTCTTTTCTTGTTTCAGCACGTTATCAAGTTGCCTCATTCCGAACACGTGCTGGTAGGCTGTCGATTGGTGTTCAATCTGTGCAAGTAATCCCCTTCACTGAATTCACGTCACTCTGCCCTTGTAGTTTGTCGGGTGGCTGACCAAACGTGCTTCAACGCCCTTCCAGCTGCAGTAACTCCCTTCTCCGAACGAGAGAATAGAATGAGATGTAACGTCATTGTAAAGAGCAGTGTAGAAAGCCTCCTTTCGAAGCAGTAGTGCCAACTCGAGTTCAGATAAGTATATCCTATTCACTCTAGTTTTGACAAGTCAGGTGTCAGGCGCCACGTTTTTCACTATGTAACAGACATCTACAATGCGTAGGAAAGAATGAGCCACATTGGTGTGCAAGCTTCCCTTACGTAAGAGGCCTTCCCCTCATTTCATTGGGGTGTTCTGAAACGTCTCGGTGTAAGTGAAAGCTTGAAAATAAAGCTCACGGTAGGCATTTTTTTCTTGTATTTCGAATTTCATATAGACCAAATAACGTCCCGTTATCGCTGCATGCCGTTCTTGCCGCGCTAACCCGTCCGTACTTAACGAAACCCACGAATAAAAAACGGGGCGTTGTATAGAGTTGAAAAGCCCCTCTAAGGAGTTCGCCTTAGTAAACATTTGGCGCGCACCAGTGCAGGATAGGTGGTCTCAGTTTTTTACGCCCGACAGTATAGCTATAGATAGAGAGATTTATTATTTAAACGCAGATAAGTTGGCTGGCATATGCAAATCGCTGACTTGCTACTGTGCGTGGGGAAGAGGATTGGGTATTGAAAGTAGGGATAGAGAAAGAAAGAGAAAAAAAAGACAAGGTGTCTAAGATAGCAGGTAGGATGAAAAATAAAGAAAAGAAAGGCTGTATTTTTTACCATTGTATGGGTATGTACGTTCATAGTTCTTCCGTGGTTTCAAGCTACAGCTAGAGTTTGTTTGACTGACTGATACCTGTCCAAGCACGTCAACAAAAACTTCATAGCATGCCTCGGTAGTGTGGGGCAAGCGAAACGTCCCAATACGCAGCCGAGTGATAGAGTTCTTTCGTTTATCAAATTCATGCAATGATCATTGAGCGCACGCTCATCAGCATACCCTTAATTTCATGAGTCCTTTGTGCTTGAGTAGCGCACTGCAATCTTCAAGCTGCTTACCATTCTTCATGTGAACTTCTAGTTTGTTTCAATTGTCCTCATCGCTTCGCCCAAGCGGGGAAACTGTGACTTTTTTTTCCATACATGACTTTTCTTTTACGATCGAGATATGTATTCCCTGGCAGAAGGGAAAATCAGGGTGTTATCCGGCAAATACGTACTACACGTAAAACAGACTTTAAAATGACTTGAAAATTTTAAAAAAAAATGAATTATGACGTCAAAACACAGAGTACATGTATAACGGTCGCGTTTAGAGACATAATCTAATGAGGATGATCACCACTGACTGAAAAGACCAAAGTGCATACGCGTAGAGACAAATATTGCCAAATATTGCAGAGTTTCTCCAATATATGTAATTTAAAAGTGCATACCCACGATGTTGGTTGTGAACCTGGTGTTTCGCGGAGTATTAAAAAATATATATGCACCCTGTATGTCGCTGCCCAGAAACACTGGCCCTGCTCGAGCTGCAGAATCAAATTCACCTCACGTGTGAGCACGTGAAAGCCATGGTCCAGACGCTACCTCCGATGGGACAGGTTAATTAAGTAGGTATGATTAATAGAAGCAGTAGGTCAGTCATAGCTCTTTCCCACGGGCGTAGTTACGGCCAAACATGACCTGTTTCATAAGTAGTACGCGCAGGATACGTATGGATTCCTGGTGCGACTGCGTAAAGCAAAAAAAAAAATGTTTATTGCAAATATGATAATGATTGCGAAAAGAGTATTTGTTGTACCGAGAAGCAAAAAAATAAGCAACTTGAAAGTTTCGTTTCTAAATATTCTGGCAAATATATATATCTAGGTGATCAAAAACGTTTAATTCAAATACGACCATGTCTAGGCTATTTAAATTCAAGTCAAATTTATTCAACATCAATCAGATGTTCTGTGAACGAACGAAACTCCCGAAGAAGGCTTGACTAGGCCCGTGCGCAAAACCATAGCAATTAGCGGTGAAAATTACATACACATACGTGATAAAAAAGGGGTTTGCAATATACACATCATAACTAAGAAATAGTGCAAACAAACAAAAAACATGTACATAATGAAAAATCCATGAATACACACAGTAATAGGCTCAATTCATTATGATACAATTCAAAGAAACAAAACCGTTTACTGTATTGAACTTGAAGATGAAACATTACAGAACTGTATATATATGCTTCGCAGCTCCTTTAAAAACATAAAAGCTACGTTCGTACCACTCTTTGTGAGTTAATTTAACAATGTTGGTGACCTGAGCATTTGTCGACGTTCCGTACCCATGGATGGCGATTGTATACGACACAGCAGGCACCTTTTTTTTTTTTTCACTCTTGCCAATGTATTCAGACGGGCCTTTTACTCTTGTTTCCACCTTACGTTCACGAAGTAGTCTAAAGTTGTACGTGCATGGTCAGCTCAAAGCAACTATCTTTTTTTTACAAAACCGTACTTCGAGTGTGTTAGAAGGTTGTCAATGAAATCGGGCGTGTTATATATATTTCTTTCAAAATACTTTAAAAAGTTTGAAGGAAGAGAGATTAAATTGTAGTTTGCAAGATATTCCTTTCTGAGTTTGTTTTCTTTCGTTCTTTTCGATTTCTTACTTTATCCGCATGATAAGCTTTACTACCAACCGTGCCTTCTTTCTCTTTTTATACCCTCCATCTTTTTCACAACCTCTTGCTACCAGAGGCGTAAGCCCAGTGTCCCCTTCCCGCCAGGAAGGGAAACACACCTGACCTGCTTTGCCCCTCCCGAAATATTTTTTGCTATGGCATACAGAGAAGAAAATGACAATTGAAAGGGGCCCCCCCCCCCCGAAATTGAGGAAGTGCCCTTCAACCTCCCCCCCCCCCCCGCGAAAAAAAAAATATTCGGGCTGTGCTCCTGCTTGCTACACTACCAGGATGTGTTCTGCTTCGCTAGCGGGAAAAGTACTATTGTCTCATCTAATTTTTCAAGGTCAGTTTGATGTGTAAAAATGTTGACTTGCTGAAGCAAAGGCCATTGATCACATGCACCACATGATTTACGGAAACCCTCATATGACGCGGACATTCGCCATGTAATCTTGGTGTTTGGTTTTTGCACGCTTTCATGGTCCTATTTACATGAGAAGCATAGACTGCTGGGCGAGTTGGTAATTCATCTTAGCTGAGTTGCGCGAAAACATTGAAGTACAAAAGAAAAAAAAACACCTGGACACAGCGCACACTAACTGAAACTTTATTGAGGAAAACAGGACATATATGCGCGGTTACAAGAACACGTGCAGTGAAATGAAAGATTAGATGAGCAGACAGATTGTAATAATGATGCGCTTCCAGAGAGACTACCTCAGTGGCAAGTAACATAACGGATGGTTTCGCGACACATGAATCGCCAGCTTAGTTGATGAAATACGCCTCTCCAATTTCCAGCGCTACCTTGTGCCTGAATCTAGCTTTAACTACCATATCACCAAACGAGGGTGCGCAGCCGCACTCTCTATAATGCAATGATAGGTTAGAGCACGATTGTCCCTTCAGAGAAGCTTTGTGATTCATAATCCTATCATTGACACCCCACCGCGTCTGTCCAAAATAATACTTCCCACACGACAGCGGAAGTGCCGTACGCCACACCGATGGCGCATTTGACCTCTTTGGCCATGTGCTTGACCTGGCAAATACCCTTGCCATTCCTCTCACTCTCGATCCTCATCGCAAAAGCCACGCAAACTCTGTAGGTACGGGATGCTGGTCACCGGAAGTTCCCTCGAGCACCTACCAAGCACGGAGCATCTTGCCTGCGCTTTAACATCCTGCAGAAGCCTCTCAGCCAGCCTAGCCAAATGGTCCTCAGGAAACCTAGACAGCTTCAGCTTGTCAATTTGCTGCCCGAGGTTTCCCCCCATCCTGTGCGGGCAAGACTTCTTGAGCGCGGCTTTCAACGTCGCGGAATGAAGTCCCTGCTTCGGCGGCTGCATTTTCGATAAAGGCAAAACTGCTGTAGGCCCGTGCGCTCAGATTTGGGCATTTAAAAAAAACCATGTGGTCGAAATTTCCCGAGTCCTCCACTACGACGTCCTTCATAATCATTTCGTGGCTTAGGGACGTTAAACCCCACACATTAATCAATGGAATGGAATGAAGAAACTTTATTTCAGTCCTGCAGGGCGTGCTTAGCACGCAGCGGGCGTCACCTACATTAATCAATCATCAAATCAATCTGGTGGCTGCTGTGAGTGTCTATGTGTTGCTTTAATATGACCCTCAGTTTGCTGGCCACAATTTCGGCCAAATAAAAAGTTTCATAATGAACATAAAGTCTGCTTTCTCCGTGAAAGTCACGATCACGCGACACAATAATCTCTATTCACTTCTCTCTTCTTTCTTTCCTTGTTTCTCTTTTTCTATGTCTTGCAGTCTGTTTTTTTCTGTGTCTCTCTCTTGTTCGTTTGTTCTTTTTATTCCCTTCTTTGTGTATTTGTATCGCTGTATTCATATTTATATCTGCCTTTCTTTCACTTCTTTCTTTCATTTCTTTTTCCGATTCTATTTGTTTCTGTCTCCATGCTCGTTCTCTGGCCCGTACGGGTTATTGAATGCCAGGCCAGACAAATACGGTTAGCGGAAGATCGTGCGCCAAGCGTGTGTGTCCGGGGGCGAAGCATAAAACGGAAAAAAGTCATGATAGAAGCACTCTGTACTTTGCCAGGTGCTAGGCAACTCGAGAGGTCATACAGTGACGATGCCTTTTATGATGATGACATTTGTTGAGCCGAACTCTGGGCCTGACAAGCTTGAAACACTTGCGTTGTTTAAAAAAATTTAGAAAGTCAAACAGATGGACATCGCAACATGTTTTTTACGAACTATTTAGGTTGTCTGAGCTGTCCCTGTTGAGGTCAAGGACTATGAAAAGTTCAGCAGCGTAAGGCGCTCTCTCCAAGGCAGGAGCATAGCCAGGGGGTGGCACACCGAGCGCATGGCCACACCTCCCCCCGAATTTTTTTCGCCCTTGTATAGAGAGCGAAAAATTACCATTTCAAAGGGGTGCTCTCATCGCCACCAGGAAAATTACATCCCCCCCCGCACCCCCCAAAAAAATTTCTGGCTATGCGCCTGCTCTTTGTAACTTGGTGGTGCTTAGCGTGCAACCAGGGACCACATTTCACGCGCGAAGACTCGAGAATCTGCGGTGCGAGAGCTTTCTATACCTGAATTGTTGCAAAAGCAAGACTGGAGAAACAGCGAGTTCTCTTTAACATTGCCTCATGCTCGATGCTAACAACTATGGTCGACTCGATATGCAGCCTTCTGGCTACGCAGTGTCGCCAAGGTTAGGCGCAGTAACAACGAGCAACTGAAAGAACTACACGCGCCTTCTTCACACATGAAATAAAAGCAGGTACCTTTAAAAAGCCTCATGTATCGTGCACCCAGGCACTATTGGTGCACCGGTCTGTCATTTTACGTCAGGTATGTCACTCACACCCATTCTCCATTCCCGGAAGGGAGAATATATATATATATATATATATATATATATATATATATATATATTGAGAAAGAGAAAGAGAGGCAGTGTATTCTCACTTCTTCGTTTCACCTATTTCTAAGAAGGTGCCCAAAAGACGTGCAGATGACGAGAGAGAGCTTTCTCTGCCACCCCAAGCAATATGTCACTCGAGGTCACTGTCCTGAGTGCCGACTCCATTCTGTCAAAGGCGACTGCGCGCGCAGAAAGGCAAGACTTCAAAGCAAGCACTACGCGTTTCGAAATCTCGCCATCCTTCTTTATTCAGAGTCCATTTCAGGCAGCATCGGGCTTTTTCCCCGGAGACCCCAAGCCTGTGGATGAGTAGGCTTTTAGCCACGAGGGTCGGCCGCCAGAGTCCCCACGCTATTGAAAATCAACTGTCCACCTCGCGTCACCCTGTGACCTGGCTCGCCTTTCAGTTTTTGCAGTTTTTCTACGCATTTCACTTAGCATTTAAACATGGCCTTAGCAGAAATACAGGCTGGGCTCGTCAAGCATACTAGAAGAAAAATAATAAAACTGGAGTATACACGGGGTAGAGTAGGTAAGTGTTGGAGCGTCAATTTGATTATAGAGAAAGGGACAACCTTTCATGGGAATGAAGTGAAGGCTTCAAAGCCAAAATGCGCGAATGCTGCTACTAATGAATGCGATGGCATTTTCTGCGAAAAAAAAAAATCCGCCGTTCGGTCAGTCAGTCGGTCAGGCCGGTCGGTCGGCGATCCGCTCGTCGCCTTTCACGAGATTACCTCGCACTACAGGGGCATTAGACGAGTGTTCCCGTCCCTTCACCATAAAAGTAATAGCGCAATCTATCACGATGAGAATGCTCCAAACGGAATCTTACGCCTCAAAGAGCTTCTTGAGTATGGTAAATGTGGAGATGGACCCAACATGCTTAGACGGCGGGGAAGTTAGCTCACTGAAACAAATGCTCTGGCGACGCCCTGCACTGCAGGAATGCTGTCAAAAAGCCTGGTGCACTGCTTCTATCAATAACCCCAGCTACGGCGTCCAGCTCCTGGCTCTCCGGAAGACTCGTGAGAGGGCGCAGAGGCTCGGCTTCTCTGTCCCGACATGGGTCTAGACAGGTGTTGGATGTATACGCATCTCATGCTCTTTCTTCCGGACCAAATAAATGTCTTTCTGTTTCTCTCTTACACCATAAACGAAATTTACCCGCAAATCGTCAACGAAGTAGAGAAATGAAACGCTATGCAACGCTTATGCCGTGCAGCCCTCACTTTCGCAGAGGTATGAAACCCGTATCAAACTGGACTACATTGCGCAGGAGTATATTTTCAGGGGCTCCGCTTCTGCATCTTTCTCTGTCGCCCTGTCAAGCCATGCCTTGTGTTCTTCGTAGTTTTACGCTAACATGAGCGCATCACGAAGAAAAAACCAACTAGCCCATTCTGTCGCTTCATCGCTAGCTATTTTACCATGTCACAATCAGACATATAAAACCAAACGCATGAACTCCCAGTATTATGGTTATGCTTGTTCATTTATTGCCGCCCGTAATACCTGAAGGGAACGCGTTACCATAAGTTACTGCTTAAGTACCCAACCTTAGCAAGTTTCCAGATCTTGTACACGCGCAACTTTTCGCCTACTTTTAGCATTTTAAGTTCTTCAGTTTTTAGTTCTTTGGCAGTATTTTTTTCTTCGTTACTTTCTTTTATAGTGGTTAGAAATCTAATTTTGTGCCCCTTGTTTGGATAATTTATTTTGCCGTTTCTCTTGCTTCAACTTTTAGAAGCATAACCTGTAAGTGAAGTTCCAACGAAGGGCCTTTAGATTTTCAAATAAAAATAACAATAAAATTATTCTTTTCAAGAATCTATAACCGCAATTATTATATCTGAGGCGTAGCCTCACCAACGCACGGCCCTAGAGATATTGTTATGACGCCAAGTAAGAAAACTATTCTCTGTTTTGAACGAACCCGTGTAGAGTTGCAATGAACCTGTGGCGTTTCGATTCGATGATTATTGCCCTAAATACGGTCGACTAAGTTACCGCATGCATCAATAAATCATAAATAAAATGGTACGTAGAACGTAATTTTTAAGGCAGTTTACCGCGCAGACGAAGAATTATGGTGCATTCAAAATGAAGAACATCTGCGGCGTACGGAGCAAACAAGCCAAGTATTCAGTCGGCGGCAGCAATCACATGTTTTTTGCGCCACTTTGCCGAATGTTGAAGTCAGTGAAAGCAAACGATTCCATCGGTATCGAAGGCGTCAAGGTGCATATCTTCAGGAGTTTTTCGTACGCGACCGCTTCTTCCGTGACAGAACCAATGCTGTTCCACGTACGCTGTGCTTGCATGTCATACGCGTGCTCAAGTTTTAGACGCTTCACGTCGGGCTCGCAGCACATCGTGCTAAGCTAAAGCTTTCCGTTGACGAGCATGGGTGCGAGTAAGTTCCCGTAGCCGCAAACTGAGCGTACGTCAGCACACAGATTCGCACATGTGCCTTGAAAGCAGCCTTTCACTGCTGAAAAGGCGACAACTCTATGCAAGGTGAAGAAGTGAAAGGGAAGAGCACTTTCTTATCGTTTCTTCACTATGCGTTGCGGTATACCTTCCGCGCAGTACGAACCAAGCTGTTTAACAACATGTTTATTAAGCTACGCCTTTTAGTGACGGGACGAATTTCCCAACAGCATCAGATGACGGATTACACGCGCATGATATATTGATTAACGTGTATCAGACTAAACTTCGTGTTTGGCGCCGCCCTCCCACCGGGTGGAATTTCGGCGCACAGTTAATATCGTTTTTCGCGACCATGCGGCATAAATAAATGATGTTAGACGAAATCATGGCACACAATACACGCGGAAAACAGCCCAAGGCGAAGAAAAAATGTTGGCGTTCTCTGTTTTTGTCTCGCATGATTTTAAAAGATTATATCAACCATGCTCGAATCGTTTAACTTGAAGTGCACTATTACCTATCTCGAAGCGCTGCTCCTTTCCGAGGTTGTTGTACATTACCTTCGTTTTCTGCAGAATAATTTTAAGACCCACCTTTCTGCTCTCCTTGTCTAACTCCGTAATCTTGAGTTGCAATTCGTCCCCTGAGTTACTCAGCAATGCAATGTCATCGGCGAAGCGCAGGTTACTAAGGTATTCTCCATTAACTCTTATCTCTAACTGTTCCCATTCTAGGCTTCTGAAAACCTCCTGTAAGCACGCGGTAAATAGCATTGGGGAGATTGTGTCCCCCTGCCTTACACCCTTCTTGATTGGTATTCTGTTGCTTTCTTTATGAAGCACTATGGTAGCAGTTGATCCCCTGTAGATTTCTTCCAGAATGTTATATATACTTCATCTACGCCCTGATTCCGCAGTGTCTGCATGACGGCTGATATTTCTACTGAATCAAACGCCTTCTCGTATCTATGAAGGCTATGTATAGTGGTTGGTTATACTCTGAGCATTTCTCTATTACCTGATTGATAGTATGAATGTGGTCAATTGTTGAGTAGCCTGTTCGAAATCCTGCTTGTTCCTTTGGTTGATTGAATTCTAATGTTTTCTTTACTCTGTTAGCAATTACCTTTGTATATAGCTTGTATACTACAGAGAGCAAGCTGATCGGCCTGTAATTCTTCAAGTCCTTGTCATCTCCTTTCTTATGTATTAAGATGATGTTAGCGTTCTTCCAAGACTCTGGTACCCTTCCCGTCAGGAGACAACTCGTAAACAGGGTGGCTAGTTTTTCTAACACAATCTGTCCTCCATCTTTCAGCAGATCTGATGTTACCTGATCCTCACCAGCAGCTTTGCCTCTTTGCATGCTCTCCAAAGCTTTTCTGACTTCTTCTATCATTACTGGTGGGGTGTCATCTGGGTTACTACTAGTTCTTATAGTATTAAGGTCGTGGTTGTCTCGGCTACTGTACAGATCGCTGTAAAACTCCTCCGCTATTTTAACTATCTTATCCATATTGGTAGTTATTTTGCCTTCTTTGTCCCTTAGTGCATACATCCGACTTTTGCCTATCCTAAGTTTCCTCTTCACTGCTTTAACGCTTCCTCCGTTTTTCAGAGCGTGTTCGATTCTCTCCATGTTATACCTTCTTACATCGCATAATTTACGTCTATTAATCAACTTCGAAAGCTCTGCCAGTTCTATTTTGTCTGTTGTACTTGACACTTTCATGATTTGACGCTTATTAATTAGGTTCTTCGTTTCCTGGGAAAGCTTGCCAGTGTCCTGTCTAACTACCCTGCCTCCAACTTCCACTGCACACTCCGTAATGATACTCGTCAGATTATCATTCATTGTATCTACGCTAAGGTTGGTTTCCTCACTAAGAGCCGAGTACCTGTTCTGCAGCGACACTCTGAATTCCTGTACTTTCCCTCTCAGTGCTAGCTCATTGATTGGCTTCTTGCGTATCAGTTTCTGTCGTTCCTTCTTCAAGTCTAGGCGAATTCGAGCCCGTACCATTCTATGGTCAATGCATCGTACCTTGCCAACCACTTCCACATCCTGCACGATTCCTGGGTGTGCAGTTATTATAAAGTCTATTTCGTTCTTATTTTCGCCATTAGGGCTCCTCCATGTCCACTTGCGGTTTTCTCGTTTTCGGTAGAAGGTATTCAAAATCCGCAAATTATTGCGTTCTGCGAATTCTACTAGTAGCTCTCCTCTAGCGTTTCTAGTGCCGATGCCATAATCTCCTACTGCCTGGTCTCCAGCCTGCTACTTCCCTACCTTTGCATTAAAGTCGCCCATCACTATAGTATACTGTGTTTTTACCTTACTCATTGCCGATTCCACGTCTTCATAGAAGCTTTCGACTGAAGCGTCATCATGGCTGGATGTAGGCGCGTAAGCCTGTACCACCTTCATCTTCTATATTTTATTCAGTTTAATTACGATACCTACCACCCTTTCATTAATGCTATAGTATTCCTCTATGTTGCCAGCTATGTTTCTGTGAATTAGGAACCCCACTCCCAGTTCTCTTCTGTCTGCCAAGCCCCGATAGCAAAGGACGTGCCCATTCTGTAGCACAGTATAGGCCTCATCTGTCCTCCTAACCTCACTGAGCCCTATTATATCCCATTTAACACCCTCTAGCTCCTCGAATAGTACAGCTAGACTTCCCTCACTAGATAAGGTTCTAGCGTTAAAGGTTGCCAAGTTCAGGTTCCAATGGCGGCCTGTAGTCCAGAAATTCTTAGCACCCTCTGCTGCGTTGCAGATCTGACCGCCGCCATGGTCCGTTGCTTCGCAGCTGCTGGGGACTGAGGGCCGTGAGTTATTTGACGTATGCATGTGGGAGGTAGTGGCCAGATACTGCACCAGGGTGGCCAATCCTTCTCTGGTGAGGGAGTGCGTTCCCGGCGGTGGTTACCGGTGAGGCCGCACCCCAGGCCTCTTAATGCAGTTCCATCAACACGCGGATTTTTTTTTCGGTTGGGAACTGCGCGGCACCGGGATTTGAACCACGGACCTCTTGCATGCGAGGCAGATGCTCTAACCACTACGCCATCGCCGCACCCGTTGACGAGCATGGGTGCGAGTAAGTTCCCGTAGCCGCAAACTCGGCGTACGTCAGCACACAGATTCGCACATGTGCCTTGAAAGCAGCCTTTCACTGCTGAAAAGGCGATAACTCTATGCAAGGCGAAGAAGCGAAAGACAACAGCACTTTCCCATCGTTTCTTCGCTATGCGTTGCGGTATGCCTTCCGCGCAGTACGAACCAAGCAGTTTAACAACATGTTTATTGCCCCGCCGCGGTGGTCTAGTGGCTAAGGTACTCGGCTGCTGACCCGCAGGTCGCGGGTTCGAATCCCGGCTGCGGCGGCTGCATTTCCGAAGGAGGCGGAAATGTTGTAGGCCCGTGTGCTCAGATTTGGGTGCACGTTAAAGAACCCCAGGTGGTCGAAATTTCCGGAGCCCTCCACTATGGCGTCTCTCATAGTCATATGGTGGTTTTGGGACGTTAAACCCCACAAATCAATCAATCAACAACATGTTTATTAAGCTACGCCTTTTAGTGACGGGACGAATTTCCCAACAGCATCAGATGACGGATTACACGCGCATGATATATTGATTAACGTGTATCAGACTAAACTTCGTGTTTGGCGCCGCCATCCCACCGGGTGGAATTTCGGCGCACAGTTAATATCGTTTTTCGCGACCATGCGGCATAAATAAATGATGTTAGACTAAATCATGGCACACAATACACGCGGAAAACAGCCCAAGGCGAAGAAAAAATGTTGGCGTTCTCTGTTTTTGTCTCGCACGCTTTTAAAAGATTATATCAACCATGCTCGAATCGTTTTCCTTTTTACATTTTGAACCCACCTCATATTGAATGTTGAACGAGCGACGGAAAATTCCAACGCTTTCAGTTCGCATGTGAGCCGATGTTACGAGCAAAAATTTGCTGCTAGAAACTGGACGCAGTGCACACAAAGTGAAACGGGAAAACTTTTTTGGTCACTTGTTTATTTTTTTTCTTTACTTGCGTTGCAAGTAAGATAGAATGTGCACGACCGGATTGAATTCCAAGACATCAGGGACACTGAAACAAACCACAGAATCAACTCGTAAACAAACGTTAGGTTTGTATGCTTCAATTAGAGTTTGAGTTTACTTAACCACGTGACAACTACACGAAAAACACGTTGTATACGTGGTTTGGTGCGAAGGAAGGAAAGCTACGTGTCACTGTTTTACTGGCTCCTTCACCATGAAAAAAAAATTAAGTTACGAAATTTGAAAATATTACAGGCAGAAAAAAACCGACTATACAAAATGGACGCGCATGTGGCCCATGGCAGCAAATAATAAAATAGCATCTATAAAATACATACAGGACATAGAAAAAGTTTTTTTTCCTTGGAAGGTGAAACTACGCATGCATGGAAGTGTGATTCAGAAATTGGAGGGAGAAAATTCAGCGACGGCTTTGGTGAAATGCGAGGAATAATGCCGAAACGTAGGACAATACCGAGAAGCACTTACAGGCTGAACGTGTCGCGTGGACTTATCGTTGGGTATGAGGGTGGCGGCGAGAATCGTCGAGGTTTATAAATTCAAGTTAGACTGAAGGAAACAAGAAGACGAGAGGAAACCAACACGCCACTGCATGTACGTGTCCTGAGCGTCGTGCGTCCTTCATTCTTCTTCCGGCACTGTTTCATCGTTCAAATTTAGTATGTTGCAACTAGTTTATTTCCAGACGCTAACACAGCTCATGCTTATTTTCTTTCTGTGATAGCGTATCAGTTCGCATCATCTTCTTGGCACTGAACGGGGGGCTATTATTCACGCATGACTCCGACCACGGGCTGTTTCGATGTTTCTAGTTTTCTGTGTTTCTCCAGTGACGACGGCAAGAACAGTTTGTTCATTTTTTTTCTTCCATTCTCGACGCCATTTGATGAACGGGTTGAGCGGTAGCAGCAGAGCGCGATGACGTCAGAGAAAGCGAGGCTCGACATGGTCTGACCAGGCCAGTGCTGATCGGGTTAGAGAGCGCACTCACGCGCTTATATAGTGAAGCACATCTGCATGAATGTGTTCTTCAACATACTTCAATTGAAATTGAGCACCCTTAATTTATTCCGAAGGCAGGCGTTGACATCACCAACTAATTGGCGATGTGGAAGGGAGTGGGAGAGCCTGACTGACTGCTGATTCCAGAGCACTCGGATGTCGATGTAGAACAGAAGAGTTGGGGAAGCTATCTAGTATATCTCGAAGCTCGGTTTAGCGAATTCCTAAAGAAAATTTCGGGATGAGAAATATGGTTGAGAAATTCGACCTCGATTTTCGAGAAGCGAGTGAGGAATCATCTAGGGTAAACAGGGCATGCTATGGAAGATGAGCTGCGAAGTCAGCGTATGACAACTAATAGCGTTATTCTCACCAGTTGAGAACAAAATTTAACATCCAGGCAGAGTTGACTGAAAGCGACCATCACAATTAAAAAGCAGAACCACTACAATAAGGAGAGGCAATGAATGCGCGTACTTCCCCTACAGACACATCTGCGAACGCTAGCAAAAACACACATCTCCATGAAGTGAATGATGACGAGTGAGCGAAGCTAGGTCCTAAGGCACATGTCTACGTTGAAATCAATTAGCCGATGATGCAGCCCGCTCAGCCCATGAAGAAACCCGTGTAGTCCCGATTCCTATATCAAGGAATGATGCAGCAAGACAACTTCACCAGCTGGCTCGAGATCTCACACGCACGTTCTGGTCGTCTACTAGCTTCTAAACGTGTCAATTTTATGAACTGGATCCTTCGCTCAAGCTAAAGCTACCATCACAACTTTCCCGCTCCGATGCGACACTGTTATGCCGCCTTTGGTTGGGTGTTGCATTTACAAAGGTGTACTCCTTTCGCATTGGTATGGCAGACACTCCTACATGCGACTACTGCGGAGCTGAAGAGACCATCGAACACGTTCTGTGCAGCTGCGCTTGCTACGACACACAGCGATGCCAGCTCCGGATGGTTTTGAATCAATTTGACCCCGGACCATTTTGTGTGCAGAAGATACTAGGACCTTGGGCATCTGCCTCAGTTGCGCAGAAAGCAACTAAAGCACTGCTACTTTACCTAAAGTCAACAAAACCTGAGCGACCGCCTGTAGACTGTGTGTGCTCCCCGAGTGTGCTCGTGATTGTGTGTACCTTCTCATCTTTCTGCAACCTCTTTTCTCCCCTTTATCCCTTCCACAGTGCAGGGTAGCAAATCGGATGTGCGTCTGGTTAACCTCCCTGCCTTTCCTTGCATCTTTATCTCTCTCTCTCTGAAGTCGCCGACTTATATTGGGACCGACGGACAGACTGATGGATGGATGGATGGATGGATGGATGGATGGATGGATGGATGGATGGATGGATGGATGGACGGACGGTTGGATGGATGGATGATGATGATGATGGATGGATGGATGATGGATGGATGGATGGATGGATGGATGGATGGATGGGCGGTGCGGACGGACGGACGGACGGACGGACGGAGGGACGGACGGATGGACGGGTTGATGGACGGATGGATGGATGGATGGATGGATGAATGGACGGACGGACGGACTGATGGATGGATGTGATTGATGGATGGACTGGATGGACTGATGGATGGATGGATGGATGGATGGATGGATGGATGGATGGATGGATGGATGGATGGATGGATGGATGGATGGATGGATGGATGGATGGATGGATGGGCGGGCATATATGCACGAATGAATAGACAGACAGATGGTGGACGTGATCATGTATTGTACTGTCATATAGATGTGTACTTGTAGAGTTTATTTTTACAGAAATGTCTTCATTTTTAATTATGCAGGTGTTCAGTGTCGGTTTCAGTTTTGTGTAGCGTGATGGACGCGGACGCCAAATATGCTCAAAAACGTAGCGTGTGAAACTCTTTGTACGAAAAAACGTGTACTAAAAAAAAAAGCTCTCTGGCTGAATCCACCATATGCAACGAACTTGAAAGGTGGAACCTGCCAACTAGCGGTGACGCTATACTTTCATATTTTGCTGGTGTTGTATATGCGCTCATTTACTAAAAAAAAAAAAAAAACGCGCAACGTGTAGTTTTTGCTTCACTGCACAGTTCGGAGATATGAAGGCGCAGCAACAGCGGCAGACACCATTCGACGGGAGTAAACGGAAGCGCCATTGTTTGCGATTCATCCCTTTCGAGTGAAAACGAAGCACAGGGCGCTTGAGGCGTTACCGCCTCCATTATAACGGCGTTTCCGCCGCCATGTGGGCACACTATTTAGGCGTTGGCGAGATTATTATACCACCGCTTTCAGCAAGCCTTTGTTGTCTGTGGAACACTAACGGCGCTCTGCTCGAATGCAGGGCTTTTGATGCCAAGCAAGTAGAGACTTACCCTGGGCACCTTCTTTATGCGGAGATGATCTGATTAAAGTGGAGCCTGCAAAAAGCAGTGGTACCTAGAAGAAACAGAAGGAAAGTGAAGAAAAGAAAAAAATCTGTAGCATGATTCACACTGGTGATGCATTAATTTGTACAAAAAGGAACCGGCTAACTGCAAGTCATACCGAGACCCGCATTAGGTTATCTCCACCTCTCTCTCTCATCTTTATGCCCCCTTCCCATTCCCCCAGCGTAGGGTAGCAAACCGGGCATGTGCCTGGTTAACTGCCCTGCCTTCTCTCTTGTTGTTCATCTCCCCCCCCCCCTTCTCAATCGACTACATAACGACTATGCAGGATGGCCAGAGTTTCTGCGCAACACCAGTTTGGTACGAGCTTGCACCAAGGTGGTCGTTATGACAAGCCAATGCGGACCGCGCGAAAGCAGCGTTGAGGGTAACGGCTACAAAAAGGCGCTTGGCGTGACAAAAGCATGTTCGGCATTTGCCACTAGAGGCCAGGCTCTACTTTGCTGTAGCTCTATGTTTCTTTTCTTGAGACCCACTTGAACAAGGTTGAGGGCTATTCATCATTTCATGACATGCACAGGCAGTGAATAGTTACCATACTCAGCTTTTCACGGTATTTCTAGAGTGCAGAAAATTTTGAATATGTGCTCTTCTATTTGAGGCAAGATGACGTTGCGCAAGACTTTTCTGGTTCGAGTAGGGAAACAAATGACTGACTCTCAAGACTGGCGATTAACAGAACATACGTTCCTCCTCGGAGGGAAACGTGCTCTTGGTTAATTCGTAGGGACCACTTTCTTACGTATGGTTGCTGCGTTGTTTACAGCATTCCTCTCTTGTGCATAAAATAACAATGGGCACACTAGCGCCTGCCTCACCGAAAGGCTGAGTCAGGATAACTTCAAAAAAAAAAAAGGAGCCCCTCCTTTCATCTGTATTCTCATTGCCGTGCTTATGATTGCACACCAATTTTCGTAAAGAAAAAAGAAAAAGACGAATGCTTTCGTCAGACGCATAGAAAAAAAAAACGCACACCCACAAAAATTTAAGTCATTCCACATTAGGAAAAATTGTAATTCTTACACACAACTTTCATCCGTCAGCCTAATGGATTGTTAAATCACCCTTCTTAAACAGTTTCTCACATAATGATGACAATCTATGGCACATGAACGTGGCCGTTCTGTCTGTGTGGCCTTCAGCTGTTCGACCGTAGCCTCAGTCTTGTGGTTTTCTTAGTCTTGATCTTCCACTTTTTTTGTGCTCCCTTAAAAGCGAACCTCAACCATTTAGCCCCGCCTCAAGTTATTTAGTAGTTTTTACTTTTCTTTATATTACGTCTGAGCACAGGAATGGCGCCTTGGCTTCAAAAACCTAAATCGTTAAGCGTCAAGAATAAATTCAAGCCGTGATATGAAAGCAGAATGTGAAATACAGGTTGTATGAACTCTACCAAAAGCCACAGGCAGATTGGCCGATGTTTCTATACGTGAGCCTATCTTTGATATATACAAGTTTTCGTTCTTGGCGTGTTATATTCGGAAGAGTTGGTAACATAATAACTTGGGGTGGTGCGGAAAATACAGCTCACAAGAAATAGGCATACACACGAGAAATACACTATTGTGCCGTCTAGCCCTGTTGTCTAGAAGTGATCCGGCGAAGACATGATGTACCTAGGTACGGCTTTCTGCTCTCCCATAGTACAGTACCCAGTACCGTACCTTAAATCGTTAAACAATTTTTCCAAACACATTCGGTGGCCCCTTGGCACAACATGGCAAGCAACGTGCTTGTACGCCTTTATTAGAGACCACCATTTTTCTAAAGAAAATTGAGGGTGGGCGGCAGATTGAAAGCAGAACGCGAAACAGTCGAGGCTTACCTGGTAAAGAAAGTAGGTGATAACAATGGCAGACACCGCTTGTTAGTTTAACATATTCGAAGTTTAAATATGTTAAATATACGTATTGAGGTACGGTGATGGTGCGCGCGGTGTATAAATATGCTCTGCGCTCTTTCAAAACAAATCTTTATTGGAAGTGGCGCTCCATGTGTGTGCGCACCTTTTCTACAGTCCATGTCGTATTCGCGCCTTAAAGCTCAAACAGGTGCTAAGTGTGTCAGCTGCCCATCTTTTGGAATTGAAGGGAAATTAAGTGTGTTTTTTACATATTTCAATGCATAGTGATTTGTTCGCAAATTTCACGTTCCAATATTAACCTGCGCAATCTCTTCCGGGATGATGTGCCCATATGTACGAGGTTGATGCGCGGTATTATTACAGCTGTATATCATCCTCACTGTATGCGAACAAAACAATAGGATCAGCATAACATAAACATGGAAGCTTATGCTGCGTGATGACATTGGCCTGCTTGTGTGATCCCTTCTAGCGCTTTTTCCATCCTCACCATGCACAGAGCGAATAACAGTGGAGACAAAGGACATTCTCGCCTCAGCCACTGCTTCTGCCAACCATACTAGATCAATCGCCGCCATTAATACGCTATCACGAGACAAGGTGAAAGGTGACCAATCCCGGAAGCCGTGAAAAACCAAGTTGAGTGCAAAAAGCATCGAGTTCAAAGAGAAGGCAATGTATTTCGATTTCTAGCTCTTACGAAAATGCAGAAGGAATAGTCAGGCTTTTTTTTTTGAATTTATAGCATAGAAGTTATTTTGTTACGTTACTCGTTACAGCAAAACCAATTTACCTATTTTGAATTCATTACTACTGATTTTGTTTACAACGCACACGAAGGAAAAGAAATAAATCAGGCATCTGAAAGTGTGCTACGAGTAACCATATGATAGGTAAAAACACTTCATAATACCCTTTTTTTTTAGTCTCAATTCCCACAAACTGAAGAGCACAACAAACTACTCACTGCTTACATGGAAACGCTATGTCTGTGTGCGGAACCATAATTTTTAGCGCATACCAGAATGCGCCGATTATAACATCCTTCCGGCATGAATCTAACTCGGAAAGAGGCCCTTTCGTGCTTCCCTCATCGCCACCCGAAAGAGAAAGATAGAAGACGAGCAGAGGAAAGCGCTGCGCTGTCACGCCATTCGAAAAACAGCACTTGCTATCCTCAGACACCTGGAAGCGCGGTCATAATGATACTCCCTCATTTCTTTCTTTGGGGGGTGACAAGCACAGGGACGGTTATTGTCGAGCTACGAGGCGCCTGTGGTCGTTGCGTTCTTCTTGTGTATAATGCGCGTGAGAAGATTCCTAATGGGAGCTTGATGAGCGACGTGCGATACCTCGCAGAAATGGCGGTCCTCGGACGTGACTGGCCTGGAAAGGAGGAGCTCGCTTCGCGGCCTCGCTCGAAGGTCTGGAGGAAGCTGACCGACAGGCCAGTGGCGATGCGTCGCAAGAAGGCAACTCGGGCCGGGACCAGAACCCTTCTTTGTTTGGAAAACTGTTCCTTACTCGCAAGTGTGAAGGTATCGTCTTGTCTCATATAAAAGAAGCTGCAGAAATGCTCGCATATGAATATTGCACGGATACAGATAATACTGTCTTATGTTCGCTATTTATCTGTCTCGTATTGCTAAATATGTGCGAACATCTCTTTCGAGGACGGGCGAAGTTACGAAGGCTTCACTGAGCTGAAAGTAACGACTTTCACGCAAAAAACAAAAAAGCCCCTTTCATCAGCTTTAAAGCCTACGCATTATCGCCACAGAAGCACCACTTGTCATCAACGCTATGATGATAACTGACACATGACCAAACACGAATCTATTACAGTGACGACGGTGTGAGCTTGTTCTTTTGCAGCTCAATCAACGCTTCCCCTGCAAACAACACTGTTCTATTGGTAAAACCATGACGCGTGTATCATGCAGTCAAAGAAAAATTAACTGGTAGCCTAGTTAACGATTTTGCCGACATAGGGTTGTTGTGTACCGTCATCTCAGTGGCGCCTCCCAACAAGGAATTCTAGAAATCAAGTCTGATGTCAAATAAATGTGCCTTAGATACTGAATGACTCGAAGCAAAATATCTTTATTGCGGGAGCGCATAGGCTAAAACTTATTAGCGATCGATGTCTGAGGCATATCAACTCAGTTCGTCGTTGTCACTCAAGAGATCAGCCAGCCTGCCTCGAGTCAACATGTTATCTAGGAAGGTCTGACCACCTACACGCATAAACACAAATACGAAAAAATATTGGCAATTTCTTAATTCGCATTAATATAAAATACCTACATATTCGCATAACACACTCGATTTCTTAAGATTTACCTTCTGTCAGTCTTTCAGCGACCACTACAATTTTTAAACATGATTTCGCTCGTTCCAAATCTGTTATCTCGCGCGCCTCACCAAAGGTTTCCTCCTCTCTCACACACGGGGATCTTCCTCCTGTACTAAGTAACCGAGGTACGAGCACACTGTTCTTGTTAATTACTCGACGTCACAGAACGAGCACGGGGTTCGCAGGTCGGTTACCGGCCCCCAGCATGTTCCTTGGGGAGTCTTGGAGTAGAATTATTAATTAATACATTATTTCACAGGGTCGCTTACGCATTCCTGGTTCTCAAAAAGCTTCCTGCCCCTCCCCTGCTTTTGCATTGCCTCCATGATCGGCACACATTTCACCAAGTGACGATGTCATATTGACGTCATCGTGTGACGTTATGATAAAGCCACATATTTTGATGATTTGTGACTTAACGATGGTGTCATGTGGTGACGTCATCGCGCCATGATGATTTCTGCAACACTCGCGTTGAGGCAGCCGACACCGTTGACTCCGACTGTCAGTTATCGCGTTTATTGAGGCGTCTAAAGCTTTAAGCCCTAACAAATTATCTGGGACGGGCATCGAGTTGGCTTTCGCGGCTTGAAACACTTGCATCTGCGTTTTGTGCTTGTTCGGATAGCAGAACATCTAGGGGAAGCAAAAGCGAAATTTGATACTAAATTGCAGAGCGTAGAAAAACGCCAGGTCTGCGCACACCTCGCAGCGCAGTGACTGCGAAAGATGAAAGAGCGGCCCCTACAGAGCCTTTTGTAAATTCTATTGGAGCAACTAATACTATAGTTGCTCTAATACGCCGTAATCATAAATCTTGCCAGGTTCGGAAGCACCCACTACGCCATTTTTAGTTGTTCTTTGGACAAGCAAGAAGGGGGAGGAGGATTGAAAGAGGAACGACAGGGAGGAAAGTACCTGTTATAGATGTGTAATGCATCGCGCGCACAATATTGGTGCAGTGGCTGATGTCAATGAAGAATTGCGGCTGAAGCATTTGTAATGGGTTGGAAGTTTTATACAAATAACTAGTAACGTATTTCGCATTGCGTGATGCCCGGTACTTATTTAACTCTTATATGACGCTATGTTACAGATCCTATAACGTGATTCTTTGACAACTGATACAAGTGGACTTGCGTTGTAGCCATTATGCCATAATCATCACAATTTTTTAAAGCAACGAAACGTCCTTCTGCGGAGACGCGTGGCACCGGTGGTACATCTGTAAGGAATCACGTGCTCTTTGCTGATGGTGTGAATGATGACGACAAATAATTATGGCTTTTTGCCTTTTGTAATTGGTTGGAAACAATCATTGACCCACCTGTTACAATATTCGCATTTTGCGACGCCTGGTGTTGTTACATAGTTCGCATTGTGAGAAATCTCGTTATTAATTTACTCTCCTACCACGCTTTATTAGGCAGGTAACAAACACACTTCCCTTCCTTACGTTAAGCCTTCATACATTGCGTCTTTTTGCGAACGAGATTTTAAGCACCGGTATAGCTTTCTAGTAGAATAAACTCGGTTGCAACGCCAAGGGTCCAGGTACAATTCTCGTTTTATCGGAAGTATTTTTTAGCTTCTTTTTACTCCGCGCAATGGTCATTACTGACACCAGACGCGGCGGTGGTGGTGGATCATGAAGGCACCAAAAAAAAAAAAAAACTGCCCTTGTTGTTGTTTCATGACAGTTTTCACTGTAAAGAAAAAATCACGCATGCTCATGCGAATTGCTTCACAGCACCCCTGAGAAAAGCTGCCCGAAGAGCCTCGAACTGGCTGCAACGTCGGAAGGAAACAGGTGCCTCTGAGAAATATTGGAAAGCTTCACGTCCTTTCCTTCGAGGCTCCCGCTGCTCTTTCGTTCGGCCAACAGACGAAAACAAATCGGCTCACACAGTTCCCACGGGTCCCGTGAGGCAGGCGTCTTTTCTGATTCAGGCGCCCTCTCGTGCGCGCTGTTTGGCCGAAAATGAAACAACGTAACACCCGACAGAAGGAACCAGGAGGAGCTACAGGCGTCACACACGGCGAACAAACAGAGCCACGAGATCAGGAAGAAAATACTGTGATATCTGTTGTCGCGCTCCTTCGGTTTGTACAAGAAGAAAACTGTTGTCCTGGGTCAAGATTTACAAGTTGTGAACAACACTGGAAATGTATTGTAGGGAACATAAAGCACAATTGTACTTTCTCAGCACACATTCTCAAGCAGGGCCATTCTTAGTCACACTTTTCATTGCAATTCAGAAGTTTATGAGCAGCCAAAATTTTTCTTTTGATTATCCAAAAAACGATGGCAGTAGACATTTTTGGTACACCAGTGTTACCAAGATATTCTCGGGATAATTTTAAGGCAAAAGCCTTAGGTGCGTATAAAAAAACGCGAAAACTGACAGTCGGTGTCCGAGCAGGCCGTGTAAGCAAGGGTGATGCGAGAAAACTGAAGGCTCACGGACGTAACAATGTGAAGTCATCATTGTATCACTTTGACGTCACAATCACATCAGTCATTCTCTCTCTCTCTGTATCTCTCTCTCTCTCTCTCTATATATATATATATATATGTATATATATATATATATATATATATATATATATATATATATATATATATATGATTGGAACCCAAGAGAGACAATGGAGGCCTTCATCGACAGAGAAGGCGAAATGTGCATAAACCATCTGTCTGTTGCCCTTAGGCCGCGTTCACACTGGGCATTCCGGCCGCCGAAAGTGCTCCGAATCCGGTTCGGCGGCGGCGAGATCCGCCGAAAGGGCCCTCTCCGCACCGATCGCTCTCGGACCGATTTTTGCGGCGTCTGCCGCCGAATCGGTCACCGCGGACCAATAGGAGCGCTAGTCAAGGAATTTTGAAAAAATGCCGCCATATCCACGAAGTGAATGATGATGAGTGGGCGAAGCTCTGGAGGTAAACCTGGTAAACCATGAATCCTCCGTACATTTTGCCCACTCGATTTTATTGCAACGCTCCCCCTAGCGTACGTCGCCGCACTATATCGAACGATGACACGCGCCATATGTGGCATCATTCCTATTTTATAACACCTCGCATCTTTCATAATCAACTACACGTACCGCCGTCTAGTTTATAACATCTTGCATCTTTTGGACGGGCGGACGGACGGACGGACGGACGGACGGACGGACGGACGGACGGACGGACGGACGGATGTATGGACGGACGGACGGATGGACGGATGGACGGACGGACGGACGGACGGATGGATGGATGGATGGGTGGATGGATGGATGGATGGATGGATGGACGGATGGACGGATGGATATGGCTGTACCCTTTAGATCGGGCGGTGGCTAGCGTAATACTTCGAACTGAACGAGAGGTGGCTACATACAGGGGACGCACAGCCCACGCCTTAAGGAGCTTCGCTCCTAAAATGGCGGCCAAGCCCTACTCACTTGTTATGCCGCAGTGCACGTAACTAAATGTTGAAACCAGCGGGAGTTTAACCTACTCTGTGCCTACTTCGCCTCCGTATTTCGTGAAAGAGGTGACCGAGCTTGCTGTTGGCGTGACCGAGCTTGTTGCGGTCTTGCAGAGCAAAACGAACCCACCAACGCCGCTGGCGTCGGTGGTTTTTCTGCTCTTCGTGCATTACAAGACAGCCACTTGCCAGCAAAGTAAGCAGTACTGTCTTTTCTTGCTTCTTGCGTACGAGAATCATCGAAGTATACACCACCGGATATCGTAGTAGCGTTTCCAAGCCGCGACAACAACCGGGTGACAGCGCATTCATCCCGCGTTCGCCCCGTAATAGTGGCATATTCGGCGGCGCGGGGTGCGTCCAATGCGAACGACGCTGCGTTTCGGCGGCAGATGAATTTCGGTCGCTGTTGAAAGCGGATGTTTCAGTGTGAACTAGGCATTAGTGAACAGGAAGTGCAATTTCTAAAGTGTCAGTTATCTTAGGATGCCTCACACGTTTTTTTTTTTTGTTAGTGTGACCTGTTGTGTAGATAGGTCTTTTTGGTTTTTTTACGCACGTCCATGGATGCTCCACTTGTCCTGAAAAAGTGTTATCACGTGAATGGCTCTGTTGCACGTGCGCAGTTGCTTTGTCGAAGTGGGTTGACCTGTGCATATATTCGTGCCTTTCCTTTCATAAACTTTAGTTGAGAGTCAGCGTTCGTGTTGTCTTGTACTTCGTCTGCGTCCTTCTCGCGCTGTGAGTTATCGAAAATGAACTATTACCAACCTGCCCAGATTTCTCTTCTAGAACTAGTTGGTTTTTTAGGTCCACTAATAACAAAGCGCACGGGCATACTTAATAACCACTAAAGAAAGCTACACAATCGCGACAAAAAGGCACGAGTGGATGATTGAGTCTACGAGTGCTGCCGAAAGACGTGTTTAGTTGGTCTGCGAGTGGCGGCGTCAAAGCCCACGAGAAAAAAAAAATCGTCACGTAAGAACCTAGCTCCGGACCACGAGAGTATGAAGGAGTTTTTCATTATTACTTTTGCCTCTGAAGTGTGAGAATATCCGTTCCGAAGTGAATATTGCCAAAGAACGGCAAAACAAAAGTAAGCCGCTGCTATTACCGACTCCATGGTCACGAAACAAGGTTATTCTAGCATAACCTACGACACACAAAAGTCTTTTAAAGAGACAAGAGCACTGTTGCGTTTTCTCAAAAACACCGGCCTCTCTCATAGTTTGTGATGTGAATCGCGACGGCCCATTCAGCAATTTTTTCTCCTCCTCTATAACTCCCACCTCCCTCTAATCTCTACCTTTTTCCTCTCTTTCTTCTTTCTCATCTTTTTTGTCCTGTTCCTTAATCCCCCAGTGTATACGATAACCAACCGGATGTCGTTCTGGTTAACCTCCCTGCCTTCTCCCTTTTGTTGCTTTCTTCTTCCCCTTCCCCTGTGCGGGGTAGCCTACCGGGGCTCAGCCCTGGTTAACCTCCCTGCCTTCCTCCTTATTCCCTCTCTCTTTTAAAGCGGAAGGTGGTATCATATTCACGTGACGTCCTCTGGCTGTGCACGTGGTGAGCTCGGCCGCTAAGAAAAACTTTAAACGATTTTCAGCCCCGACACTGTGTACGTGTTTACTTTTAGCTAATTTGGCCCACATTAAGTGTTTCTGGTGGCAGTCATTGAGACATATATTATTACCTCTTTATGAAGTCCTGCCAAAAAACAACAATGACATTGTTGCTCAAAGTAAAATAATACTAACCCCAGACGCCTATCGTCGTCGTAACAAAATAGTGGTTGGAGTTTAACGTCCCAAAACCACAATACGACTATGAAGGGCGCCGCAGTAGAGGGCTCCGGAAATTCGGACCACCTGGGGTTCTTCTGCCTGCACCTAAGTCTAAGTATACGACTATCGAGCATTTTCACCGACATCGAAAATGCGGCTGCCTCGGCCAGGATTTGATCAATTCCTCGCCCTTCGGCTCAGCAGTTCAGTGCCATAACCACCAGACCACCGTGGGAGATATTACACAACAACCACCTTTCGGCGATTTTATTTTCCAGCCATTATCAGGCTGAAAAATACGCTTATAAATTTATCACATAATACGCTTATAAATTTGCAACCTAAAAGCGGACACAATCGATGTGATTGGTCAAGCCACATGCAATTTGTCTGTGAGCTTGGTGGGTGTTGTCATAAGATGAAGTAGAAAGGAGCAGCTTTTTTTGTTGTTGTTTTGAGGAGGGCAATTGTTTATCCACTTATTTTTTATTTCTGTCACTTTTCCCGCCATCTTCTTTCGGCCTATTTTTTTTTACATAATGCTGCATTTTATTGACGTTAGAATCCGCATGAAACAGTGAGTAAGCACGACTTTACGGAAACATAAGAAAAAGATAAAAAAAACAGACAAACACACACCGCTGTTTTATCTGCGCTCCTGTCAAGACGCGTTTGCGCACTCTGTCATGGATAGCAACCAACTGTCTCGCCAAAGTGTTTCAGTCAATATAAAATGTTTCTTTTAAAGTCATCAACGTTAGTTCCCGTTCACTCTCTTTCATGTGAATGCTGTCGTCCCTCGCCACAATCTTCCGTAAAATTTCTTCATTTTCTTTGATACCGCGTTGGCAGCCAGCATGTAGAAAGAACACAAAGCAAAAAGAAACATAACGTTCGTGTCATCTCCTAAGAGTGCAAAGAAGAATCGGTGAATTCACAGTGAGTATAAAAGCACAACGCGTGGAAAAAAGGAAGACATAAAATGTTGCAAGTCGATTAAGCATCAAGGCAGGACGGAAGAAACTACAGTGTAGAAGGCTGCCAATTAGAGCGTAAATGTTCGTTCTTGATACGGTTTGTTAGACGGGCACTTCAGAAACAATCTAGTTTAGATTAATCATGGCACAAACATTTCAAGCCGAAGCGAAAGCGGCGACAGGCCTCGTGTTCTGTACAGAGGAAGAATTCTCAGTTTGAAAATACCTTCCTTTTCGTGTTTCTCATCTGAAAACACTGAACGACACAGAGAGGAAGCAATAGAATGGCAATGCAATAGAATGACCATTGTCGTCCGTGAACGTATTGACTGGTAGCAATTATTCGCAAACGTAGGAGCGAGTCTGCAAATTGAAAAAGAAAAGACGACTTCGCGATGTAGATCGTGGAACGATTGGTGTGCAAAGGCAAAGCACGGGCTAAATTGGAATCGAATGACCAGAATAAGGGAGGAACCTTTGAAAAAAAATTAATCTCGAGAAACTCTGCGCTGATAGTAGTTACGATGAGGGGAGCAGGTTATTGGAATCCCGAATTTCGCTAGTCTGGCTTGTGCGTTTCTGTATTACCCTGTTTAACGTTTGTGGCGAAGAGTGCTTGCAAGGTTGTATGCAATGATTTTGAATGGAAACTTAGTTATAGAATATAATATTCGCTATCGAATAACATAACAACATGAAGAAATCATCAGTGGTTCCATGCAGTAACGGTAACCATGAAAAGAAGAATGCTGTCCGTGGTGGTAAATAAAACATTTATGGAAATTCGAAGGAAGTCTACATTCGAACGCCGTACACGTCACCGCGAGAAGCCCAAAAACTTGGCTCCGAAATCTCTGCACTACTAATGCGCAGGACATGTAGAAACGTATATAAAAACCTCGAAGATAATAACAACATGAAATACGTCAAAAGCAAGATTATGCTCATTTTCATAGCATGAAAACTGAGCGAGCATGAGCTTTGTAGCCTTGGATGCTTCTCCACATCATCACCCTCCATCCTTGTTTCTTTCCCCCTTCTCTTACATCCTGTGTAGAGTAGCAGACTATGGCCTACTGGCTCGGGTTGATAACTCTGTCTTCTAACAAATTATCTCTCTCTTTCTCTCTCTCTCAACTTTGGTTATACATTTCGTATTATCTTAAGTCACGAATTGCACAGGTGCCCACGACACCTGAGTAATTTGTCAACACCTACTTACTTGAATGACGTGGTTACGCCAAGGTTTCTCATTTGCGAGAGAGAGAGAACTCTCTATTGAAATGCAGAGAATTTAGCCGGCATGACTTGCTACTCTGCGTGGGGAAGGGGATTGAGGATCGAAAGTACGAATAGGAAGAGAGACAGATAAAAAAAGACAAATTGTAAATATAGATGATAGAATAAAAAGAAAAGAAAGGAAACATCTTTTACCATTGAATGAGGACGTGCGTTATTAGTTTTTTCGTGGTCTCAAGCTACAGCTCCAGCTTCTCTAGCTGACCGATGCTGTTTAAGTACGCAAACAAAAGTTTCATAGCACGCCTCTTTAAAGTGGGGCAGGCTAAAGGTCCAAATCTACAGTCAAGGGAGAAAGTTCTCTCGGTTATAGAATGCATGTAATGTTCATAAGGCGCACGCTCCTCAGCATACGCTCTACCCTCAAGCAATATATGTTTTACAGATTCGATGGAGCCACAGTTGTTGCAGTGTGGTCTCGCTGACTGACCGAAGCGGTACCGTACGCTGTTAACATAAGCACTGTTTAGACGTAGACGATGGTATAGCGTTTCAAGATGGCTAGGAATTTCGAATGAGAGTCTTGTTCTCAGATAGGGGTCGATTGAGTGAAGGAAGGCATAATGATGTGTCAGAAGGTTCCAGCGTCTCTTATTTTCTTCAATCGCAAGTCGTTTGGCCATCTGAGCTGCATCTAATTTAGTGAAATAAGTTCGTCTGTAATTGTGGTGTCAAAAACCTTTCCGTGCTGCTTCATCTGCTTTTTGTTGGCGGAAATGCCCCGATGATCCGGTATCCAGTAAAATGCGATAGAGTTCCCTTCGATAACTGCCAGGTGATGTAGGTATGTTATGTCGAATGAAACGGGGTGATAATTCGTTTTCTTTAGGAGGTTGAACAATATCTGTAGTGCTCCCTTGGAGTCGGTGAAAATTACCCATCGGTCCGACGTTTGGCGTAAGATGTAAACGACAGCTTCTTTGATGCCATAAAGTTCTGCTGCTGTCGAGGATGTCTTCCGTTGCAGTCGACAGGATAGCATTTGTCTTGTAGAAGGGATATAAAGTCCATAAGCGGAAGTCTCCGGGGTGGTTGAGGCGTCGGTGTAAATGTGCGAGTGCTGAGCATAGTTCTTGGCTAAAAAGAGGGGAGTAGTCTGCATCAGCGCGGCCTGTGACATTCGTCTCTTTGCCTCATTGATTCCAGGTACAGCTTTTTTTTTATAGTTAGAGGTGAAAGTGTCCAGAGAGGAAATGTAGCAGGCATTATTTTTGTGACTGATTTACAGGGGAGAGTGGAAGCATTTGCACAGTTTAGCCGAATGAAGAATTGCTGTGCGTTAGGTGAACTCGGTACAGGAAATGCTTTTTACCTTGTAATATATGTCGAAGGTGAGTACGAATAGTTTCTTGGATAGAAATGACATCCAGTGGGCGACATTCTTCTTCCGCTACACTTCCCAATGCTGATGAGCTCTGCGAGAGCCCTAGACATATTCGTAGGCAGCTGTTGCGTGCGACTTCCAAAATTCTCTTATTTGCTGGGGATAATCTGTGAAGCACCGGTAGACAATAGCGTAGTGTTACTTCAATGCATGCTTTCTGAAGCAGTACCATTGAGCGGCAACTACATCCCCATTGTGTTCCAGTCATGACTTAGAAGAGTTCAGTTGCTGTTACTATTCCAGTTCGAAGTTTCTTCACCTGAGGAGACCAGGAAAGATTTCTGTCGATGATGATTCCCAGAAATCTTTGAGACCGTACATAGGTCAGCGGCTGTCCACCGAGGAGTAGTGCATACTTGCTCATTTTCTTTCTCGTGAAAGCAGTAGCTGTGAAGCAATACTTTTTTGCAGACCAGTTGGTTCATACTTGAAAAATTGAATATCTGCACAAACTTGAAGAAAAAAACAGGGGGGACTGCGCTCTTTCCTGTCTCCCTTGTTTTTTCTTTAAGTTTGTGCAGCAATTCAATTTTTCAAATTTTGCAGTAGCTGTGCTTTTTTTTTTTTTGGTGAAATGTGCATGCCTCGGGGCGCTAGATATGTGGAGATGTTCTGTAAAGCTTTTTGAAGTAGCTGTTTGGTGATGTAACGTGACCTTTAAGCGCTCCAGATGCAGGTGTCATCAGCGTAAATCGTGAATGTGCACTACTCGAGGAAGTCATTTCGTTATGTGTATTAGGGTAAGGTTGAAAAGGAGCGGGCTGAGCACGGCACCCTGGGGTACACCCTTCTCTGCTGTATAGAACTGTGTGGGACCATTTGGAGTGCTCATATATATTTTTCGCTCTTCTAGATAGTTCTCAATCCATTTGTATATATTTCTCCTAGGCCAAGATCTTTCATGGTTGCGAGAACGGCATGGTGAAAGACTGAGTCGAAAGCTGCCTTGATGTCAAGGAATACGGCTGTCGGAATTCGACCTGCGGAAAGCTCCTTTTCAAGGGAAGAAACAAGTCAGATGTCATTGTCGATAGCCGACCTGCCTTGGCGGAACCCATTCATTTCTTGCGAAAATTCGTTGCGGCTTTCTAGGAACCATGTCAATCATTTGTGAATCATTCGCTTCATGAGTTTGCCAACGTAACTCAGTAGGGCGACAGGCCCGAAAGAGGTGTAGCTCGTTGGCTGCTTAGCAGGTTTCAAAATGAGCACTATTTTCGCCAGCTTCCACTCAGCGGGGACCACTCCAGACATCCACGAGGAATTATAATATTCTAGGATTCGTAGGCTGGACGCATGGGGTAGCTTTGCAATGGCTTCATATGTTACTTCGTCATGGCCAGGTGATGTGCGCCTGTTTGACTCTCCAATAGCAGTGTTCAGTTCCTCAATTGTAAAGGGTATGTCTAGCGCTGGCACTGCCACCCGTGAGTTGCCAGGATCGTTACTTGAAGATGAGGTCCAAAGCGTGGAATTTGTTGATAGTAGTGCGCAATATTCTTCTGAAAGGTCTTTGAGGGATTTTCGTTCGTGCAGGGAGAGTACGGCGAAAGGTTGAAGCTGATGGAGTGGCATGCGCATGCCTCTAAAAACCAACCAGATTTTGGACACAGGTTGGCGAACATCTAATGTTGAGCAAACATCACGCCATCTTTGCCAGCTATGTTTATACGGATAGCGCCGAATATAACACTGTGTCCGTCGGCAGGCTCGGAGGTCTTCTAAACGCTTTGTGCGCAGAACGTTCCGTTCAGCTCACCTGCGAATAACACACAGTCTTTCAAACTCCTCATTATTGGACGGAAATTTGTTGTATTTAGTAGAAACGTGTGTGCATTCTTTTCGGCAATGAGCCATCGTAGCGAGTAATTCATCATCCTTTGTAGCGGCAGTGATTCCCTTTCCTACTGCGTTTTTGTACGCATTCCAATCCGTGGATCTCATGATGGTTCTCTTTGATGTCATATTTGCACTAGCAGCTCATATCATGATTAGGTAGTGACCACTCCCACGCGTTTCCAAGTCGGTGCACCAGTCAAAGTTGCAAGCGACTTAACTTGTTACGAAGGTCACGTTCATGCTGCTGGTAGTCATGGTGCTTCGTAAAAAGGTGATGCTGCCGTCATATAGAGGTTCGATTGATTCTTTTGAGAGCAGCTCTGCAAGATTAGCTCCTCAAGAACAAGTGTGTGAGCTGTCCCAAATTTTATTGTGGGCATCGAAGTCTCCACAAATGATGTGTGGGGAAAGTGTCCTTGAAATCACGTTTCCAAGCCTTGAAGCGTCAAAAGGCCTGCCTGGTTCCAGGTATGCTCCGATGAGAGTGTATTCCTGTTTACCTATTATTGTTATGGCACACACATATTCGTTGTCGCAGTGGGGCGCGATGTCGATCGCAGAGGCTCGACTGTCTTCACGAAAGCCAATGAGTAATCTGCTGATACCGTCAGGTCGCTTTGAGTAATGAAAATGGTATCCGTTCATTCTAAAATTTGGGTCGGCGCGTGATTCGGAAATGACGATGAATGGGAATCGGTATTCTCGCACCAGTCGCCGGAAGTCTGAGAGCTTCGAGTGAAGGCCGCGAGCGTTCCACTGGAATATGGTGCATGTGCGAAAGATTTTGAATGGTCAGTTCTGGTGAAGATGTCGATGGGGAAGCCATGATTACTACTGCGAGGGAGAACGCACCTGCGGAGCGTAAGACGTCGACACCAACTGCTCCATGTAAGAATTGCTTCTACCTCTGGGATATTTCTTGACGAAGGATTTGCGTGCACAAGGGCTTTAGGAGCTGCGAACAGCATCGGAATCAGTATGCGTGTGAAATCTTGGTCTATGTTTCCGTGTTGTTGCCCTTCGCAGATCCCCCTGCCGTGTTGCGGTGGCGGAGACTGGTTACGACTGTACTCGACCAATGAATCTTGTGAGACGCTTTGTGGTGTTTTTGAAAGATGCGATGTGACAGTCGGCTTCCCACGTTTCTTTTTCGTCACATCAGCTTACGTGTCACCAGGTGCCTTCGGCTTTGTGATAATCTTTCCTGGGAGAAGTCTTTCATATTCGTGAATACAACTTCTGGGTTAGGCGGTAGATCATTGCGCCTTGGTGGTTTCCCTCGTGCTTGCTCCGACGAGCGTGCAAGTGTAGCAGCCTTCTTTTAAACGCACCCTCCATACTAAGCAGGGTGGGGACCACCGCAGTTAGCACATTTAGGTTGTGCTATTGAGGTCCACTCTTTGTGCGAATGAGGACCAGCACAGACTTTGCAGCGCACCGGGCCATTGCAATGTCTCGATATATGACCATGCCAGAGGCATGGTTATATATCGAGACGTTGCAATGTGTGCCGTGGGCTCTTTGCGCCATCTCGCATAAATAGCCCTTGTCCAGCCTGATCGAGAATGTATGCGTGGTGGCCGAGTGGCTAAACGGACTGCGTGAACAGTCATAGGTTCGAATCCCCCGTTCCTTGGAGCCGAAGGCTTTGTTGCAATAGCAATGATAAGGACACGTGGCGGGTTCTCCTGGTTCGGCTTACCTGGTCTGGTTAACTTCTGTGCCTTTTTTTTTCTCTGCCATTTTTTTCTTCTTGGTGGTTTTTCGCCGTTGGCGTTGTTGTAGCTGTCATAATCCACATTTTCGTGTCCTGGTTCAGAAAAAAAAATATTTCAGAACAAATATTTTCAGAAGATCATGACCGGGGATCGACCATGTGACGCCACTGTCATTGCGCCCCGCGTTCAATGATTCGGCCACGGAGCGCACGTCTTTCCGCATACACATGGCGAGCTATTTATATCCACCATTTACAGCTGGCGGTACGCTGAGTTCAGGGCTCTTTCAGAGCGTTATCCTGTTCACCCGTGAGATGGCGCGAAGGGCCCACTTTAAGGGTTACCGCTGCGTCTCTTTCTCGCCGGAGTTGCAATGCGCACACGCCTTCTGCCTGTACCACCCAACATTTGCCCTGCAGGGTGTGCGCGGCCATGCGCACTCGCTTATAACGTGAGGGAGTGGTTTGTGCATACGTCATGTGATTTCACCGCAAAGCTTGCGTTGAAGTTACAGAGCGCACGAAAATCACGTAACTCGATGCAGCGGCCAAATTTGCGAAAGGATGAGCTGATGGCCAGAAGAAGCAAAGCAAAGGTTAGTTGCTTGCGCATAGCCACCACTTGTAGCGCATAGCTTAAAAATGAAGAACTGCGTCAGTGTTTAGTTCACGATCGTCCTGTGTATATATGTGCGTTGTTTTTATGACGAACAGTGCGCTGCAAGTGTGAAGCTGCTTGCCATTCTTCGCATGACATTCCGTTTTATTGCTATTACATTTAATGCTTCCCCTTCGTAGGGAAGTTGTCTTTGTTTAGGGAAATCGATGCCAAGATGGCGAAGGGATGTTGAGGGCCACGAAAGCTCGCGATTAGGTGGTCGCCGAAGGCGACTGAGTAATGCTCATCCTGGGCTCAATTCGCCAAATCGGCAAAGCTTTGAGGAGACAACTTCGACAAGACCCACCTTGGACACATAAGGATGTCGACTGTGAGGTGACAATTCCACGGATTCACAGCAATCGTTCCACAGCCACAGCAGAAGTACGTTCTTTGGTACTTGAATACATTGAAGAAAAGCACGCCGATCATTTGAAACATTTCACCGATGGATCGGTCGACATAGTGCGCGGAGCAAGCGCTGCAGCGTTTGTGATCCCGTCTCTAAAGGCGTGCTGGGCATCGTGACTCGAGTGCGTTGTTTCGTCGACAGAATGTGAAAGCGTGGCAATTTAGGCAGCCCTGAAGAAACTGAAGTTTTGTAGGGAGCAACAAGTCATGCTGTTTTCGGACAGTAAGCCCGCTTTGCAGCGGCTAAAACATGGATTGGTTTTGGATCGATGCACTCAAAGGTCACTGCGAATCCTTAAAGACCTGCATGGCGTTGGTTCAAACATTAAGTTTCAATTGATTCCATCACATGTGGGTCCACAATTGGGTCCATTCCATCACATGTGGGTGCATCACATGTGGGACTTGCCCGGAATGCTCTGGAGCTTACACCAACGAAGAAGGCTCCCAAAGACAATCAGCGTACTTTACGAGAAGCTGACAATAAGCATTGTCAATCGTTATGGCTAACGCCTCACCACCCATGTGTGACAAAACGGCTATCAAGGAAATAGGCCTGGTTGCTTCATCGCATCCGAACTGAACAAGCACGTACACCTGCTTGACTGCACTAGATCAGACTCTCCGCGACGCCCTTCTACCCTAAGTGCAAGGAAAATGGTGATACAGAACACTATAAAGTCGATCTTGGGACCCTTCAACGCAAAAATGTTTAACTGTCTGGGCTGGGCAGAACTGGGGTGGGCTGGCTGGCTGGCTGGCTGGCTGGCTGGCCGGCTGGCTGGTTTGTCTGTTTGTCCACTCTTAACAGCGTCGGGTACTTGAAACGGTCGAAACCATCCGCAGCGCCCACCAATGTTGCTCAAGATTCAGCGTTCATTGTGCAATTGTCGATTAAAAATCAATTATTGTGCATGTCTGGGGCACCATAACAACACGTGTATAATCTGCATTAGCGCCTTTTACTAAAACAGACATACATAAAAAAATTGAAGGACCATAGCGCTTATCACGCTGCGCTGACCATGCAACGCTTGCACGAAAAGGAGAGTGTTTCCAACGCTTTGCAAAAACAAGACGGTGTTGGCACCTACCCGTCGCCTTGAGTTCTACACCTTATCACTTCTGGGACAGAGCCAAGTGCTTTGTTTTCGAAGAAAACTGCCAGATAGCGCTCATGTCTCACGTGTGACGTGACTTTATGTGCTCGGTCACCTCCGCTGCACGCTTGAGGCCCTCTAACGCAGCACCTCCGAAATTCCATTAACCGATTTTCTCGCGCAGAACATCAAATAAATGTTTTGTTCACTCTCTCCACACACACAAGACTTTCGTCTTTCGACGACATTTGCAGATTAAATGCAGATACGGTGCCAAAATTTTCCTTATGTGTCGTGAGCTTAAGAAGGAACGGTAGGTTTATTAGAGGAACTGCAACGTTTAGGCACGCCATGTGACAACGTGACTGATATTGTGTTTCCGCGTGGTCATTCGATCTTCAGAAAACAGGTGTCGCGACTTCTTTTGAAATTTTTCAATGCTACAGAACTTGCATGTGACTGGTGATAATGGACAATTATGTTTGGGGTATAGTGCAACAAAATAGAGTACCGGCACAATGCTGCATGTGGAATAGCACAGAGGCCGCCGTCTTATGAAGGCTTACGTCGCGTTATGCACAATTTTTATTCTAAGAGCCTGCTTGTGCTTAGTTAAAAATCAAAGACCATTAGCTACAATTAGCAAACAGAAAACCGGGCGGGGCAATCGCCTGCAAATTAGGCAAGGTTAGTCCGCCGGCTACCTACATCATCCTAACCAAACCTAACCTGACCTTTGTGGCGAAGTTGTTACTATTTCTATTTCTTTATTTTCGTCTCACTAGAGTTTTCGCTCGCAGACAAAGCAAATTTTAAATGCGAAGCATTTATTAACAAATTTGAGTGACTTCGAGCGTATCTATCTATCTATCTATCTATCTATCTATCTATCTATCTATCTATCTATCTATCTATCTATCTATCTATCTATCTATCTATCTATCTATCTATCTATCTGTCTGTCTGTCTATCTATTTATCTGTATATCTATCTAGCCGCCTACGACATTTAGCTCTCCTGGCCGTTTCGATAATGATATCGATATCAAACTTGGTATGGCATAACATGACTGTATGAAGAACATGTTTGACTAGTCATAATTAAAAAATCATGAAACGTATGTCATGAATCTCATTATTTACTTTTCATAGTCCTGCAGCTCTTGCGGTGGTTTTGTTCACATGGAATGTGTCAAAACTGGTATGGAATGGCATGATTGCATGTAGAACACAAGTGTCAGATCCTAACATGAAAATCATGACATGCGTGTCCTGTAACAACGTGACTACATGCCTCGCTCATGATGCGCTCGTGGCTGTTTCGCTAGCGTCACATATACCAAGTTTGGTATTACGGGACGTGAACGGATGACGAAGGTATGATACTGGTGCGCCCCACCGCGGTGGTCTTGTAGCTAAGGTACTCGGCTGCTGACCCGCAGGTCGCGGGTTCAAATCTCGGCTGCGGCGGCTGCATTTCCGATGGAGGCGGAAATGTTGTAGGCCCGTGTACTCAGATTGGGTGCACGTTGAAGAACCCCAGGTGGTCAAAATTTCCGGAGCCCTCCACTACGGCGTCTCTCATAATCATATGGTGGTTTTGGGACGTTAAACACCACAAATCTAATCTAATCTATGATACTGGTGCAAACATGATAAACATGAGATGCGTGTCATGTAACAACATGACTACATGCCACATTGAAGGCGCCAATACATTTCGACGTGACGCGGTGCGCGTTCTCGCCGGCGTTCATTTCGTCGCGTCACGCCGGTGTTGCCACGCCAAGAGCCGGTCCAGCCATATACTCGCAGGCACGCGCCGCGCAGCGCTGCTTTGACGCATGAGCGTTTAAGTGCGTCCGGCGTCCTTCCGTTACGAAAAGTTGGAGACGCAGTGTTTTCTTGGTAACGCATCGGCGCGAAATAGATGACGAAGGTAAACGACACATCCAAACATAATAATGATGACACGGAAGTCCTGTACGGCATCATTTACCTCCATCTCGTAAACTTGTGCTGATTTTAAAGTGACATATCAACAATTCACATTCATGCTTCGCATATTATCGATTCCCACTGTACGTGGGATCTGCTTTTTTTTTTCGCTCTCAATCACGAACACTGACGCGGCCAAAAGCGGGATTCAGTCAAAAGTAGCTCTTTACGCTATCGCGTTAATAATCTCACCGTATACAGGCTCTGCAGAAAATCCACAATGTTCATAAATCAATAAATTTGTCAACTTGCGTTTCGTATGCAAACTCATGACTTAGAGAACATGCAAGAAAACTAAGTCCTCTAATAATCATCAAGGCTTGTCCAGCAGCCTACATGGTGTTTTATTATTCTTTTTTTTTCTGGAGGGTGTCGGCGTTTCTCTATTATTCCTCTTCCGGATACGCACATCTCCTCGGTCCCGCTCTCTGGGAGACATTTCACTCCTTCACGTCACTTCGTCCCTGATCGCAGTGTGTCATTTCACAGTACTCTTCAGACCGACTGATTTAATGTCATCGTCGCTCGCTTATATTTCTTCAGTGGTGGGGTGATGAGGTGATGATTGCTTTTTTTTTAACAGCGAAACTGTTTAATGTTTTTTTTCTTGCACCTTATGTTTTTTTTTTGCAGAAACTGCGCCTAGCTATTGCGTCATTGTGAGCTGCCTAGAAACCAACTGGCACAGCTGCGCCTAGCTATACGAGAACGCTCCGCAACACCGCGCCAAGGCACTATGACCGAACTTGATGCGTCTAGAAATGACCTCACTGCGGTTGCCAAGCAACCGCTGGGTATACATAGATGCATGCTCCCTCATCTAGTCAATCCGTCGTTTCGAGCCGTCATTCTAGTCTATTGCGCACCAATTTGTCACGCCGACTTTGAGAAAACTTCCCAAATTTTTCTTCGCACAATAGGATGAGTGGAGCCGGAGCCGTAGCACCAGGGCGCGCCAATACCATCATAATGTATTTATAGCTCTGTCGCCGTCCTGGCCGTCCCGTCCGGACTTCGCGCCGAGCGCACGTCGCCGAGACATGGCGCGACCGAAGAGCCCCTTCCAGAAGAGGCTGCTCTGCGGGAAGCTCGTCGCATTGCCCCGTGGGATCGAATGCAGTGACTGTGGGCAGACCCGGATTTTAGCGCCCCAAGGGTGTGGGAAAAGTGAGGGCCAGGACACAAGAAAGGTCACTAGATCAGCTGATTTCACTGTCTTCTCCCTATTATATATATATATATATATATATATATATATATATATATATATATATATATATATATATATATAGTCCAGTAGATCCTCCATGAGCGGTCACGACGTGGTTTATTTCGACGTTTCGGCCTAGAGTCTGGCCTTCATCAGGATGAAGGCCAGACTCTAGGCCGAAACGTCGAAATAAACCACGTTGTGACCGCTCACAGAAGATCTACTGGACTATATGCAACGCTACGGCCACTCAACCACCACGCCTACCTATATATATATATATATATATATATATATATATATATATATATATATATATATATATATATATATATATATATAAATATATATATATATATATATATATATATATATATATATATATATATATATATAAATATATATATATATATATATATATATATATATATATATATATATATATATATATATATATATATATATATATATATATATATATATATATATATATATATATATATATATATTCGAGATGTGTGCACAAATTTCTTTTCGATCTGTGCTCTCGGTAGAAGCTGTCGGTTGGCGCAGTGCTTTGGCGATGGCTTCTAAAGGCTAGTAGCGCGAACTTGATGCAAGCGCTGGTTTGTGACGACTCGTGTGAGAGTATACATCATTATTTTGGGGTTACAAGCACTCTGGGCGCAGACAGACACACCTGCAACAATGTCCGCAGCTTCATTCTACGAATGATTGAAGACCTGACTCATAAACGGTAAGTCACCAACGGAGATCAATATGGATCAGTGGTACGCTGGTCTCATGGAAATAACTAGAATGGTCACGTTTTGATGACCAAGCCACCAGTTTCCCTGGTCGCGTGATTATCTAAATATAGAATGATACACGTTACTGCAAAAAAAAAAAGAAAGGGTGTTCAAGGTGCCAACATAGCGAGCATCGCATGCGGAACCGCGAATAGAGTATGCTAAGGACTCCGAAGGCTTGAGGCAGAACCGTGCAAAGTTTTAGGGAGGCGCAGTTGGGCGATATTATGCAAAGTGAATGCAAATCTCGGTTAACATTTAGTCATACGTGTTTCGTTCTTCTTTTTCTTATTTGTTTGGGCACATCAAAGTAGGATTAAATTGTGAAAAATCTGCCCCGCAATCCTTTTCAGCTTGCCACGCTGCTTCCAACGATGTATTTTTTTATCATATTTAGGCGTTGCTCACTTTCATTTTTTTTGCGCCTCCTTCCCCCTTTCCCTCTTCTCAATGCAGTCAATTTTTTATAGATGCTCCTTTTCAGAAAATTGAAGACACGTGCTTTTTCTTTCAGATTTTATTTTAGCTCGCTCACCAGAACGAATAAGTTGCTCGATAATGATTTGCCCGATCGATAGGCGTCACACAATTTCCATTGTTTCTCGCAGTTCGCCATCATCTGCGTTTCCGAGCAGCAGATTCTCAGGCCATCGCACTGCTACGCATATTTCATTTTGATGCATTCGGGTTCCACATGAAAAGACTCCTGGTAACGATCGGCGTAGGCCGTGGAACGATGCCTGAGAAGCTTCGCGATTGCTTGATATCATTCTTTTCAGATTTCACACGGAACTCGAATAGTCCAGTTTGCTCGTGAGCTTACGTGGCCACCAGCGACGACGCATCTAATGGCGCTCATATAAAAGTCGACGTGCTTGAAGGCTCGGCTGGTTATCGACGGCCGACGCTCTGCTCGCTGCTATCAGTGTGCAGCGTGCATTTCTTGTACTTTAACTTAGTGTTTACCGGGAAAAAGTTCGTTCCAATGAAAAGTTTCTTCTTCAAGCCACCGACTCCTGTCTTCGTAAACGTCACGACCCCATGAAAAAAAAATCTTTTCATACAAGTGCGGGAAGCGCAAAGTATGACATTTGGCTGCTTACACCAGAACAGCCAAAAGCTGACATGTACGAACGTGAAGTTTGGACAAAAAAAAAAAAAAACGCGTGCGCAGCTACAGGAGGATAATGCATTTCTTCGCAGTGAAAGAACTCGCCGGCATGCTCTGCTTCAGACTGTCGGTGATTAATTAATGCTCCACACTGCAGCTTGCGGCAATAATCAGTTTTGCGATACTGAATACGGCTCTTCGTTCCCAGTGGCCTGATAGGCTCTGGTGACCTACAAGCATATAGTTTATGTGACTGCCTCCAGACCACCGTGGTTATTGTCAATAGAGGTGGCAGTGTTATGTTGATCCTCAAAGAAAAATACGTTTCTCTAAGCGTCATCCTATACGTTTCGATCAAGCAATTTTCCAGCAACGACACCGATGATTTCATAACATGGAACACACCGTACATTTCACAGGAGTACACGAGCACATTACGAAAAAAATCACAGCATATACACGGAGTGAATATTGTTGAGTGGGGTGAAGTGTCCATTCGTCCATTCATCCAGACCCACGGATGCACGGACAGACGCACAAAAGAAATCACGGACGCACCGACGGACGGACGGGCGGACGCACAGATGGACAGAAGAACGCACAGACAGACAGACGAACGTACGCACGGACGGACTGACGGATGGATGAATAGACAGAAGCATGGACACACGGACGGACGGACAGATGAAAGCACTGGCAGATGTACACACGGACGGACATACAGACGGACGAACAGACGGACGGACAGAAGCACGGACGCAGGAACGGACAGACAGAAGCATGAACAGACAGACGGACAGAGGGATGTTTCACCCCACTCATCATCATTCACTACATGGATATGCTGCGAAAACAACTAACGCCATCTAGTTTTATTATTTCCAAAGATATATACGCACAGTGCCATCTATTGAGCATCTCATAAAATAGTGGTGGTTACATACTACTACTACGTACCTCTCCTCGGTCCCGCTCTCTGAGAGACATCTTCACGTCCCTTCGTACCTGACCGCATTGCGTCATCTCACAGTACTCTTCAGACCGACTGATTCATTACCATCACCGCTCGCTCATATTTCTTCGTTGGTGGGGTGATGAGGTGTCCCTTCGGCGTCTTGTGATGATTGCTTTCTTTTCACCACAGAAACCGTTTAATCTTTTTTTTTTGCACGCAATAGCAAGGCGCAATTTTTGCGAAACACATGGTTTCGCAAAAATTGCGCCTTGCTATTGCGTCATGGTGCGCTGTCTAGCAACCAACCGGCACAGCTGCGTCAAGCTTTACGACAACGCTCCGCAACACCACGCCAAGGCACTATGACCGCAAACTTGATGCGTCTAGAAACGACCTCACTTCGGTTGCCCAGCAACCATCTGGTTTAGATGCATGCTCCCTCAACTAGTCAGTCCGTCGTTTCGAGCCGCCATTCTTGACTATCGCACACCAACTTGTCACGCCGACTTTGAGAAAACTTCCCAAATTTTTCTTCGTACAACGGGATGAGTGGAACCGGAGCCGTAACACCAGGGCACGCCAATACCATCATAATGTATTAATAGCTTGGTCGGCGTCCTGGCCGTCCATAGCCCGTCCCGTCCGGACTTCGCGCCGAGCGCACGTAGCCGAGACATGGCGCCACCGAAGAGGCACTTCCGGAAGAGGCTGCTCTGCGGGAAGCTCGTCGCATTGCCCCGTGGGATCGAATGCAGTGACTGTGGGCAGACCCGGATTTTCGCGCCCCAAGGGTGTGGGAAAAGTGAGGGCGAGGACACAAGAAAGGCCACTAGATCAGCTGATTGCACTGTCTTCTCACTGTTGTGTATATATATATATATATATATATATATATATATATATATATATATATATATATATATATATATATATATATATATATATATATATATATATATATATATATATATATATATATATATATATATATATATATATATATATATTTATATTCAAGATGTGTGCACAAATTTTTTTCTATGTGTGAGCTCTTGGTAGCTCGGTAGAAGCTGTCAGTTGGCGCAGTGCTTTGGCGATGGCTTCTAAAGGCTGGTAGCGCGAACTTGATGCAAGCGCTCGTTTGTGACGATTCATGTGACAGTATACACATTGTTTCGGGGTTACAAGCACTCTGAGCGTAGACAGACACACCTGAAACAATGTCGCAGCTTCATTCTACGAATGAATGAAGACCTGACTCATAAACAGCACGTCACCAACGGAGATCAATATGGACCAGTGGTACGCTGGTCTCATGGAAATAACTAGAATGGTCACGTTTTGATGACCAAGCCGCCAGTTTCTCTGGTCGCGTGATTATCTAAAATAGAATGATACACGTTACTGCAAAAAAAAAAGGGGGTGTTCAATGTGCCAACATAGCGAGCATCGCATGCGGAACCGCGAATAGAGTATGCTAAGGGCCCCGAAGGCTTGAAGCAGAACCGTGCAAAGTTTTAGGGAGGCGCAGTTGGGGGTTATTATGCAAAGTGAATGCAAATCTCGGTCCCACATTTAGTCATACGTGTTTCATTCTTCTTTTTCTTATTCGTTTGTTCACATCAAAGTAGGATTAAATTGTGAAAAATCTGCCCCGCAATCCTTTTCGCTTGCCACGCTGCTTCCGACGATGTATTTTGTTATCATATTTAGGCGTTGCTCACTTTCATTTTTCTTGCGCCTCCACCCCCCTTTCCCCCTTCTCAATGTAGTCAATTTTTTATAGATGCTCCTTTTCAGAAAATTGAAGACACGTGCTTTTTCTTTCAGATTTTATTTTAGCTCACTCACTAGAACGAATAAGTTGCTCGATTATGATTTTCCCGATCGATAGGCGTCACACAATTTCCATTGTTTCTCGCAGTTCGCCATCATCTGCGTATCCGAGCAGCAGATTCTCAGGGCATCGCACTGCTACGCGCATTTCATTTTGATGCATTCGGGTTCCACACGAAAAGACTCCTGGTAACGGTCGACATGGGCCGTAAAGCGATGCCAGAGAACCTTCGCCGTTGCTTGAGATCATTCTTTTGAGATTGCACTCAGAACTCGGCAAGTCCAGTTTGCTCGGGAGCTTACGTGGCCACCAGCGACAACGCATCTGATAGCGCTCGTATAAAAGCCGACGTGCTTGAAGGCTCGGCAGGTCATCGACAGCCGACGCTCTGCTCGCCGCTATCAGTGTACAGCGTGCCTTTCTTGTACTTCACAGCCAATTTTTACCGGGAAAAAGTTCGCTTTAATAAAAAGTTTCATCTTCAACCCACCTACCGCTGTCTTCGTAAACGTCACGACCTCATGAAAAAAAAAAAAACTTCACATACAAGTGCGAGAAACGAAAAATATGGCATTTGGCTGTTTACGCCAGAAAAGCCAAAAACTGACATGTACGAACGCGAAGTTGGGACAAAAAAAAAACATGTGCACAGCTACAGGAAGGAAATGCATTTCTTCGGAGTGAAAGAACTCGCCAGCATGCTCTGCTTCAGACTGTTGGTGATTAATTAAGGCTCCACACTGCAGCTTGCGGCAATAATCAGTTTACGATATTGAGTACGGCTCTTCGATCCCAGTGGCATGATAGGCTCTGCTGACCTACAATCATATAGTTTTTGTGACTGCCTCCCGACCCCCTTGGTTATTGTCAATAGAGGCGGCAGTGTTATGTTCATCCTCAAAGAAAAATATCTTTCTCTAAGCATCATCCTATACGTTTCGATCAAGAAATTTTCCAGCAACGACACCAATGATTCCATAACATGGAACATACCGTAAATTTCACAGGAGTACACGAGCACATTATGAAAAAAAAATCAAAGCATATACACGAAGTGAATAATGATGACTGGGGTGAAGTGTCCGTTCGTCCATTCATGAAGACACACGGACGCACGGACAGACGCACAGAAGAACTCATGGGCGCAAGGATGGACGGACGGGCAGACGCACAGATGGACAGAAGCACGAACGGACACACAGACGGACGTAAGCACGGACAGACTCACGGACGGAGGAATAGACAGAAGCGCGCACACACGGATGGACGGAGAGAAGCACGGATACATGGACAGACGGATGAAAGCACTGGCAGATGTACACACGTTCGGACAGACAGACAGACAGACGAACGGACTCACGGACGGAAAGACCGACGAATGATCGGAAGTATGAATGGACAGACACACGGACGAACGGACGGACGGACAGAAATACGGACGCACGAATGGATGGACGGAAGCATGAACAGACAGACGGACAGAGGGATGCTTCGCCCCACTCATCATCTTTCACTCCATGGATATGCTGCGAAAACAACTAACGCCATCTAGTTATATTATTTTCAGACATATACACACAACGCCATCTATTGAACATCTCATAAACTAGAGGTGGTTACATACTACTACTACGACTACAGAGGAGGGAACGACCCACGGCCTCAGGAGCTTCGCATGAATAACATGACATGCTTGTGGCGTATGTTCGGAAACTTAACTTCACCACCATGTCTGGCACATATCCGCATACACTTCCCCTGGTATGTGGGTATGCGCCACACGTAATTGGCACGAATAGCGAAAATAGCCAGCGTAAACTCGGTAAAGTCATTTTGAATGTGCTAAACCAGAGGAAGACGTAGAGGAGGAGTCAGAGTTCCCAGGCCACTATCCCATGTATTGCTAGGGCAGCGTGACCGAGGATCTTTGGACCCCCCTTCCCCCATACAAATTGTAATACATCATCATCATCGTCATCATCTTCATCATCAGCCTGACTACGTCCACTGCAGGACAAAGGCCTCTCCCATGTTCCGCCAGTTAACCCGGTCCTGTGCTTGCTGCTGCCAATTTATACCCGCAAACTTCTTAATCTCATCTGCCCACCTAACCTTCTGTCTCCCCCTAACCCGCTTTCCTTCTCTGGGAATCCAGTTAGTTACCCTTAATGACCAGCGGTTATCCTGTCTACGCGCTACATGCCCGGCCCATGTCCATTTCCTCTTCTTTATTTCAACTATGATATCCTTAACCCCCGTTTGTCCCCTAATCCACTCTGCTCTCTTGTTGTCTCTTAAGGTTACACCTACCATTTTTCTTTCCATTGCTCGCTGCGTCGTCCTCAATTTAAGCTGAACCCTCTTTGTGAGTCTCCAGGTTTCTGCTTCGTAGCTAAGTACCGGCAAGACACAGCTGTTATATACCTTCCTCTTAAGGAATAATGGCAATCTACCTGTCATAATTTCAGAGTGCTTGCCGAATGTGCTCCAACCCATTCTTATTCTTCTAGTTACTTCAATCTCGTGGTTAGGCTCTGCGGTTATTACCTGCCCTAAGTAGACATAGTCTTTTACAACTTCAAGTGCACTATTGCCTATCTCGAAGCGCTGCTCCTTTCCGAGGTTGTTGTACATTACTTTCGTTTACTGCAGATTAATTTTAAGACCCGCCTTTCTGCTCTCCTTGTGTAACTCCGTAATCATGAGTTGCAATTCATCCCCTGAGTTACTCAGCAATGCAATGTCATTGGCGAAGCGCAGGTTACTAAGGTATTCTCCAATAACTCTAATCCCTAACTGTTCCCATTCTAGGCTTCTGAAAACCTTCTGTAAGCACGCGGTAAATAGCATTGGGGAGATTGTGTCCCCCTGCCTTACACCCTTCTTGATTGGTATTCTGCTGCTTTCTTTATGAAGCACTATGGTAGCAGTTGATTCCCTGTAGATTTCTTCCAGAATGTTTATATATACTTCATCTACGCCCTGATTCCGCAGTGTCTGCATGACGGCTGATATTTCTACTGAATCAAACGCCTTCTCGTAGTCTATGAAGGCTATGTATTGTGGTTGGTTATACTCTGAGCATTTCTCTATTACCTGATTGATAGTATGAATGTGGTCAATTGTTGAGTAGCCTGTTCGAAATCCTGCTTGTTCCTTTGGTTGATTGAATTTTAATGTTTTCTTTACTCTGTTAGCAATTACCTTTGTAAATAGCTTGTACACTACAGAGAGCAAGCTGATCGGCCTGTAATTCTTCAAGTCCTTGTCATCTCCTTTCTATTGTATTAAGATGATGTTAGCGTTCTTCCAAGACTCTGGTACCCTTCCCGTCAGGAGACACCTCGTAATTAGGGTGGCTAGTTTTTCTAACACAATCTGTCCTTCATTTTTCAGCAGATCTGATGTTACCTGATCCTCACCAGCAGCTTTGCCTCTTTGCATGCTCTCCAAAGCTTTTCTGACTTCTTCTATCATTACTGGTGGGGTGTCATCTGGGTTACTGCTAGTTCTTATAGTATTAAGGTCGTGGTTGTCTCGGCTGCTGTACAGATCTCTGTAAAACTCCTCCGCTTTTTTAACTATCCTATCCATATTGGTAGTTATTTTGCCTTCTTTGTCCCTTAGTGCATACATCCAACTTTTGCCTATCCCAAGCTTCCTCTTCACTGCTTTGACGCTTCCTCCGTTTTTCAGAGCGTGTTCAATTCTTTCCAAGTTATACCTTCTTACATCGCATACCTTACGCCTAATATTCAACTTCTAAAGCTCTGCCAGTTCTATTTCGTCTGTGTTACTTGACACTTTCATGATTTGACGCTTCTTAATTAGGTTCTTCGTTTCCTCGGAAAGCTTGCCAGTGTCCTGTCTAACTACCCTGCCTCCAACTTCCACTGCACATTCCGTAATGATACTCGTCAGATTATTATTCATTGTATCTACGCTAAGGTTGGTTTCCTCACTAAGAGCCGAGTACCTGTTCTGCAGCGACACTCTGAATTCCTGTGCTTTTCCTCTCAGTGCTAGCTCATTGATTGGCTTCTTGCGTATCAGTTTCTGTCGTTCCTTCTTCAAGTCTAGGCGAATTCGAGACCGTACTATTCTATGGTTCCTGCATCGTACCTTGCCAACCACTTCACATCCTTCACGATTCCTGGGTGTGCAGTCATTATAAAGTCTATTTCGTTCTTATTTTCGCCATTAGGGCTCCTCCATGTCCACTTGCGGTTTTCTCGTTTTCGGCAGAAGGTATTCAAAATCCGCAAATTATTGCGTTCTGCGAATTCTACTAGTAGCTCATCCTCTGCTGTTTCTAGTAGCCGATGCCATAATCTCCTACTGCCTGGTCTCCAGTCCTGCTTCTTCCCTACCTTTGCAATAAAGTTCGCCCGATCACTATAGGATAACTGTGTTTTTACCCTTCTCAACCTCATTGCCGATATCCACGTCTTCATAGAAGCTTTCAAAACTCAAGCGTCATCAATGGATGATGTACGCGTAAGCTTGTACTACCTCACTTGTAGCTTTTATTCGTTTAATTACGATACCTCCACCTTTCATTAAATGCTATATATGCCTCTATGTTGCTGCCAGCCTATGTTTTTGCGAATTATGAACCCCAATCGCAGTTCTCTTCTGTCTGCCAAGCCCCGATAGCAAAGGACGTGCCCATTCTGTAGCACGTATATGCCGAATCTTTTCATACAAGTGCGGGAAGCGCAAAGTATGACATTTGGCTGCTTACACCAGAACAGCCAAAAGCTGACATGTACGAACGTGAAGTTTGGACAAAAAAAAAAAAACGCGTGCGCAGCTACAGGAGGATAATGCATTTCTTCGCAGTGAAAGAACTCGCCGGCATGCTCTGCTTCAGACTGTCGGTGATTAATTAATGCTCCATACTTCAGCTTGCGGCAATAATCAGTTTTACGATATTGAATACGGCTCTTCGTTCCCAGTGGCCTGATAAGCTCTGGTGACCTACAAGCATATAGTTTATGTGACTGCCTCCAGACCACCGTGGTTATTGTCAATAGAGGCGGCAGTGTTATGTTGATCCTCAAAGAAAAATACGTTTCTCTAAGCGTCATCCTATACGTTTCGATCAAGCAATTTTCCAGCAACGACACCGATGATTCCATAACATGGAACATACCGTACATTTCACAGGAGTACACGAGCACATTACGAAAAAAATCACAGCATATACACGGAGTGAATAATGTTGAGTGGGGTGAAGTGTCCATTCGTCCATTCATCCAGACCCACGGATGCACGGACAGACGCACAAAAGAAATCACGGACGCACCGACGGACGGACGGGCGGACGCACAGATGAACAGAAGAACGCACTGGACAGACAGACGAACGTACGCACGGACGGACTCACGGACGGATGAATAGACAGAAGCATGGACACACGGACGGACGGACAGATGAAAGCACTGGCAGATGTACACACGGACGGACAGACAGACGGACGAACGGACGGACGGACAGAAGCACGGACGCACGAACGGACAGACGGAAGCATGAACAGACAGACGGACAGAGGGATGTTTCACCCCACTCATCATCATTCACTACATGGATATGCTGCGAAAACAACTAACGCCATCTAGTTATATTATTTCCAAAGATATATACACACAATGCCATCTATTGAGCATCTCATAAACTAGTGGTGGTTACATACTACTACTACGACTACAGATGAGGGAACGACCCACGGCCTAAGGAACTTCGCCCCTAATATACAGATAGGTCATGACATGAATAACATGACATGCTTGTGGCGTATGTTCGGAAACTTTACTTCATCACCATGTGTGGCACATATCCGCATACACTTCCCCTGGTATGCGGGTATGCGCCCCACGTAATTTGCAAGAATAGCGCAAATAGCAAGCGTAAACTCGGTAAAGTCATTTGAATGTGCTAAACCAGAGGAAGACGTAGAGGAGGAGTCAAACGTTCTCAGGCCACTATCCCATGTATTCCTAGGGCAGCGTGACCGAGGATATTTTGACCCCCCTTCCCCCCGTACTGATTGTAATGCATAGGAGCAGACAAAGCTGACAAGTGCATTGTAGGCTAGTGGTTGGAAGCCAGCAATCACGGGGTATACATATAAAATTCATTAAGTCAATGGTTACCCAACATTAGTTGTGGCAGTGGTGTTCCCCAAACACTAATTTTTGTCTGAAGACAAAGAGACCCCTCACTCACAGTTTTGTACCAAACTGATTTTCAAGATGAGTGCTGTATATCTATTTTGCTTATATTTTGTTACAGTTGAGGCATGGGAACAAGTCTTGGTTATATCCAGAGTACATTTCTCAATCAACTACATAAAAGAAAAAAGCACAGCTTCCACTAAGCTTTGCAATGCTGGGTCACTGCAGAGCTAACAAGCTCCTATTTCATCCTGCATACGCTAGGATGTTACCCTGTCATCTGTTTCTACTCACCCCAAGCGATAATGGTCAAGCATGCTCTATCTTAAATGCAAAGCATTCCTTCGCGTACTGCAGTCACTATCTATCTATCTATCTATCTATCTATCTATCTATCTATCTATCTATCTAGCTATCTATCTATCTATCTATCTATCTATCTATCTATCTATCTATCTATCTATCTATCTATCTATCTATCTATCTATCTATCTATCTATCTATCTATCTATCTATCTATCTATCTATCTATCTATCTATCTATCTATCTATCTATCTATCTATCTATCTATCTATCTATCTATCTCTATCTATCTTGCGTCTGGTGTCTTGTGATTACCCCCTTGACTTTGGGTAAGCCAAAATTAGTACTGCACGGTAAGATGGTATGACGAATATGACTCGCCGGTCATAACATAAACGATGTCACAATCTCGTCGTGTACGTCGTAAAACCCTTTTCGCCAGACGTATGTCCCGTATCCATGGCGGGTATGTGCCACAGGAGATTCGACTGTTCATATCTACCCAGGAACGGCGAGAACACGCAGGGGTAGTTTAAAAGCATAAGCGGTAAGAAAAAGCTGTCATCGGCAGCGTTGGCCCGACGAATGTAAAGAATAAATGGGTGGAGGGGGGAAGTGATTTTAAATGAAAGGATGAAAAAAGTGAGCCCCGTAACTGTCTTCCAGGGGGAGGATACCTCAACCATAGCTCAGGAGGGGTGGGGGTAAAGGAGGGATTAAAAGAATATGATTAAAACGTAAAACGATAGAGAGAGAGGAAGGAGAGAGCTGAGGCGCAGGGACAGCGAACGACGGAAGTAAGGAGAAGATAGGAAAGATGGAGACGGTCGCAGGAGTCCGAGGACGGGGCACCATTCGACGAGAGCTCTTGCCGACGTCAGGAGATGGCGTAGGGCGAGTCCAGTCGGCCAGAGCTACGCTGTCATCGGAAATCGGCGTCAGGAGATGCCGTAGGGCCAGCCCAGTCGGCCAGAGCTATGCTGTCATTGGAAGATCGCGAGGGCACAACCGGTTGGCACGAAATCCAGCGAGCGAGTCCCCCAAAGAATAAATGCCAGGATCCAAGCAGAAATCGAACTCCAGCATTCTGCGTGGCAATCAAGCATTCTACCACAGAGCCAGGCCAGGTATTGGAACTACTATTCAGATAGATCCCAATGTTTGTCAAACGTCAATTGTGGTTGCAGGGATGGTTATCCAATTTTATAAACATTACATATGTACTCCTGTGATACAGCCGTCACGTCGGGTTGATGCCAATCGCAGCTAGGCGCCATTCGATGAAGTTCATTTATGTAGCAGTGTCCAAGGCTACCATCCTCGAGTTCACTGCAGCGCTTCATATCAGCTTACCGCTCCTGGTACTTTCTAATAACCATTTTGCTGTTGACATCGTCTCGCACTTGGTCATATAAAACATATGTCTATGCGTGAATTAGTACATATCTTTAGCACCACTTGATAACGTATCGCTCAATAAAAAGTTACGACACAGTCACGCTTTTTAAGCTGTCAGAATCAACTGTCACAGTCGGAACTAAAATACATTAATGATAAGGAAAGCATAACAGATTTGTTTGTAATAGATATGTTATAAGTGTGAAAAAAGCAGTGGGACGAAAAGATAGCTTGCCGCTGCCGGGGACCGAACCTAAAACCTTCGAATTCAAAGGTCAAAGACTTTTGGTTATCCTCATCATTTTGCCGATTGTTGCTGAAAGTAAAAACGTCTGGTTTTGTGGCGGCACCTGTCGGTGCAAATATGAACCGCTCCCCGCGCACTTCGTTACTGTTGCCCATCAGTTCCACGGTGCGTGCACACTGCCGAGCGTAATCGACGGAGCTCAACGTGTACCGTTGTGTCAACCACATCGAGTGCGTAGTGGTGTTCTATACCCGCGTCTTTCGTGAGTCGGGGAGGCGAAGAAGTGGTAAGGATTGTCCGTGGCTGCCATGATACAATGGTTGGTATAGCTTAATTCGTGGCGCGAACTGCTTTGACAATGATGTAACCTAAACACTGACGAAATTTCTCAAACCGTTTTAGGGCGCCCTTCACAAACACCACACGCTGTATCCTCGTGTCCAGTTTCTACATAGTTAAACGGGAACCCCAGTGCATGGCGTGGAACCAGATGGCGAACGCAATCCGTTTCGCACACGCGACAGGGAAGGAAGCCCAGTGGCCTGTCATGCAACGAAGGAATTCCGCTCTTTAATTAAAAGGCGCGGCCTCTTGAACCCCGTGTTGTTGGCCAGTTGGGGTCCGGGCCTCAGGTATAATCTTCTTGTCCGTTCGTCTTCCGAAACTTTGCCCGCGACGCTTGAGAGCCTGTGTTGTGGTATGCCGCAAGCTTTCCACCGTGTTTCGTGCTTCAGTCGCTCCCTTTCTTTCTTCCTTTTTTTCCCTCCACTTCTATGTCCCGGCTGTAGTTCAGTGACTCAGCTATACCACTAGAAGTACCCCTTCTCGTATAGTGCGGGCTGTTGGGGTTCATAAAAGGATACTGTACAGCCTCCTCCAATGCAAGCGGAGTTGGCGCTTCTGTTTATTGCGTCTCCTAAGCTTAACTGAGGCGGGACACGTTGTGAAGGAAAACAACCAAGGCTTGCCTACGGCGCGGTGTCTTGCAGCTGCGGCTGGGCCGAGGAGGCTTACGGTCGTCCAGGAAAAGCGAATCTGTCTTTGGAGGCCTGTCAGTTCTTGCATGTGCTTTCACGCTGAAGGCTTCGAGCAACAACTTGGTCTTTTTTCTTCTGCATTCTTTTGATCGTCTACATTGTTGTTGAACAGGCAGAAACAGGGACAAGTATAAAATGAACATTTTAAAACGCTTGTCTTCAACAACCAATAATCGGTAAATTTTCGTTTCCACAGCACTACTCGAAACACTAAAAATATCATGGGAGGCTTGTATGATGTTGCATAGTCATCTTCGGCCTTACTATTAGGCTTACCTGCCTTCACGTTCAAAATCACGTCTACTCACAGCTGTTCTAAAGCAGCGTCGTTCATAGACCATTTCAATATTTGTTGACCACAGGCATCAATCACGTGGGGGGGTGCCTTAACGCCCCTTTCCCCAACCAACTATTTAAGGGAAATTATTGAGAAATGTATCCTATGCCATCATCTCTTCCGGGAAAAACGACCTTACTGGTTTGCAAGCACTCAGAATACGTTTTCGAAGATACACTATCAAATGACACCAAAAAAAAACACCAATCACGTGAAACATTGGTGTTATAGCCACCATTGTCGAAGAACCTAATTTTAAGCTAACGGACTCATTTGTCCACTCACTTTGGACTCACTCAGACTCAGATCGAGCCGTGAATCAGAGTCTGAATGATTCCAGGTGAGTAGGGTTCTGGTGAGTTTGAGTCCTAGAGAGTCTGGTTGAGGAAAATGTTTGTGAGCGTTAGTCCGAGTGAGTCAGGCGCAGGAAAATATTCGTGAGTCTGAGTCCGAGTGAGTACAAATCTCGAAGTCTACTTCATTAGTGAGTCTGAGGGCGTTTCCTGACCTGTTGTAGCAGCACATTAAGGAAAAGGACAGATAACAAGCACTTCGTATTTGTTTGAGAGAACCTTATTACAAGATAACCATGAATCGAACAGAACACATTATTTACACTATGATCATGAATCTTGAATGAGGTGGGGTCAAGTCCAGCTGACTTACGGGTCAGTTCAATGCCCCCGGCTGCCTATATTTGAACACAAAGTCGATAAAATTTCACAAGCCAGCCTGTCTATCACAACGTCTACTTCGGGTCTCATACTTTTCTCGTTTGCTCTTTTTTTTTCACGTTTTCTGTTGCTGCCTCCTTCTCCTTCGCGGCTGGTAGAGACTAGGCAACACGTGCAGATACACGCATGCAGAGCAAATGAAGACAGTTGCAACCTTGAAGATCATTGTCCAAACAATGACTATAGCGACAGGCCTCCCGCCCCCTTCTTGCCCTCATGATCTCTCTTTCTTCTCCTTATTCCCTGTGCAGAGTAGCAGGCTAGAGAACACTAGCTCAGGCCGACTTCTCTGCCTTCTGATCAATTCTCACTCTCTTCTTCCACACTAATTGAAGGATATTTCCTCTCTTCAAGGCTCCATCTGTTCCTGAATTTCTGCCAAATCAGACGGGTTCTCTCGTTGAAAATGATACGAATCTATTACTGATGAAAGTGCCCCTAAATCCTATATATATATATATATATATATATATATATATATATATATATATATATATATATATATATATATTCTCTGAAATAACAGGACGGGCCCATTCACACTTCCTTTAGCTCCGTAATAACACTTTTATTCTCGGTTGGATTGCATTTGTGCAAATGGAGGGCAGAGTCAATCATCCCCATTATTCTTTATTGATGTACCCAGTAGCGTCTCCCTTATCATGTTATAGATGGCGCTGTACCGTAGAGATGTGTGCAATATGGCGATTGGATGAATAGACACTAGATGGTTCTGAAGGTGGCGCTGCTCTCTGACTGGCTGCCGCGCAAGGTCGCGCCGGCGCGCCCGCTCTCTCTGAATATCCTGGATCGTTGCCGTAGTGTCGGATCGTGCTTGCTATCACGATAAGTATCAAGTATTGCAGCGGCGTGACAAGTATGGACATATCGATTTTGGTCACGCAGAGAAAGACGACGGCGTGGTGCTCAGGAGGACGGCAACCCCCCTAGCGACGGCTGTATATTGACCTACTGTACATACGCTGTAAATGAACCTGAGACACTGTACAAAACCGTCAGCCTTTACATAAACACACCAATGGTTATCTTCGGCTACACTGATAAACATTGCGAAACCCCACAAGAAGAAGTTTTCATGTCGTTGATCACAGACAAGTTTGCATTCGCGTGCAACAATGGCCCTAATCATTTCACCAAGCTGTACAGATAGTGATTGGATTTTGACGTAGGCATAGGTATACCGAAAATGGTCGCGGAAGCTATGGCGCTGAACGGCGATTGTCATAAGCGTTCAGTGTGATGACTGAGTCACTTGACTAAGCCGGAGGTGCAGTCAGGTGACTCATAATGTCAACTTTTTGTCTCTTACATCACGACAATCTTGTATTGTCAAACAACTAAATAAAAGGCTCAAGCAACAAGGCCATGCATGTATCCACGATCGGTTGTAGCAGTTGTTCAGCTCTGCTTGACATTCGATTTGGCCGAGCAGGTACGGTGAGTTTGTTTGGGCATTCAGGCAATCTTTTTTTCGTTGCAATATAAACTACATAAACACAGTCGATTGGTTTTTGCCGTCGACGTCATGCCAAGTGTGAAGCCGAAATCGATAATGTGGCCCTACGCAATGATGTTCCACCAGGGAGTAAAAGCACGAGTGCTTGCGACCAACGCGGCTCAAGCAGATGACGTCATCTCCGTCACTGTTTTCCTATTTGCAAGGTAATAAGGCTGGGAATGAAGAGAGCAAGTGGCTTCTTTTCGCTGTGTTTCTAACATCAGCGCGTTCGCTAAAGGTTAGCAAACAAAAATGATGTCAGAAGGCCTGATTTTTTTGCACAAATGAAACCTCACAGGTCATGTTTAGTGTGCTGGGGTTGTCGCAAATACACGCAAAAGCGCCATCCAAACAATTGTCAGAACAATAGGATGTGCAATGCATAAAAAATAAACAAAAAGTCACTCTCTTTACCTGCGATGTTTCCATTATCTTCTGCGTTCGTGTTTGTCTACCTACATTCTTTTGTCACGAATCCCCACCATCTAGTCCATCTTTCTGTCACTTTAAACTTTTTCACAACTTTTCAACAACACGTTCAACTACGTCTCCATCCAGCGCAGTTAAAAACAAAATGTGGGGCACCGCGGCTCTACAGTAACGACCTGCTCTTGCAGCCCCACGCCGAGTACCACATTGTTTGGAACAATGGTTAATGACAAATAAAGTCCAAGCAATCTTTAAAAAGATTTTCGTGAATGCGCCCGCTTTCGTACCTAATATAACCACCAACCAACTCTTGAATACAACTGCCCTAAAATTGTGTGGCTGCGACCGGGAATAGTACAATACTTGCGGCAGAAACCTTCACACCATCGTTCTCATGAGTTCTTACAAGAGTGATATCTGTACTGGGGTTTTGTGAAAAAAAGACCTCGGAGCTAAACTAGCATTGGTTTCTCTAGCAAATACGAATTAGCATACTTACACTTGCGTTTCTTTAAACAATTATTATCCTAAAGTGAACGTGTCTAGTGTATGTCATTGCTGTCAAAATTGTGGCCACATTACCACCATTTATTCATTGTTACGCCTTCAAAGCTACTTTTACGCAAGTTTCTTGCACATCTTCATTGCATTTGCCCTCAAGCTTTTCGAACATTTGTTTGGAAGCAGGTGCAAGTGCTTTTTGTTTCGTTATCAACGCAAGCTACGTCATACATCTGATGTTCATCAACTATGCAGCAGCAATAGTATAATACAAAACACACACAACATCTCACAGTTGGAAAATTCGTTGTCCTTGAATGTGTACATAAAACGCGAAAAATCCAATGTCATGATTTCACTGTACGGCACCTAAAGGGGACCATTGCTATACCCGAAGCAACGAAATGTCCTTGCACGGGCGGGCCAATTATCCACCGGCTACCTACAACATTTTAATCGTAATCCTAAAGATCTTTCCAGATTATTGCTGCTGTAGGTAAGGAGTACGCCTCCCTTTTCTGTCACAGATGTACCGTCCCCAAGTTCTTTGGCGTGTCCTAGTCTACTGCCACATAACAAACATTTACCCCCATTTACTAGACACATTTGCTTCGACATTTAGATACAAGCATAAAAAATACCAAACGGTTTACAAGTAATCACACGAGTGACAATTCAGCTACGCGGCTCGCACAATGTCTCTGCTATACCTGGTTTTGCTGTCTCTTACGTCCCTCTACAAGAAAGAATTCATGTTTCTAAAAATAATAGGCTCGTGCCCGAAGTCTTAACTTTTTTCATTGCAGTTTTTTTATCCTTTCCATGGTATGTTTTTGTGATTAAACGTATTGGTTTGCTCATATTTCTTACACTGCTCATCTTTTGTGAAGTGATTTTGTCGTGTTCTGCACAATAAGCTCAAAAGCCCCGCCATGGTGGTCTAAGGTACTCGGCTAAAGTACTCGGCTACTGACCCGCAGGTCGCGGGTTCGAATCCCGGCTGCGGCGGCTGCATTTCCGATGGAGGCGGAAATGTTGTAGGCCCGTGTGCTCAGATTTGGGTGCACGTTTAAGAACCCCAGCTGGTCGAAATTTCCGGAGCCCTCCACTATGGCGTCTCTCATAATCATATGGTGGTTTTGGGACGTTAAACCCCGCATATCAATCAATCAATCAATCAATCATTCAATCAATAGGCTTAAACGTTAACGCTTGTATTTGTCTGAATTTTGTTCTGGTCATCTTTCCGTGCTATATAGCTATCATTGTCATCGTCTTTATCGCGGCCTAAAAACAAGCGCATGTGCACCTAAAAACAACTCATATCGAAAAAAAAGCACGGTAATTCGACACATTCTTTTGTGATCACGTAATAAGTACCTGGTTATCAAAACGAACCATTGGGTCACATAGCGACGGCTTACTTAAATGCAGTATAATAAAGAGGAACGTCATATTTTTATGCATTTTTAACGGGAATGCAACGGCATGGCATTACAGCGAGAGTGATATAATATTAACACGAGACGATAACTTCAAGGTGCAACACATACTTCGCAAAATAGTTATTCCTTCCGAGAATTTTGTCAAGATATACGTATTTAAAGCGTTCCTTATTTGAAGGCCTCTTTTTTTTAGGAGCGAAGTTCCTCTTAGTCTAACCTTGTCTCGCGTCAGGCGTAACCGGCAGTATCTCCCGAACAGTGTAAAAAATGGCGCTGTCTCATAGAACTACATACAAACTGCAATTGAGTGAGGATATTCTATGTGGCGCTGTACCGTTACTCTCCGATTGGCTGCTGCGCACGCTTTGCCTGGGTGCGCGGGGAGCGAGTGCCTCTCTCAATCTCCTGGATCGTCGCCATACGTGTCGGATCGTTGGTGTTGCATGGAAGAAGCGGAGCGGCGGGCACGGAGGGCCACGGCGACTAGTGCTCGTGAACAGACAGACAGACAGACAGACAGACAGACAGACAGACAGACAGACAGACATACATACATACATACATACATACATACATACATACATACATACATACATACATACATACATACATACATACATACATACATACATACATACATACATACATACATACATACATACATACATACATACATACATACGGACGGACGGACGGACGGACGGACGGACGGATGGACGGATGGATGGACGGATGGATGGACGGATGGATGGATGGATGGATGGATGGATGGATGGATGGATGGATGGATGGATAGATAGTAGATAGATGCTCAAAGTCACCGAAGTTCGCTAAGAAATGCTTCACATTTAAAAAGCACAGAAAACTGTGTAAAAGAGCTCAATTCAACATGTGCGTCATCTTGCCTTGCTTTTGGAAAATAGAACCTTGTGTTAAATATTTCCACGTGGTAATGACGAGACACGTCGATGCAAGTTCGCAAAAGGGCGACAACACCAAGACTGCGAAGCTGGGAACCGCTGACACGGAGAGGCTCCGCCAGTGATATGTGGAGGTTCACTGAAGCAGCCACCATGAGCTGGAAAATTTTTTCTTAGTCGGTGTGTTTATCCTGCCCCGCCACTCTATAAACAAAAAAAAATTGCATCTATGATTTGACACGGTTTTCAGGATCAGGGGCACTTCACTTGGTTTTGCGTTACCTCCGTAACCAGGCAACCTTTAACCAAACTCTGAAATACATCTTTTTGCAGATGATTGCGTCGTGTGCCGCCCTATTAATAACTCCTCCGACGCTTGTACTCTTCAGGAAGACCTCCTTCGTATTCAAGACTGGTGTACCACATGGTTCATGTCACTAAACACCAGTAAGTTCGTGAACATTTCATTCCATAGTCGACCCAACTATGCAACCTCCCTGTATAAGTTTCATAACAGAATTATAGCTAATGTGCATTCCTTCAAGTACCTAGGACTTCACCTGTCTCAAGACTTATCTTGGACGGATAATATAACCAACATTATCAATTCAGCGAATCAAATGCTTGGTTATCTTCGCCGAAACCTTTTCATGGCTCAGTCACATTAAGATTACTTGCACACATAATACTCGTGCGACCTACACTTGAATATGCCTCTGCTATCTTTGACCCCCACCAATCTAGCCTCACTAAAGCTCCCCAATCAGTCCAGAACCGTTCCGCCAGATTTATCCTTTCTGAGTACTCGTATCACACAAGCGTTTCGTCTCTAACGTCTAAGCTGGAGCTGGTGCCCCTTGCCTCTTGTCGCCGCATCTCACGCCTTTGCCTCTACCACAGATTCTTTCACACCATGCCTCGTGACAGTCGGTTGATTCAACTGACTCATCGTATATCACGAACAATCCACCTGAACGCAGTAATTCCACCCCATACCCGCACCACTACATTCCATCAGTCGTTCTTCGTCAGAACTGCCCGAGACTGGAATGACCTTCCAAAAGATGCTGCACTTGTCCGTGATGCAGCACGCTTCCGATATACTATCGAACATACATGAATTGATGCCTTTGGACTTCCCTTTGTGCAATGGATGGTCTTATTGCTATCATTTGTATCTACATTTTGTATTTTAGTCTTATTGATGTTTATCGTTTTCTCTTTACTTATGATGCCCACCTCTCATGTAATGTCCCTCGGGACCCTTGAGGTGCCAATAAATAAATAAATAAATAAATAAATAAATAAATAAATAAATAAATAAATAAATAAATAAACTACAATGTCATGCGAACATGCTACGTGACACAATGACAACGTCATGAATACGTCCCACATTTTGGCAATCTGTGACGACGTGGTGGCTTAATATAGAGACGTCATCCAGCGATGCCGATTTTTGCATAACTCCTATTTTCTCCGACGCCGTGGGACGGCGACGGTCAGTCTTTGCATCTTACGGGGCATCCGAGCCTTCGTAATAAAAGTGTCGGGTTTGAGCGGTACTCGAGTGTAAGCCTTCTGCACGGCAAGCAGGTGTTCTGCCAGCAGGTGTTATGCAGGTGTTCTGACGCAGAGCCGCACCACTACCTGAAACTGATTATGAAAAAAAAAAACTATACGAATGTCATGTGGAGTAAGAAGTGTCCTTAGCGCATACTATAGCGTGGTAGAAGCGCATTGATCACGCCAGGCATGAAAACATGTGAATTGCGTAATGTGTGGTTGGCTTCGTGCTCCACCGATTGCACGTCCCTCGGGCGTAAGTGTCGTTATGATCAGCAACAACGTCAACAAAGTGTCCAGGTGTACGTGTTGTCTTACGGAGGCGAAGTGAATACATCATCGATTCGCAAAAACGAGGAGTTGACGTAGTGGACACTTTTTAACTATGTGGACAGCAGGCATTCTAGGATATTAAACAACTAATTTTACACGCACAGGTGCTCATTTGCTTGCGGCGTGGTTGATGGGGGCTCTGAGAAGCGAAGCTAGCGATTAAGAGGGTGATGTGAATGGAGACTGATGGCGCTATTGCATTCTGCTCTGGAGGGCAAAGCTCAAGTGCCCTCTACGTTTTTTTTTTCGATAACACAACGAACATTTCATAAAACACCTCAACACCAACCTGATATTTAGCGATTTTCCTCAGGATAGCTCCGGCGTACTAATAAAGCAAGTTATGTCAACGGTTTAATAAAGAGTGGTGTATTTTTTTTTGTGTGTGAGTTGACTGTAATTGAGAAATTTCGTTGCAGTCCTTAGCGCATCATTGTTCTTCTACATCGTTGACATTCGCGCTACATGACCTACAATAAAACTAACTGGAAGCCGATTTCGGGGAGCACATTAGGAGTAAAATTGTGTTGCTAAAAGCTGATAGCATCCCACTTGCGGCGCTCCAATCAATACATGCGCTCGGCATGCCGAAACGACGAAACATCGTAAACTAACGACGGCGGTGGGAGCGCCGTTGTAGGCCTGTGTCGGCTAATCGAAGAAAATTATTGCTCGGCAGAGCCTAGGTTAATTGCCTGGTGACCGGCAGTCTCACGCCGGTTTGTGCGCTGAGCTAAGTGAACCTTGATTGAATCCACGCATGTTGCTCCCTTGTTCTCGACGCAATAATCGACTTAGCACTCGCGTTCATTGCTGCCGCCCGAGAGAGGAAATCCAGTTGAACCCTTCTGTCCACTCCTGTATTCCTTGTTGCCGATGGTTGCAATGGCAGTTCGTGGTACGCCGGAAGCAAGATTTGCGACAAGTTGGTCGATCGAGGTTCCGTCAGATAGGATCGACGTGGGTCTAATGCAAATCTAATTTAGATTTTGTGTGATCTCATTCGTCTTATACTTTTTGTTAAGGCGATGGCTTGAAGTGACATTTCAGAAGAACATGGCGTGTAGTACAAAATGCCACCTGACATTAGTGAAGGTCGAATGAACATCAAGCTTCGGAGCTGTAGTCGAGGCCAGGCGTTCTTTGTGTCAGTTAGGTGTTCTATATCACAGAGCCACTTAAGTGTTTAAAAGTGCTTAGAAAAATTTAATAACTATGCAGGAGTAGTGTAAGAGGAGGAGTCGCATCAATAGGTGATCACCTTAAGTTCTCTTGGTCGTCTGTATTTCTTAGGCTGCACTTTTTCACAGCGGATGTAGTATTGCTCGGAAAAAGCACCAGGCATCACACAGTGAGGTTTGCATAATGACTGGGTGGGCTGGAGCGGCCCACCCCTTGCAAAGAGCTCACCCCTTACTTCACCACCACCGTGATCATCGTCGGTCACAGCGTCAACAAAGTGTGCACGAAGCTGCGTATCTTAGCACAGTCCTTCTAGTAAGCGTTGTGACTACTTCCGCGTGTATTTCTCTACGTATAAGCGTCAACTAAAGTTCATCGCAGTGTGCCTTCAGCTCTTTCAGTCGAGTCAGAAAGAAAACGAGCTCTACGATGGATGCAAAAAAAAAAATTAACGATGACTGGCTTCTCACAGAGGCCTGCTATGGACAACTGCGTAGATAATATTGCGTCAATTGGTTTCCATAATGCGGCGGCATTAACAGATAGCTGCTTTCTTGAGCTGCTTGGGTTTTACCTGAAGACAACTTTTGTCTCTTTTAATGAAAGTATTTTCATTCAAAGAGAACTTCTCGCTTACCATGACCGAATCGTGGCTAGCCGCCTCGGAAAAACCGCTGCTGTAAATGTTTTTCGTATTGTTGACGATTTTCTCGTGCTTTTTCATTGGGATGATTTGGGCTTGGAAGCTGCCGTGCCAACCACATTATGTCATGTCGACGAGTGTATGTCACCTTTAATTCTGATGCATGAGCTGCCGCAGGATGCCTCGTTAATGTTTTTTTTTTATATTTCAGATTAGACATCTCAGGTGATCACCTATGCTGGAAATACAAGTCTAGAGAAAGTAAACCACTTCTGCCATACTTGTTGGCCCATTGCAATCTCGTAAAGAGAGCAATTGCTAATCATTGTTTCAGCAAAGCTCTTCGGAAGTCTCGTGGTCACTCGTTAAACAGCATCTTCGTAGAGTAGGCTTTCCGTCTGATAAGCGACGAGTTCCCTGACCACATGCTGGATTCGGTGGAGGAAAAGATGCTTACGATCATTAAGCAAGGAAGTCAAGCACCAACAAACTGTGCGCTCAGTGACTCATAGCGTGTCGCAGTTCTCCCCTACCTACATAAAACTTCACGCAATTTAAAAAAAAAAGATAGGGAATAAGGTTGACGTCAAGGTTGTTTTTTCTGCCCCCCCCCCCCTAAAAAAAAGCTTTTAATGCTCTGTAAAGGCGTGAATGCTCAGTTCACACAAAGGAGTGGCTCCACAACCAAACATAGGAGGCAGTTCCTAACATATACGCCTTGGCTGTTGTTTACTTGATACCGTTATCCCGTGACCAGATGTATGTTGGGCAAACGGAGGGTGCTTGAATGAGCTTTTAAAGGAGCATCACTATCATGTAAGCATGGCTGTTCAGGGCCATGTGGGTATTCATTGATTGTGGTTGCGAACCAGAGTTCGGAAAGTACACCGTTGTCGCAAAACATTATCAGCAGCTAACACGCGAAATCATCGAGGTACATCAAATGGGACTGTTAGGTGACCTCCGTGATAGCATGCCTTCAGTGGCGCTCAGGAAAAAAAGAAATCCTGCATCTGGCTGTAAAGCAATAGCTTCGCGCGGTTGTACCGTGATCTGCTGTTTGTTATCATGTGTATATATTTTCAGCATTTTGGCAAATAAAGTTTAGTCGAAGTCAGCGCTATTTTTTGTCATAGTTACGCTCTAACTACTTGCTTTCTCGCACTCTGCAAATGGGTTGTTGCGTAACGGATTTCTGGGCCTCTCGTTCGAGCTCATCGACGCGCTCTTTTCAGTAATTTACAATGAATATAAATGCATCTGGAGGCAAACCGAAGCAAACCGGGGTACATTTTCACCACCTGAGGTTCTCTAATGTACACCCGAATTTAAGTGCACGGACATCGATAATTTTCGCCTCCATCAAAAATGTGGCCACGGCGGCCGAGATTCGATCCCACAACCTGCAGGTAACTAGTCGAAGGAGAACTTTATTTGGGGTAACTTTATGACACCCATGACCACATTATTTCAAGTAAATCACAGCTACGTGGAATGCGACAATGTTAAGCACGTATCGCTGACACAACCGGAAACTGTAGCAGGGATCGCTCCACACTATAGATAACGGATTGTTCCATACGGCCTTATTGTCAAACAGAGAGAACTGGGTAATGTGTTCATACTAAAACTGCCCCGATGCCGTTCTGCACACTCAGCTGCTGGTCGACGAAGCTCGACGGAGTGCATTTGCCCCCTATCGATCACGCGACGCGGGTCACAGCACAGCGGCGCGGTGGCGGCTTTATCGGCCGCTCGTTTGGTTCGGGATTTCCCTCCCGGCGACGTCTCCCCCTCTCCCTGCACCATGGGGAACAATAAGGGCCGCCTTAATAACGCGCATGCCTCAGAGCCAGAGGTGAGAAACGAGCCTGCCGAGTCGTTCAATAAATTATAATTAAGAGGATTTGTATTAAGTGCGCCGCCCGGCCATACCTTCATTGCGGGGAAATGGCGAGTGCGCCGAAACTGGCTTCCAGGGCTCGGCGGCCATTCCGGACAGGTGATGAAGAAGACGTGGCCGGATAGGACGAGGTTAACTTCGCAGCCTGACAAACGCTGCATCGGATGTCGATGGGGGAAAGCGAACGGCATGTGCTGACAGACGTGAGCGAGTAATATTGTATAAGATAAATAATTGATAACAAAATTAACTGGGGTTTCACTTCCCACAACCGCAACACGATTATGAGAGACGCCGTTGTGTATGGCTCCGAAAATTTCGGCCATCTGCTGTTCTCTAACGTGCACTGACATTGCGCAGTGCACAGGCCACACCAATTCGCCTTCATAGAAATGCGACCGCCGAAAGCGGGCTAGAACCCACCACCTTTCAATCAACTGCCGAGCACCCTAACCACTGCTCCGTGCTCACAAAATCGTCACACTCCACAGAAGTGTGCTTTAATTGAAAGCATGTGGCCATGAGTGTCATGAAGTTACCCAGAATGAAGTTCTCCTTCGGCTAGTAACTCGCAGATCGTGGGATCTAATCCCGAACGTGGCGGCCCCATTTGCAATGGAGGCAAAAATGATCGATGTCTGTGCACTTAAATTCCGGTGCACGTTAGAGAACCCCCGTTGGTCAAAATTTGTAGATTCCTCCATTACGACGTCTCTCCTTGCTCGTGATGTTAAACCACATTTATTATTATTCAGTTCTCCAACGTAACAGTGAAGTAATAATTTGAGGCACAGTGACGCAACAAGAGAGGCGTGAGGTCATGTATTCCGGATTTGTTCACAGGAGTAAAGTGGAGTCGTATTGCAAAAAAGTATCTCGGTTTGCTGTCAAATGCATTTATATTCAGTGTACATTACCGAAAAGAGCGCGTCTCTAAGCTTGAACGAGAGGCCCAGACATCTGTTGCACATGGCAATCTATTTTTACAGCGCAATAAAACGAGTATTTACGGCGTAGCTATGTTAGGAAGAATATTCCAGATAACGCTAAATATTCCAGATAATACGTCAAAGAATACAAGAGTCACACTCAAAGACAAAAGGTTCTTCAGGAAAGAAAAGTTTTGCAGTTCCACTCAACGTGAAAGCTGTAGAAAGCGCGTAGCAGTGATTTACCTGTACTTCAACGACAAACTCGAGGAGCATATGTTGCGGGAGGCGGAGGGTAGTGGGTTGGTGGGACATTGTGAACTCAACTGCGCTTAGGACGAGGCACCTGAGTTGGAAGTAAACATGATTAACGTAGCCCGTGAGCGTCGCTGAAGGATCTGTGCAACTTAAGCGATGCTCTAGCGGGCAAGCGCGAGCGTTCGAGCCTTAGCCACTGCTGGGCCTCCACAGCGAGAAAGCGAACCTTCAATTTTGATGCTATGGCACCCTCTCTCCTCTTATACCTCATGTTCACGCTCACTTCACTTTGCCGTGAAATTTCTAGTACTATGAAAAAACAAAACGCGTTGCCGGGCTGGTAGGCGATACACCTTTGTATTGCACTACGTTTGGTTAATACTTAATATATTGTAGCACTACATTTTGTTGAAGATTAAAACACACCAACTTGACCAACTAACCAATTTTATGTTTGATTATGAAGGTTTTCAGAGGCCTATAAGGGGAACACTTAAGATTAAGAGTTAATGGAGAGTACCTTAGTAACCTGCGCTTCGCCGATGACATTGCATTGCTGGGTAACTCAGGGGACGAATCGCAACTCATGATTATGGAGTTAGACAAGGAGAGCAGGAATGTGGGTCTTAAAATTAATCTGCAGAAAACGAAAGTAATGCACAACAACCTCGGAAGAGAGCAGCGCTTCGAGATAGGTAATAGTTCACTTCAAGTTGTAAAAACAGGCTATGTCTACCTAGGGCAGGTAATAACCGTGGAGCCGAACCACGAGATTGAAGTAACTAGAAGAATAAGAATGGGGTGAAGCACATTTGGCAAGCGCTCGCAAATCATGACAGGTAGATTGCCACTATCCCTCAAGAGGAAGATATATAACAGCTGCATCTTGCCGGTACTTTGCTACGGAGCCGAAACCTGGAGACTTACAAAGAGGGTTCAGCTTAAATTGTGGACGACGCAGCGAGCAATGGAAAGAAAAATGGTAGGTGTAACCTTAGAAGACAAGAAGAGAGCAGAGAGGATAAGGGAACAAACGGGGGTTAGGGATATCATAGTTGAAGTCAAGAAGAGGAAATGGACATGGGCCGGGCATGTAGCGCGTAGACAGGATAACCGCTGGTCATTAAGGGTAACTAACTGAATTCCCAGAGAAGGCAAGCGGGTTAGGGGGAGACAGAAGGTTAGGTGGGCTGATGAGATAAAGAAGTTTGCGGGTACAAATTGGCAGCAGCAAGCACAGGACCGAGTTAACTGGCGGAACATGGGAGAGGCCTTTGTCCTGCAGTGTACATAGTCAGGATGATGATGATGATGATGATGGTGATGGTGTTGGTGATGATGATGATTAATTACGGGAAGGCTATCGAGGAGGGTTCCTGCCTCCTCCTGGGCGAGGACAGGGTACGCACCAACGGTGCGCCGTATGTCTCTCGCTGTTGCAATAGCGAGGAAAGTTCGTTGCATTCGTTGCAATAGCGAGGAGGGTTCCAGCCCCCAGGTAGGGGGCTGGAACCTTCCTCTCTATTGCAACGAATGATATCGGGCAAGCAAACTTTAAACCACGTGAAACCTGCTCGAGTTATTGAAACATTACTGGGCGATTTCAAGAAGCAACTTGTGCTGAGTGTTCAAGCAAAAAGGCTCCGCGAAATGGAGCGTATATAGTAGCCACCAGGAAGATTTTCAGTGGCTGCTGCTCCTGGTGCCATCTGCCATCAATCTGTACATCTGCATGTATTGTGTGGATTCCTTTTCCCGGTTGTTCCGTGATCATGGCGCTATGTAAGTGACTCGCCGGCCTATTTTTTATGCCACACATCAGCGTTGGGCTTCGGCTTTCATGACTGTGTTATATAGCTCAACGTAAGTAGGCAGCATGCTGCGCATGTTGGGGTTCCAAACCTGCTAGGTCGGTTCATTTTGGTTGTTCAGAGTTTTAGAGCACATGCAAAGGACCTGCGATGTGATTCCATTACAGTAAGTCATTGTTACTGCCAACAACCATTGATTATACTCTAGTAAAACTCGTTCTTAGCCAAATGCACTCGACATGCCTCTGGGTTTGTTTAAAGAAGGTGTTGTTCATTTCAGGAGGGCATAATTTTCCTAGCACTGTTTACAAGCCAGTGAAAGCTATACCTATCTTTTTTCACTTTCGATTGACTCTAACTATAACTGAGCAATGGTTTCTTGACCCTGTGATCATATAACTAGAACACTCGATCTTCCTTAATTTAGAATTGCATACCCAAACACTGCAGCATAAAATCATGTCAATATCCTAAAGTAAACTTCAGGCGTGTAGGCATTATGTATACTAACTTGTCAAAAGCATGGTCGGTGCAATAAACAGGCACGCGTAATTAAAGAACGGGAAGAGAAACGGCAGAGAGATGGTGAGAAGGTCTATGACAAGTACAGGCTTGTGGTGATCCTGTGCGGGCTAAAGAAAGTAGGCGCGAAGAGTGGCGCACGCATAGCCATTTCAGCGCCAAAGCTGTCGGTGGTTTGCAGCGAGCCAAATGAAAGAATGCGCCCCTACGATACAGAAAAAAATGAGTGTCACGTTCTCCATAAGAACAACTACGTTACATGCAAAGTATACAAGGTCTTGTTCACGTCCGGTAAATATAACATCAAAGAAAGTGGCACATCCATTGACAGGAAGCTAAGGGAACACGAGCGATGGCTTTCCTACACGCCGGGCTTACATTTTATCACACATCGCTGAGAGTGTGGTTGGGAAGCCGCCTCCAATGTTATGACAGTTGTACCGAATGAAAGTGTATACAAAGGCCACAAGATAATAGGGGCCTTCCACAGCAGTAGAAAGGCAGATGGGTGAATTATCCGTCCTTCTATCAGTCTGTTTGACAATGAAATCACGTATTTGCGTTCTTCGTGTTACAGGTAACCGGTGCAGGTACTACAGTTACATTCGTTGTTTGATTGAAATACTTGACTAGGGTTGTGTCTTTTCCTATTTATTTGGTTGCGTTGTTAATCATTCACAGTGACATGTCATCCTTTCTGCGGCTATGCGTAATTCGTGGGGTTTTTTTCAACAATCCAGTTGTGGGGTGGTGCTTCTTTGTCCCTTCTTTCTTTCTTCGTGTCCCGTCAGGCCACGCACCTTCTGAGAAGATGGCTGCTTTGGTGCCTCTCGGTTTTCCTGCCGTTTCAGAAAAATGGCGTAGCCCCACCGCGTGATGTTACCGTACAAGCACGTAGTGGGTGCCTTGTAACAGTCAATTGCAACAAGGAATGTACATCCATTTGTGCACGCATGTTCTTACAGGCACGTGTAGGATTCATCTATACTTAGAAAAGAAATGTCATGCGCGTAGATGTGTCCTCACGCCACCGGTCTGTTCGCACGCTTGATAGCACCTGCGCAGTCGCAGTGATATAAACTGCAGTGGCTGAAACTGCAAGTGCAATGCGTGCACGTGTGGACAGTCATTAAACCCAGCGCGTGCAAACGTAGAGAAACAGAGGCGCAAGGCGCTGTCAATAGTTTGCCTCCAGAGTGCATCAGTGTACAAAACGCACTCGTAACTTGGACATATCAAACAATGTTGTCGTACAAATGCCAATAAAGGGGGCGGAAACCTTCCCCTTTGTTATTTGCGCGCCACGCACACACGCGTATGTGTATGCGCGTGTGCGTGCGTGCGGATATCGCTGTCAAGTTCAACTGTTAAGGCCAAAGCTTAAGTGCCCCCCTCCTCTTTTTTTTTTCGTAGTTTCCCTATATCTGCGATGATGCTCGGAATCGGAATAGAGAATGCGTGTGACCTTGGGAGATATGTGTGGTAATTGTAGCATGTAAACGATTACCTTCGTAAAACACGTGGTGAATAACCATTCAAGGCATACCTGAGACTGCAGAGAGGTGCGCTCGGGTGCCGGAATGTGCCGGAGAAAAGGCGCCCTTGTTACAGGAGCAAATTGATAAGTTACCTTTTTGAGAATATTTGGCTTGCAGCCTGATCCTACGCAAACCGGGGTTCCCACTTTATGTCACGTGTAAGTTTGTTCTCATATAGAACTTTTATAAAGTGATCAGCTCATGCCATAATGTGTGTAGAATCAGGTATCGCGTGTTGCGCCAAGATGGCGCTTAATCCAAAGAACCGGTCTGCTTGTGTTGGATATTTCTAAAGTCACGGATCGCTTTTGCCGCCTGTTCACTCCAACTGACAGCCGCACTTAGAGAAAACGAAGGCGCCGCTATGGTCTGTCGCCTCGCCATTCGCGATGGTCATCAGTGCCCCGTTAATAAGGACCTCGATCCTGCACTACGGAGGAGTAGAGGCAAAGGAGAGGGTATGGCACCCACGCAAAGGAGCATGAACCAATGTCGTTTAAAAGGGGCCCACGTCATCTTGTGCTGCAATTTTCTTGCCATGTGACATGTTACAAAAGCTACTATTTGCAAGTAGTGTTTAATAGGATAGCGGCAAAAAAAACATTGTTACTTGCTATGTCTTTGAATATTGTATCTTGTGATCCTTCATTATGTCTCCGCAGATTCCTTAGAGTGTAGCACTTTGCAAACTCGTACTGCAGTTTTGTTTTCTCATCACAATATCACGTCCTGTTTTTAAGCTTCCATTTCCCATGGTTTGTAACACTGAACATGAGCGACAACATAGCGAGTGGCAATTCTGATGCTTCCAGTCGTCATTACTTCTTGAATTATCGATAAGCATACGAAATAAATATTTTGATTTCTGAAGTGTCTTATGTATACAACATTACTATGCACATCACACTAGCTAAACGTGCTCCTGTAGACCGTACCCGAAACCAACCAGCCACCAGAATTACTATCCAAATATTCAAATGCGCTCCCAAACAGAAATAATATATTCGGTAAGTATTATCCAGCTCTGTCCAGCAACGAGCACCTTACAAAAGTGTTTCCCCTAGTAACAAAGGTAGTGCATCGCTGCAATAGGAATTGTAAGAACATGTTAGTGCACACAAAAGTGAATTCGTGTTCTACTGTCTACATAACACCTTGCTGTCGTCCAAAATGAATGGCTCGCAAACACCTTCAAAATGACGTGCAATAGTTAAAAGCAACGCTAACGTCTACGTTCATTATGTGACGTGTACCTCCACTAGTTGAAACGTTACCTTCATGATCGAATGTTGCCCCGCCGCGGTGGTCTAGTGGCTAAGGTACTCGGCTGCTGACCCGCAGGGCGCGGGTTCGAATCCCGGCTGCGGCGGCTGCATTTCCGATGGAGGCGGAAATGTTGTAGGCCCGTGTACTCAGATTTGGGTGCACGTTAAAGAACCCCAGGTGGTCGAAATTTCCGGAGCCCTCCACTACGGCGTCTCTCATAATCATCAGTGGTTTTGGGACGTTAAACCCCACATATCAAATCAATGATCGAATGTTCCTATCGTCACAAGTAGAACATTGGCAAAACAGGATAGGCTGTTATTGATAGATTAAATGCACTTCGCTCAGACATGGCGAAAAGATTACCGAAAACAGCGGCACAGCATTTTATAGTAGCAGGTCACAGTTTCGATGGTTTTAAACTTTACGTACTTTAGACCAACTGCTGGTCCCCAAGAGACAGAATATGCAGAGTCATGCCTTATCCACAAGTTCCATACACACCACCCAGCAGGTATAGACGTTCATTAGGCGCTCTTGAATGCATTCGATATGGCACATACTGACCGAAAATCAGTGAGTGTCAAGTTCTTCATCTAAGAATTTGTAACCTACCATTGTATATTGATGCTTTCTCTAACAACCATGATTCAGCGCAGCGGCTACTCCCCTCCCTCTCCGCTTCATTTTTTCCTTTCTGTTTATTTGTAGAATGCCCCTTCTCTATAACTCGCACCATTCGACTCGAACAAGGACATCAGTTCCAATCTTGAAGAAGGCAAGTGCTCCTGTCGAAACATAACCTCGAGCACACATCTGCTTACGCTTTTTTTTTTCATCTCAAGTTTTCATTTTTTCTGCGTTTTTTTTCTTTGAACATCACAATCGCATATTTTAGCTGACTGTACTCACACGAGCATGTAAGTGAGGTTGACCTTAACTGCTTATCAGAAACCGACAGACCACTTTGTGGCACTTCTTATTTTAATCTATTTCAAATGTTCCATGAGTTACTTTAAATAACAATATTAAAATAATGCTAGAATCAAACAATTCCTTTTCTTGTATTCCATGGGAGCAACTAAACGCCCCAGATTTTTTTTCCTTTTTGCTTCAGTACTGGCAACTGCCTTCTCCCCCGGCCCTCACTCTCACGTAGCCGGCGTCTGCAACCATGTTTTTCTTAACTTGGCAGATTTACAAAGCCACTATGTCTAAGTTCGTTAACTACGCGTCTTTCAGCGGGTAATATGTGAGCGCGTTGCGCCTTTTTTCTCTCTCCAATCACCCGTCATTAGTTAGCAGAGGACACGTTTCGCCAGGTGCTGGAAAAGTGTCGCGAACATGGATACCGGAAACAACGTTAGCTAATGAGATTCGTCAGTGGCGCTTCAATGGCTGTCGGTACTTAGCGAGAAGAGAAAAAAAATCTAGGGACTTTAAGTACAATCGCTAGTTTTATTGGAGTAGCTTAAAACGAATACCTTGTTATGTCCAACGACAGTCGCGCGACAATAGAACATAAGTCAATTGATCAACTGTAAACAGTTATAGAGTCGACAGACGCTTGAGAGTGCGTCATTTGAACCACTCAAGAGACTTACCGGCATCATCCACGTGATACCCTCAGTAGTGGCGCCTGTGATCGTTCATATAAGAGTCCTTTCACTCTTCCTAAGAGAGTCAAGGGGCTCTCTTCGAGTGCACCGACTTCCACTCACCAGGAGAACTTACGTATCTCTATAGTCGTATACATGGCTAGTCCGAACTTTCGAAAAGAGTCACGCATACTTTTAAAGGAGATAGTCTTTCTTAGGAGACCTACGACGCCAAAATTTTGGCCTGTCTGTCTTTCTGTCTGTGTGTCTGTACATTTGTCTGTTTGTCCGCGCTAACGATACTACAAACGGCAAGAAACGATACCCCAAACGGAAAACCCCATCCACAGCGCCCACCAATATTGCTCAAGTTTCAGCGTTCATAGTTGTGCAATTGTCAATTAGAAAAGCAATGATTGCGTATATCTGAGGCACCATAACAACACGCCGATATTTTGTATGTGTGGCTTCATACTAGAGAAGGCACACGTAAGTAATTCTAAGGACCGTAGCGTTTATCACGCCGCGCTGACAGTGCGATGCGATGCTCAAAAAGGCAAGCGTTTCCAACGCTTTGCTAAGACGACACGGTGGTGGCACCTGCCCGTCGCTTTGCGTTCTACACCTTATCGCCTCCGAGACCAGCGCGCATCTTTCTCTGTGGGTGCGCACGCCTTCCTTCGTTTTCAAAGAAAACTGCCAGATGGCGCTCGTGTCTAACGTGTCTCGATGCGCTCATTTGCCTTCGCTGCACGGATCGAGACTCTCTAACGCAGTGCTTCCAGAATACAATTCACCAATTTTCTCGCGCAGAACAACAAATAAACGTTTTGTTCACTTTCTCCACACGCAAGACTATCGTCTTTCGACGACATTTGCAGCGAAACATGCAGATACGGGGCCTTTTTTTTTCTTGAACGCAGATATATAGGACGATGGGAGGTGCAATAAATGTAAACGTCTCTTAACCTCCGGTAATGCTGACAGCCATTTATAGAAGTAGCAAAAGAATAAAATACAGCCAGCTATAAGTCGAGGAATGCTGTGCAACCTAAGAGATCGATGAGGAAAATGCTACTTTCCTAGAGCTTAGCAGCTGACAAAAGGTGAACACACCCGCTTGCGTCACCAGAGCGCAGTCCGTAGCACTGCCATCGGCGTCGCATGAGGCGAACAGAAATGAAGGTCGCTCAGAAAAGACCAGGGTGCCCTCAACCCTCTCTACACTGCTCCCGGCACCTTTCGCCCCACATTTTTAGAACACGATGTAAACAATAACAAAAGTGCAGACACATGCAAATTAGCATGGCCAGGGACGTGCTACAGAGACAAACTTGTGTACAGCGACGAACTCAAACGTTCGTCTGTGTAGCTCATCTTATTATTTTCCATTCAAAAAAAAGTATTAGAGACCAGTACCCGTGCTTGACGAGCAAGTGCTGTCACCAGCGCTGAAAACAATGCGTGGCACAAACGGGGCGAGAGGTTGAAGAGGGATGGGAAAGAAACACAATGGTGAGACCTTTATTTAGTAAGTTCGCGAGGATTTCGAACGGGCGAGGGAGCTGCTAGGAAGCGCACATAAAACAGCGATGAACGGCGCGGATCAAAGAATGTTATCGTCGCATACAAGGCTGCTTTCGTTAAGCTTTGCTCTTTTCTGGGCTGTTTTCACCGCTCTGCTCTCGCCTGCTTGTGATGTGCTACTACCTCTAGTTGCGCACAAAGGCGCGCGCGCTATTGTGTGCTTTATAACAGGGCCAGTGTCGAGAAGCTCTCGTCGCCACTTAGTGGGAACAAAAGGCGGCGCTGAGCAGAATTGGAAGACAAAACAGACGGCCAGTAGCTTGAAAGTTTGTTTTGGGCTTTATTTCAGCTTTTTCGCTTCACTGTATAAAGGTTGAGTGAAACAAGTTCCGGTGGCTGTGGTGCTCAACGCTTGTTCGACAGCGCTGCTGACGACCCTAAGCCTAACTATAAGCCCTGGAAGCAGCGTTCCCGTATTAGCTTGGGCGTTTCGTAAGATCCACGCACCACTCGACTTTCTTTCGCATGCTTTTATATTGCTTTGCCGCATGAAGTGTCCCACGCATAGCCTCCAGAGGTGCGACGAGGACACGGTGGTCATCTCCCGCCATGGACACGTCGCGCGTTTGTTATCCCATGTTTGCCATTGTGCGTACCACACGACGCATATACTAACCCTGGACTACTGCCGCCTGCATTGATATAATTCAGTACTTTTCACGAATTGCTCAATATTATTTGTCGCAATCCTCATCTCCGGCCACATTGCGTAGTCATTAAGGCACCTCATACTTCTGACACAACCGACCGTTTCATTCGTCTTGCAATAACGAGAAGCCCACACGCCATCAGAGTATCCTGACCATAACAGAGCAAGAAGTTGTTTCTGGACCTTACTGAAAAGTATGTTACATTCAACAAAGACGTGACTTTCAGTAATGAGTCTACCACTACCTCATTTCCTGACGACCGCGATATTGAAAGCGTTGCATCTATTTTCAAGGCGGGTTAGATTTGCGGTTTCTGGTGACGCAAGAAAAGTAGGGAAAAGGCACGAACATTCCCATTCGTACGGAACTTTACGAAAACCTGCCAACATTTCCTCACGTTCAAGGCTCGCTGACAAAATTGGCTCTCCTAGCCACCTCTCTATTGGCGGCAACGGTGTCACCTGCATGCAAGTTTTTTTTGTTTTTTTAGTCGGGGGTTGCGTATATATTGTGGGCTCAGCTGTAATATGATGCGGTGTTCGTAAGCCACATATCTTCAGGCGATCACGATGGGCAAGTTACTCCCATTCTGTATATGTGTGGTGAGCTCATCGAACTAGTTGCACCTCCAAAAAAGGCACTTTTATTGTGACCGCAACTATATGGACACTTCCAGTGTGTTTCTGCCACCGCCATCGTCGTGATGTTCTGTATAAAATGATAGCTTCGCGCTCGTACATCATCGTCTACGGGGGAGGGGAGGCGTCGTGCGAGGGCAACTATCGAAGCAGAGAGAATCCTTTTTTCTACTAAACAAAATCGCACAGTGATTATCTAACACCATTTTACATGATGTTCTTTCACCGCTTAGTTCGCGTTAGAGATGTGGACACCCTCGACTTTACTTTGCCCGCAGCCGCGACAGAGTTTATTGCGCCAGCGTGCTGCGTTGTTACGCAAGGTCCAATGCCAAAGGAGACAGCTGCTAGCATTACTGCTCATAATATTCCCGTATGTGGCTCTTGCGTTTCATTGCCTAGCCCTTGAGGCGAAGCTATGACTGCAACCGCGCAGATTTGAACAACAACCTGCTTGTCAGCTCGCAGGTGCGCGAGCTTCTTGCCCTTCCTCTTCACTAGGCGAGGAGGAAGGAGCACTCGAATTGGAGGATCGAGAAGAGCCGACGGACCGAGCGTGGCGAATGAAAGAGACAGACTATCCGGGGCGGGTTTTGCATAATGAAACATGTGCATCACCTTTATTCAGGTTCTGTTTCAAAAAATTCTCGCAGCGACGTGTTTGTTGTAACTGCGTGTTCGCAGCCCGTTTTCATTTTCGTAGAAAGAATACCTTTCTAGTTGCCGGAAAGACTTTTGTCCCAGCTTTGATCCCCAAACCAGGACGAATTTTCGGCAAGAAGCTTTTTTTTTTCCTGAAAAATCCATACGGAATTTTTGTCGCATTCTGCCACAAGCGGGCGGTTGTCTAATTTCTCTTTCTTAACCCTTGTGGAACCTTGCGGGTCTCCGCAGAGCTCGTTTTCATTACAAAAAGTCGAACTTTCCGGGAGTGGGGGGGGGGGGGGGGGGGTATTCTCACCGAATCCAGTAACCTGGCTACGCTGCTCTCTGTCGGTGGTGTCCTGAATTGCCGCAGTTTCTTCCCACACTCCCAGCACTGGTTAGGTTTGGTTGGATGAGGGATGGCTAAAGCCAGCTAGTGGTTACTAATAGTGAAAAATGATGTCAGAACTATGATGTTCGGGTGAAACTGCTCTCTCCAGCTGCAGATAGAGGGAAAGCAATAATTGGAGCTGTGGAGGTGCACATCACTATCGTACCTGTAGGACCGCGTACATGGAGGGAATGAGAATGTTTGCTGCCAATGGCGCTTATTTAGAGTCAGAAAAGTGGAAGGGAGGTCGGCGCATTCCAGCACACACGCTGTGTGTCCGATGCTGTACATTATCTCAGATTTTCACAGCATGCAGGATGTGCCGAATTCTTTTGTTTTATATTATTCGTGACAAGAAAGCAAGAATTCATAAAAAAACAACGCCTGAAAGTTTTCAGGAACAACAGTTCCAAGTTTGTAACCGTTGAGACGATAACAAAGGAGACACGAATGAAATGTGGACGCGGCGTCTGTGCATCTGCATGCAAGTTTTTTTTTTTAATCGGAAGTTGCATATCTATTGTGGGCTCAGCTGTCATGTGACGCGGTGTTCGTAAGCCACATATCTTCAGGCGATCACGACGGGCAAGTTACTCCCATTCTGTATATGTGTGGTGAGCTCATCGAAGTAGTTTCACCTCCGAAAGAGGCACTTTTATTGCGACAGCAACTATATGGACACTTCTTGTGTATTTCTGCCACCGCCGTCGTCGTGATGTTCTGTATAAAATGATAGCTTCGCGCTCGTCACATCTTCTACGGGGGAGGGGAGGAGTTGTGCGAGGGCAACTATCGAAGCAGATAGAATCTTCTTTTCCACCAAACGAAACCCGACAGTGATTATCTAACACCTTTTTCATGATGTGCTTTTACCGCTTAGTTCGCGTTGAAGCTGTGGACACCCTCGACTTTACTTCGCCCGCAACCGCGACAGAGTTTATTGCGGCAGCGTGCTGCGTAGTTACGCAAGGTCCAATGCCAAAGGAGACAGCTACTAGCATTACTTCTCATAAGATTCCCGTACGTAGCTGTCGCGTTTCATTGTCTAGTCCTTGAGGCGAAGCTATGACTGTGACCGCGCAGATTTGAACAACAACCTGCTTGTCAGCTCGCAGGTGCGCGAGCTTCTTGCCCTTCCTCTTCGCTAGGTGAGGAGGAAGGAGCACTGGGCTTGGAGGATCGAGCGTGGCGAATGAAAGAGAGAGAAAATTCGGGGCCGGTTTTGCATAACGAAACATGTGCATCACCTTTATTCGCGGTCCGTTTCAAACAATTATCGCAGCTACGTGTTTCGTTGTAACTACGTGTTCGCAGCTACGTTTTCGTTTTCGTAGAAAAAAAAACATTTCTAGTTGTCGGAAAATTCGTCCCGGTCCGGGGATCAAACCCGCGACCAACGTCTTTCCGGGGCGGTGTCCCGGAAAGGCGTTCGTCCCGGCTTTGATCTCCAGGCCAGGACAAACTTTCCGGCAAGAAGCTTTCTTTTCTGAGAAATCCATACAGATTTCCTCGTGGCATTGTACCACAAGCTGGTGGTTGTCTAATTTCTCTTTCCTAATCCTTCTGGCACCTTGCGGGTCTCCGCAAAACTCGTTTGCATTACAAACAGTCGAACTTTCCGGGAGGGGGGGGGGGTATTCCCACCAAATCCAGTAACCTGGCTACGCTGCTCCCTGTCGGTGGTGTCCTGAATTGCCGCAGTTTATTCCCACACTCCAAGCACTGGTTAGGTTTGGTTGGATGAGGGATGGCTAAAGCCAGCTAGTCGTTACTAATAGTGAAAAATGATGTCAGAACCATGATGTTCGGGAAAAACAGTGTTCTCTCCAGCTGCAGATAGAGGGAAAAATAATACTGGAGCTGTGGAGGTGCACATCACTACCGTACCTGTAGGACCGCGTACATGGAGGGAATGAGAACGATTGCTGCCAATGGCGCTTATTTAGAGTCAGGAAAGTGGAAGGGAAGTCTACACATTCCAGCACTCACTCTGTGTGGCCGATGCTGTACATTATCTTAGATTTTCACACCGTGTAGAATGTGCCTAATTCTTTCGTTTTATTTTATTCGTGACAAGAAAGAAAGAATTTAAAAAACCAACGCCTGAAAGTTTTCAGGAACAACAGTTCCAAGTTTGTAACCGTTGAGACAAGCACAAAGGAGACACGAATGAAATGTGGACGCGGCGTCTGTGCACCGAACATTGAGAGCGTGGTAGAGCGGAGGGGAACTGGCGCCTCTGAAGCGAGAACTCTCTGTTGACTGAGCAAACAGCTCCGTCGCCACCGCTTTTCTGGCTGCACTCCCATCCGGCAGTCCCCTCATTCGGACACGGCTCTCGCCGCCGAGTGCTGGCGGGAGTGAGCGAGCATGTCGACGAACTCGTGACGGCCGATACGAACATGTTCAAACACGGGAAATAGGTCTAGTAAACAGAGAGAAAAAGTGGATGTCTCAAGCAGTAGCTGAGCGCGCTGGAACCCGCGAACCGACGAATTTTCGTGAAAGTGATTTAGCGAAGCTCGAACGTGTTAAAAACGAGAAATGCCGCGTTCACGTTGAGCGTGGAATAGCGGTGTAAAAACACAAAAGTGGGGTTCACTGTCGGGGCAAAATTTTCTAGAACACTGGCGAACTCCGATAAATATGCAAGGCACGACTTGCATCAACCCCGGTCCCTGCTTAAAGTCATGAGCTGCGTCATAAATGACGACATTAAATGAAGCCGTATTCAGATTTGCATGCGTATGAAGGCGTTTTAAGCTGTTTGCGAACCTGAGAATGTCGACGCTAGTCTGGCGATTGCTTGCGTAGCGCTGTTGTACGCATATGTCGCGAATAGTATATCGATCGGTGTCCCAATTGTTCATGTCTAGTACGGCGCACATTGTCAGCATATCAACGAAAACGGTTTCGTTACAGCATTGATTATGGGCGGTCACCTTGCGACCAACGATGCTACACTAAACGAGCCAGCCTTCAATAGCGTCAGACGGGAAGGCAAGCACTACGTTACTCCAAAGTTCGCGTCAACCACCGTAACGTGCACAGGAAGAAGTTGCGTAGGTTGAAAATAACGCAGTTTCACAGTAGTGACGCCAAGCCTCAATGAAGTGCAGAACCGGGTGGCCTTCTTTGTTGCTGTTTAGTATCCCCTTAGTTTTTACAGCGAACGCTCTATAAAGCTAGGTGAAACGAAAAACCGTTCGCCACAAGAAACATCTCCATTGGCTGCTCCATCGTTACCTCATTATCTACGTCGCACCGAGACGCACGCGTCCTTGGGAGTGCCGTCAGTGACGTCGTTCATCCCTTCTCAGCCACGCTGAGCCCACGCGCAGCAGTTTCAGAGCAATGGCTTTCAAAGAGAGACGAAGTACGCAAAGAAAGTGCAGCGCGGTAAAGGCCTGACCATACGTGCCTGTTGCAGCGTGTCATCGCGTGGCTTTTCGACGTGGCGCTGTGCCCTCTTCTTACAGAAATAGAGGGCTCGAGGCAGCGCGAAGCTGCACACTTTATGGCACGTCGCCGTGTCAGAAAACTATAGGCGCTGCAACGGGTACATATGGTCAGGCGCGTCATGAAGGATCACCCTAGCTTGGAGAAACTCGGAATCTTGCCGAGCTCTGGCGAAACCCCCTTTTGAATGAGCCAACAGTGCGAAAAAGTCAAACCCACCCCTCAGCGCACTGCGTTTCATTGGTTAGGATAAAACTCGGCATCGCGTTACGGATGGTCGACAAAGTTGGGTGGCGTCTTCAAACTAGAGGCATCTTCTTTCATATGGTTGTCGTCCAACTAAGTGCAAAAATGCCCCCATGCAATAAATGTGTCGAAAGCTTTTCCTCATGATGTTTTTTTTTTTGAAAGCACGAGCTGTTTAAATTCATTTTGAAGGTTTGAATGCCTTCACTATGTCTCCTTTAGAATAGTCAGCATGGTGGCCCTCGAGATTCGTTCCGGCCGAGTGCCTCACAACATCGCCACCGCAGCTAAGCCTGAGACCACATGTTAATCATGATGGTCAGTCTGTACATGATGATGATTATGATGATGATGATGATGATGACTTCAGCTGAACTGCACTTACACAAAAGGAGATGAGCCATGAAACGGGCGGCAGGATACTAAAATGAAACTAAAACTAATCTGAAAATTAGTTTAGAGATAAAAATTCGAACAAATAAAAGTGGTTACTGATCAAGCGTTTCCAGCATGCCTCACGGCCGGTGCGCAGCATGTTCATCGTCATCGTCCGCTAGCACACGCCGCACTTGCAGCCGGTAATTAGCTATTCGGCCTGATGATATACTTGGCTAGTAAGGCCAGGACACGCTATGACCATAGTAATTAAGTCAAGTCATGTTAAGACTGAGGTTACGCCACATCCTAATAAGAGCATAGTAATCAAGCCATGTAAATCTAGAACCACATACTAGCATGCTTTAGTTAGCAAACTATAGTATTCTAGTTGACGCGCCAACTAAACCACGCTAATGAGCCCGTTAAGTAGAACCCTTTTACTTGGACATTACTAATATTGTCGCGCGTGAACAAGAGGGACTTCAGGTAAAGAATACCGCGTAGTCACAGAGGCGCAGGTCAGGGACACCACAACCAAAAACAAAAGCCTCGGCGAGAGCGCGCTAGCCCAACAACTTCTTCCTCGTTTTTCTCCTCGATGCGGGCTCGTGCTCGCCGCAGTTCATGGCCAGGTGGCATTATTCCCCCACTGAAAAAAAAAAAAAAAACATCGCCCCGATGCTCGCGCGAATGGTAGTGGATAAGCGGAAGTAAAGCAGACATGCACACTGTGGGCACACTTAAGAAAAAAAAACAACAACAAAAGAACAAGGCTGAGGCACGGTCCCACTAACGTACGAAGTACGGCTTGAGCCGTACAACGTGAACAATCTCTGGGTAGTGCTTTCGACGCTGGGGTGACATGGTTCCATATGGAACCACCTCATAATTCACGTCACTGATGCGACGCACTACTTTGTAGGGTCCAAAGTAGCGACTCAGGAGCTTTTCGGACAACCCTTGGCGGCGAACCGGAGTCCATACCCAAACTAGATCTCCTGGGTGGTATTCGACCTGTCGATGGCGAAGATTGTAGCGGCGTGCATCTGCAGTTTGTTGTTGCGTAATATGCAGGCGTGCCAACTGTCGAGCTTCTTCGGCAAACTGAGCAAGCTGCTCAGCGTCAGGTGTGAGCGACCCGTCGTAATCGTGTGGCAACATAGCGTCCAACATGGTCTGGACCTCACGCCCATAGACGAGACGGAACGGTGTGAATCGTGTCGTTTCTTGGATGGCAGTGTTGTAGGCGAATGTTACGTATGGAAGGACCTGATCCCACGTCTTGTGTTGAACGTCTACATACATGGACAACATATCGGCGATGGTCTTGTTAAGTCGTTCCGTCAGGCCGTTAGTCTGCGGATGATACGCCGTCGTCTTGCGATGGCTCGTGAAGCTTAGCTTGAATACATCGTCAATGAGCTGAGCCGTGAAAGCTGTTCCGCGATCAGTGATGACGCAAGACGGGGCGCCATGGCGAAGAACGATCTGTTCGACGAAAAACTGGGCAACATCGGAAGCTGTAGCTCGTTGCAGGGCTCTTGTCTCGGCGTATCTCGTTAGATAATCTGTCGCTACAACTATCCATTTGTTACCGGCAGATGACAGAGGAAACGGCCCCAGTAAATCCATGCCTATTTGATCGAACGGCGACCTTGGTGGTGTGATTGGTTGCAGCAGGCCTGCAGGCTTCAGTGGCGGAGATTTGCGGCGTTGACATTCACGGCAGCTTTTCACATATCTCTTGACGTACATAGCAAGTCTCGGCCAGTAGTACGCCTGTTGAACTCTGGCGAGAGTTCGTGAAGAACCTAGATGCCCGGATGTGGGTTCGTCGTGGCAGGCCAGAAGAATGTCGTCTCGCATGTCAGATGGGACCACTAGCAAGTAGGCTTTTCCATTGCCGTTCGAGTTTGATTTATACAAGACACCGTTCCGCAGGCAGAACGAAGAGAGATTGCGAGAGATGTGCCGAGGTACGGGTGTGTTGCGTCCTTCTAGTTGGTCAATGATTGCGCGAATCTCGACGTCATCGTGTTGTCGTGCGATCAAGTCTGTTGCAGTGAGGACTCCGAGAAAGCCGCAGTCATCGTCATTGTCGGGATCACAAACTCCGGTAGGTGCACGTGACAAGGAATCAGCATCTTCGTGCTTGCGGCCTGATTTATAGACAATGGTAAGGTCAAACTCTTGCAAACGAAGGCTCCATCGTGCCAGACGCCCAGACGGGTCTCGTAAATTGGCTAACCAGCACAATGAGTGATGATCAGTAACTACTTTAAAGTGACGACCGTAGAGGTAAGGCCTGAATTTCATAGTGGCCCACACTACTGCTAGGCACTCTTTCTCCGAGGTGGAATAGTTCATCTCGGCGCGAGACAGGGCACGGCTGGCGTAAGCTATCACGCGCTCGGTGCCTTCTTGATGTTGGACAAGCACGGCGCCGAGACCTACATTGCTCGCGTCGGTATGAACTTCCGTGGCAGCATCCTCGTCGAAGTGAGCAAGAACTGGTGGTGCCTGCATACGCTCACGTAGATCGATAAAAGCCGCGTTCTGTTCTTCATTCCAAACGAATGGTACGTCGTCACGTGTGAGACGAGTCAGAGGCTCGGCAATTCTAGAAAAATTGGCGATGAAGCGACGATAGTAGGCGCACAGACCGAGGAAGCGGCGTACTGCTTTCTTGTCACGGGGAACGGGAAAGGAGGCTACGGCGGTTGTCTTGTCGGGGTCAGGTCGAACACCGTCTGCGCTCACAACATGCCCCAGAAATTTAAGTTCTTTATAGCCAAAGTGGCATTTTTCTGGCTTCAGCGTGAGGTTCGCAGAGTGGAGTGCTTCCAGAACAGCCTGCAGACGTTTCAAGTGTTCCTCGAAAGTGACCGAAAATACGACGACATCATCGAGATAAACTAAGCAGGTGTTCCACTTCAGACCGGTAAGAACAGTGTCCATCATTCTTTGGAATGTCGCTGGTGCAGAACACAGGCCGAAGGGAAGCACCTTGAATTCATACAGGCCGTCCGGTGTAACAAAAGCAGTTTTTTCTCGGTCTCTTTCATCAACCTCAATCTGCCAGTATCCGCTTTTCAAGTCTATGGATGAAAAATACCTTGCTCGCCGTAGTCTGTCTAGTGAATCATCGATGCGTGGCAGAGGATACACGTCTTTTTTTGTCACGTCGTTCAGCTTTCTGTAGTCCACGCAGAAACGCAACGTTCCGTCCTTTTTCTTTACAAGAACGACTGGCGATGACCATGGACTATTGGACGGCTGTATAACATCATCCTGAAGCATCTCTTCGACTTGAGCATTGATCGCGTCACGTTCTTTGGCAGAAACTCGGTAGGGTTGTTGCTTTATGGGCGAGACATCGGTGTGTATAATAATCCGGTGTTTCATAAGGGGCGTTTGACGCACCTTTGAGGATGAAGCGAAACACTCTTGAAATTCAAGCAACAGCTCCTGCAGCGCTGTGCGTTCTTTCTGCGTGAGGCTCGAATTGATGTCCACCTTTTCAAGAGCCTTAGAAACGCCGGTCGATGTCGATTGTAGCCCACTATTTATTGATGCGGCAGAAAAACATTCAGCAACGTCTTCGATGGGGTAGGCGAAAGCGATAGCGGTGCGTCGAAACAGGTGCCGCTGCTCATTACTAAAATTTGTCACAAGCAGCGTGGCACGTCTGTCGTGAAGCGTAATGAGGCTGCGGGCTGCGCAGACACCTATGCTAAACAAAAGTGTCAAGTTGCCTTCGGCGACTGCCTCACCGTCACGTATCTCGTCACACACGACTTCAACCAGGATGCTTGAACGTGGAGGCAACGTGATTATGTCGGCCGAAACACGAAGCGAACTGAGATGGCTGTCATCAGGCTTTTCTGCTTTGTCTGTAGAGAACGTCACTGTGCGCTGTCGGAGGTCAATGATAGCGCCGTATTCACGTAAAAAGTCGACGCCTAGGATGAGGTCTCGGGAGCATTCAGGAAGTATAAGGCAGCTGCAGAGAAATGTGCGTTTGCGAATGCCGACTCTAATCGTGCAGATACCGAGAGGGGTGACGACGTGCCCGCCGGCTGTACGGATTCGTGTCCCGTACCACGGCGTACCCACTTTCTTGAGATGCGTCGCCAGTTTTCTGCTCATGATGGAGTAGTCGGCCCCTGTGTCTAATAAAGCTGTAATATCGTGGCGGCCGTCGAGCACTACAGGTATATCTAGGGAAAGTCGGCTTTCTGATTCGGGAGCTGTCGTCGTTGAACCACTGCTGGTACGTACTCGCATGGATTGGGGCCCTTGTTCGTGTCGTTTATCAGCGGCCCCGCCCCCGAAGGTCGCTGTCGTTAGTTTTCCCGCCTAGGGCTGAGCGGCCGTGCTGGCGCCGCCCCTGGGTAGTTCGGGACACTTGACGAAGACCTTCTTGGAGATGGTGATCGTGACTGGCGCCGCGGGAGCAGTGGCATGCGCTGCTCGGACAGGTACTCCTCAATCGCTCTGGGTCTTTCGCCAAATCTTGGCCTGGGTGAGTCGACGGCGAAACCCTGAAGTCCGAGGCGACGGTACTGGCATTCGCGGTACACGTGTCCGGCTTCGCCACAGTGGTAGCACAGCGGCCGCCTGTCCGGTGTGCGCCATACGTCCGATTTCCGCGGGAGGAGCTGCCGATTCTCGAAATGCTGGACTGGTTGAACTGCTGGGAGTGGATCGCGATGTGCAGGGTGTACGAAACGGCGTGGAGGAGCGTAACGACTCGCAGCTTCGGCGTACGATGCAGGAGCGACGTAACAGCTCACAGCCTCGGCATAAGATGCGCGGTGAGGCTCGATCGGTACAGGCGGGGAAGCATCGTTGGACAGCGGGACTTGCAAAGCCTGCTGTACTTCACTCCTGATGAGGCTGGAGATGGATCCCGCAGCAGGTGGAGGCGGCCCGTGAATCTTCTGCAGCTCGTCGCGTACCACCGATCTGATGAGGTCGCAGAGAGCTTCGAGATTGACGTTACTCCCCGCAACTCCAATCTGGTCCACCGGCGAGGCAACATTCACGTGGCGGTCGTACACAGCTGATCGCTGCTGCAGCATGTTTTCCATTGTCGTTGCTTCAGTTAAAAACTCTGCCACAGTATTCGGGGGACTTCGCACGAGACCAGCGAAGAGTTGCTCCTTAACTCCTCGCATTAGGTGGCGCAACTTCTTGTCTTCTCCCATACCTGGGTCAGCGCGACGGAAAAGGCTCGTCATGTCCTCCACGTACGCCATCACGCTCTCGTTCGGCATTTGGATGCGTGATTGGATGGCCCGTTCCGCTCGTTCACGGCGATGGGGGTCAGCGTAACTTGCCAGCAGCTGACGACAAAACATCGTCCACGACGAGAAGGGTTCGCGGTTCTCGTACCAAGTACGAGCTCCGTCCTCAAGGCTGAAATATACATTCCGCAGCTTGTTGGCGTCGGTCCACTCGTTGAAAGCCGCAACGCGTTCAAAGTGAGCCAACCAGTCCACAACATCCTCCAACATGGAGCCACGGAACACCTTCGGCACTCGTGGCTTCTGCAGCGTGTAATTAGCCATCGGAATATTTTCCGTACCGCTCTGGGGTGGTGCAGTTGATGCCATCTCCGGTAGAGGTTCACGCTCGGGGGACAATCCTCGGATTCTCCGGCTGGCCCGGTGGACAGGTGTTGCGACTGCGGGTATAGGGCTCCCAGGAGGCGTTTGGATCATTGACTGGGAATACCCAGCGACTCCACCAGTTGTCGCGCGTGAACAAGAGGGACTTCAGGTAAAGAATACCGCGTAGTCACAGAGGCGCAGGTCAGGGACACCACAACCAAAAACAAAAGCCTCGGCGAGAGCGCGCTAGCCCAACAACTTCTTCCTCGTTTTTCTCCTCGATGCGGGCTCGTGCTCGCCGCAGTTCATGGCCAGGTGGCAATATGATGACAGCTAATATCATGCTGATAAGAATTATGTTAAATAGCTATATACTAATGATGACCTTGCTAACTGCAGCTGAGATAATGGTTGCCGTTCCAATCGATTAAGACGAAGCTGTTAAGTGTATTGTTTTCTAAGTCCTAAGTAAATAGAATAAACAAAATAATACAGAGCTGATGCGGCCTTCGTTTCGAAGCAGACCAAGCAGATGAGTTAGACGACCGAATTGAAATGCTGGAAGAAGCTAGGTTATCACAAGCTTTTCTGCGACAGTGAACGATGACCAAATAACTTTATATGCAAAGAAGCAGACGCTTAGCGTCCACTACATCAATTATTTGGCAGTTACACATACACCATGGCAGTCACGAGTTGAACTGGGGCCTTCTCAAAATCAACGAGCTTGTATCCGAGTTCACGCATCAATCAGTTTGATCGACAGACGACCGCGACGAAGATCGGGTCCACGCAACTTTTGCTCTTGCCGAGGAGCAGTGCTCAAGCCGCAACGCTAGCGAGCGGCACGGTTCATTTTTTTAGCTTTATCGCGCAGACTGTGTACCCACGCTCGCAGAAGCAAAACTTATATCATGTACTTATATCATAAACTACTATGTGTTGGGTTAAATGTCAGTGCGCTGACAGTGTATCCACTCGCAGTCGCCTTGCCACCATGATGCGAGCGCCCGTGGTGAAAATTTGTTATATTTATCTGCAGTATTTGATAGAAGCGAAACAAACAGCACGATAATGCTTTGGTGCACCATTGCTGGCTTCGACATAGGGAATTTCCATACTTCCGGTGGAACGAAAAAAACCTGGCCGAAAGAGGACAAACGCCTATGAACACGTCTGTGGGAGGTGCGTGTTGAGTTGGCAAAAACATAGCACGACAATCAAGCTGACGGTCGTGCACTGCTGTAATGTTGACTTAGTGGCGACGCTGACGTGTACGCACGCACGCGGTACTTCTTTGATAACCACCGCGAATGTCCCACTTGCGTTTCTCTCACCACGTGTGTTCTCGTAGCAATTTTTATGACCGGTGCTGTCACGCGCTCGGCACTGTCTTTATGCCATGGCCACCGCAGAGTGAGCTCGGAGCTAACTCGTCCGCCCGAGAAGCTTGGATCATCCTGCACAGCACCCCAAGCCTTAACAGTCTCTCTCAGTGGAAGTCACCTCAACATCACTGCTCATAGATGGGGAATCGGAGAGAAAACAAAGTACGAGAGAAGGCAAAACATTGGGAAAGGAGGCAATTCAGCTCTATCCTCTCTGCGCATGCACTCGTTGCTTTTCAGACGAGGAGAACTGTCAAGCGGGTCGACAGGCAAAGAAAGGAAGTAAAGGAACACCCGTGACCAGCTCGCGTGCACCTGAAAAGTTCAACGTCACAAAAAGGTTCAATTTACGACGGCCCGAACAGTAGACAACTTTTCGAGAACAGCGCCGACACTTCATCCATGAGAGAATGCACGTTCGTCGGGCCGATGCGCAATGCGGGCACAAGGTATAACTGTCAGTTAAAGCGCACGAATAAACAGAAAGGAAGAGGACAAGCGCTTTCTCGCAACTAAACTGTTTATTAGAAAGGGAAGAATATATATATACAAGCCTGTATATATATTCTTCCCTTTCTAATAAACAGTTTAGTTGCGAGAAAGCGCTTGTCCTCTCTTCCTTTCTGTTTATTCGTGCGCTTTAACTAACAGTTATGCCATGCATATCCAACTAGCCCAACTTTCGCTTCTGTTGCGGGCACCAGAACAGGCCCAGGTCACGATGCGCCCGCATCCACTGCACTCGGAGTATACGGGAGCCTTCCTAGCCGAATGCAAGCGTCAGCAGCGAGCTGGGGAAGCGCCGTTGCGGGCTGAGTCAACGGGGCAATGACGGATATGCGTTTCCCGGGGCCGACGCCCACAGTCGTCGAAAGTTTCTCGAGTGGGATTTTGGCTTTGGCTTCAACGTCTGCAACCACCTGCAGCTGCACGTTTTAGCTTCGCTTGTTAACCGTCTGTACCGTCGCAGCGCTTGGGCACTCATTTCTATTTTGTTCCAATTTTTCCTTTTCTTTTATTTCCGTTTTTCGTTGTATTTTTGTCTATTCATATTTATTAGAAATGAATCTCCTTCTTCCCGTACTCTGCCGTCGCCGTCGAAGCTCCCTGCACTGGGCAAGCGCACCGAGCAAAACAACAGGTGCTCGCTTCCGACAACTGGCTCACGCTGCACCGCGCGAGCCACACACTCCTTCGATCAGTCGTTCCCGCCACTCAGCGGAGCGAACGCTCTTCCCAACAGCTCCCCACCCTAACGCCTCCGCGAAAGTCAGCGGCGAGATGAGGCGCGCAGTAGTTTGCGTCCCAGACAGCGTGACATATAGGATCTGCCGCCCATAAGAAGGGCCCATGTTCATATGTTTATAGAGCGACGCCAACGTAGAATCTTTTCGACTTTTTTAATCAAGAAAAGCGGAGTACGTTTTGTCAGCGTACCTTCACTATATCGCTTCGTAAAAATGAAATGATGAATCTTTCCAAAGTGTGATCGGCGTGTCACAGCGATATCTTATTCCCCAATAAGTATACTGATTGTGTTCTTCATGGATATATCGACGTGAAAACGCAATAAAATATGGTTGCTAATTAGCGCAGTGTTCGAGTCGTCTCGTTTTCATCATGTTCTAGCGCTATTTCTTCACTCAAAAGCACATTTTTTTATGTTGAGTTCAAAACCAGCAACCTTAAGGTGCCAGAATAGTAAGTTAACTTTCTTGCCTTTCGTGCATTCTCTTCATTTCTCTGTGTGTTATCCTCGCTCGTGAAATCTGCTGCGTTTTCTTCTGTCACAAGGCGAAATGCAGCCCACGAGTCTCATGCGCCTTCCACACTCGGCGCTGGAACACGACCCCTCCTCAACGCAGAGAAAGCAATAGGATACACGTTCCAGGGGCTGTGTTCGCTAGCAGTCAACGAGAAGGCCTTATTTGCGATGACACGCCGCGCAGGTGTCATAAGAAGCGCACGGCTTTCTACCCAGCATTTCCGCAGGAGTACTTGTCGAAAGCGTGTCTTGCCGTCGTGCAGGCATCACGGTAACTTGAACGCGTGCCGAGGAAATACGGCACCGGAAATGACAGGACGCCTAGAAGAGGACGCGTGTTGTGAATAAACCTATATCGTGACGTGGAAGATATGCAGAAAGTTGGGAAAAAAATTCCAAATATAGGCCCTATTACGGAAGGCTTGAGAGTGTCTTTTTACTGTGTCTCGTATTTTCTTGTTCACACTCATATTTCAAATAGAAAATGAAGATCAAGTACGTCAATATTGTTATCCCTATAATCAAGGGCCAGCCGTAGATATTCTGCATCTCATTAGTGTAAGTTTTTTTGCAAGTCAGATATAAATGTCATTTATTTGTATAAAAGACGCATACAAATTGTGCCTGCGCTAATCTTCTAGAAACACATATATTCACCAAGAATGAGGTCAAGCCGAAGGAGGCAAACATTGAAAATGCTCGAGTGGGCGAAATGAACGCGTTCCTTGGGAATGGTAATTTTAAAATGATGGTGGTTATTACTCCACTATAACGCACTCGCTATCACACCGTTCACGAGCACTGGCACTTGAGGCTGGAAGCAAGAACTCATCAGAACACATCGGTGCTGCTCCAATATATACGCTTGAAATATGACGGGACTGCAGATGACGCACGTTCACGCTTTCAGATGGAAGCGGAAATGCTGTAGGCCCGTGTGTTCAGATTTGGGTGCACGTTAAAGAATTCCAAGTGTTCGAAATTTCCGGAGCCCTCCACTACGGCGTCTCTCATAATCATATGGTGGTTTTGGGACGTTAAACCCCACAAACCATCAGCGTTGACCCTCCCCAAACACGTGGTCGACTTCTCGTTAGGTTATCACGGTACCTAGCTGCCACCACGTGGTGCCATTTCAGACAGGTGTAAAGCACCGAGAATCGAGAATAAACGCAGCGAAATTAAAATAGAATGACCGCGAAAACGTAACAAGCAGTCATACATTGGAAAACCAACGGTTTACAAGACGGAACTACGCCCCCTAAGCAGCCAACAAGCCACCTCCCAACGAACACATACCATCACTTTTCTAGACAACCGCCATTTTTCCACAAGTTAAAGAAATTACTCGGACCATGGCCTCAGATGCATCTTCATAAAAAGACAAACATTTTCGTGACAGACTTTTTAGCGGATACCGGGCTGGATAAGCGCCTATGACAGACAGCAAGGGGATGGCATATATGAAATGATGTGTTAGTGCATATACTGACAGGAGAAAAGAAAGGTGTGCGTGTGAACATATTATGACTCTGGGAAGTCTTGCAAGCAAATTGTATATTGGCATGATATTGTAACTGGTTTCAGCGTGCTATTATGTGTTTTTGTTTGTTTACTACTGAGTTTACCATTCAGTTTTTTTTTCCCTGCAGAACTTATTTATATGCAATACGGACCTTAACCTCAATAAGCAATACGGACCTCAACCTTTCTACAGCAAAACAGTTAGAACAGAACAACAGGGACATCCCCCTGGTGCAAGGGTCACACTTACACTCATGACTTACCAACGTACAGAGCGGCCAGACCATGCAATATCTAGGTTAGTGCGTCCACGACAAGCACTCACTATGTGGTCTATAGGAGGCACGGCCTTCCCATCTGGAACTCGGGATCCTATTGATAACCATAGACTAGGCCTACGCGATTAGTGATGTAGTATCACGCCATGGCAATAACACACCTTGGAGGCGAAGACAATGGCGCGGAGAGCTCGCAACGCGGCTGCAATGCGAGCCCGCCACCAAGACCCCACGGTCTTGGCGGATGTAAAAACCTACTCAGCAAATAAACAAACAAAGTGTTAAACTGTTTTTTATATCCTCAAGCCATGTTCTAAACACACGTCCCCTAATTGTCGTCTGATGTGAAGTCCCAGAATCAGTATATATGACACATCTTTGTTCAGCTAAAAACAAAGAAAGAGCTGCTAAAAGAGCGCATTGTGTTCAACGAACTCGCTAAACAATAAAAACAAAACTATCTCAGTTGACAAGTCTGCTACAACGCTCCAACGTGACTCGGACTATACATGACGAATGCCACAGTAGAAGGCTTCGTATTATTTCTCGATCCAGGGGTTCTTTGAAGTGTACCGAAATCGTACATTACATCGATCTCTAATTTCGCCTCCATCGGAATACGACGACCGCGGCGGGAATCGAACCCGCGTCCTTCTTCTCACTCGCCGAGCTCCGTAACCACAAGACATTCGTGACGGCAGCAAGAATCGAAATGCCAGATTGCGCAAGGAACTCTTTGGGCACTTGTTAAGCCTCATTACAATATCGTGAATGGAGCTTCGAAGGCCAGAAAGCTGGGGTGTTTCATCACTAAAAAGGGTGGCAGTGTCAACACGGTCACTCAAGAGATTTGCATAAAGAAATGAAGTGCCTAAGGAGCTATCTCTCGTGTGACGCCGCACGTGTGTCCTGGTGGCACCTGAGCATGCGCAGGATAACTTCCGCGTTTGTTCTTTTTTTTTGACCACTTTCTGTGAATAGTCAGCTTTACGGTGGTTTTTTTTTTCTGCCCTCCAGCGTGCTCGCTTACGCGTCCATTCTCTTTCGTGGTGGATATCGGAATGTTTCTATAGGCGCGAAACCGAGTAGCGTGCTGGAGCACGTACGATCACCGACAAGTAGGAATAAAACGACGCTGCTACCCATGTTGTCCCCCGGGGTTAATTTTGCCGGCACTGACGAGACAACGGCGAGGTGTGATAAAGCAGCAGTATCGAACGATGTGAGCAGCGGGAATAATGAAAGCGTGTGGGAACAGAAAGCGCCGACGCGGTGCCATCTCTCACGCGAGACTCGCTGCCAACGGGATCGTGTAGCCGGCAAGTAATCCATCACGTCGACACGCCTCTCGTTAGCATGCAGAGCTCCCGACCGCCGATGCCCGCACCTTGCCGAGGAATCGGTTTTTGTCTCGCATTCGCTCGCACGAGCGCAAGATGACCCTGCTGATTCCGTGGCGTCATATCGGACACGAGTGCGTATCACGTGCAATGGCGTCTTCCGTTCAGCGAAGCAGAAACAACGACCCTCTCGGTGTGTTGCAGGGACGAGCGTGGACGGAAGGGAAGTGTGGTCGTGGTAACAGAGGGAGACGCAAGATGCACAGTACGCGCACATGAAAAAGAAGGACACAAAAAAGGAAGTGGGCTGTGCATTTCGCACCACCTCAGTTACCAAGGACCAACAGGAACTCGCCCAACTCATTGTTTTACTGAAATGTGGTTGGCCTTTGAAGATTGATGCCTTATCACTGAAGTAGAAAAAAAATAGTGAACATCCAGTGATTTTTAGGAGTTATATGGCTGACCACCTATGACCACGCTATTTTGGTTTGCGAGTTCGGGTCAAAGCATCCTCGTAACTTGAATGGTGGCAATGAGTGGCGCCACCATTCAATCCCTCTCATTTCTCACAGTGTAAGCAATGATTACGCAACACGCTACTGTAACGTATACTGGTTATCACAGCATTCGGCGACGCAAGACGCTTATATGTTGGGCGTTACCTCTGGTATGCCCGTCTACCACTTGCCGTCGTAGATCTCCGTCCCGAGGGCGCAGTGGGTAGGCAACCTTGGCCGGGATAAAAGAGTTTGCCGCCAAGTGTGAAGTGCTTGCGTGCTGTAATTTGACATGTGCGTGCTCATAGGTGTAGTGCAGCTGAAATCGGTGGAACAATGAGCCATGCGTAGGCCACAGCTTCTGCGAGTGACAGCAAGGTGTGGTAGTGGCGTAAGGAGTTTGAAGCGCTGACGGCGCAGGTAAAGATGGAAGGAAGCGAGTGTCAACCTGTGGCTTTGTTCAGCGAGTGGATCAGGTGATTTGAAAAACTATTCGGGTCGCAGTTTATGTGCTGACTCATTTCCCAATATTTCGTGGTCAGTTATCTTTACCAACGTGAGCTAGAAACTCCGGTGCCATAAATTCGGTGAGAGGCGTGTTTCAAAAATGCTAACGGACGTGGGCACTGCCTCATCGTTTCTCCAACGCTACCATGATGTAGAAATGTTTTTTTTAACAGAAAAGCCACGAGGCATGAGGCATTCGTCTGTTTCGAGACATAAGAAACGTAAGCGCAATCAACAAAGGATGCATTCCGATTCCAAAAGAATAAACAAATTCGAGCGAGCCTTCGGCAGAAAGGAGCATATAGCTGCACTGTGTTCTGAGACATAAATAGAGTTATCTTTAGTTGAATTCGTGGACAACCATTACTACAGCGTCGTATAAGGTGTCTGTTGACCGTCTTTGAAGAGCAATTCACCATCAGGCACTGTCCTTCACCACGACATTTTGCGGCCGCAAGGCACAGTAGCAGTGCAGCAAAGGAGCTTTCGTGTTGTCACCGGTGGTTAGTGTCCGATCCCTCAACACACAGCCTTCGTTTAGCTGCCTCTGAACACGATCTGAGTGTTGATATGAAACACTGGCAAGGAACAGAAATGATATAAAACGCTGTCTTGACCCAAACAGCGAGCTGCAAACCTGCAGAGCTGATTGAATTCACAGGCAGCCTCCATCTATATGAGGTGGGTATAGCAAAGTTACTTTTACGGTAAGACAAATTCCTCAATGTGAACTGCGGCTATACATATAGCTTTATAGTTGTTTTGTGTACCTAGATGTTTTGATTGATTGATTGATTGATTGATTGATATGAGGGGTTTGATGTCCCAAAACCACCATTTGATTATGAGAGACGCCGTAGTGGAGGGCTCCGGAAATTTCGACCACCTGGGTTCTTTAACGTGCACCCAAATCTCAGCAGACGTGCCTACAACATTTCCGCCTCCATCGAAAATGCAGCCGCCGCAGCCGGGATGCGAACCCACCTAGATGTCTTAAATAAAGCATATTTATTTTCACTTTCTTTATTTCGTGACTGATCAGACTATGAAAAATAGCAGCCCCCATGAGATCACCTGCAAATATTATCAGATGGTTTGGTGTAGCACTTTATTCCCGGTTTGTCTATTTTCCGCGGCCTGTAGTTAGCCGGAAAAAGCGCTTGGTTTCAAAACTGTGGTAATACATCTATTGCTTCTTTCTAGTGGCCAGAAAAAACATTCTGCTCAGTAACTTGAAGATGAAGCACACAAGTCACACGCCTAATTAGCGCCCCTTTTTTGGCACAGTTATACAGATGAGCTGAATAAACTGTAACTTGAAATTTAATTACGTCCCAAAATAACCCTTGTCCTAATTATTCAATTCACGCTGCGTCAGTGAGCACAGTAAGCTCCTATTATGAAGAAGGTGGTAATCCTAGCAGTGTCCACGTGTCACAGAAAAGAATAATTAATTCCTATAGAGTCGCCCTTGCAAGCACAAGCGCGTTTGCTTGTTCGCGTTTTTCATTTGCTCGTTTTGCGAGAACTGCAGCCGTGCCTTTCTGCGCTGGCCTCATTAAATCTGCTGCAAGTGGCTCTTGGCTCCATGTGGGTTGAGAGGCTTAATCTTTCCTTGTACGAAACATCTTGGTGTGTTTTTTATTTACTTTTCTGTTATGCGTTAGCTGGTGTCACGGTATCTCCTTGAATATGTCCATCCGCACACACTGCTGCCTGCACACCAAGTTCTCCCTGCAGGGAATAATACATCAAGCTACACCTTTCCAAGAAACAATAAGCTGTAGGTGCAGCGTTACGCTTGGGTGCTCTAGCTTTGTTTTTCTTCGCACTCGAATACTGTTTTATTTAGTCCACTTTAAGGGCAGCGAGTACGCGCTTGTTTCTTTCATCGTGTTTTAATTCACTGGCTTCCGAGGAACTGTCTCGGACAATACTCTTAAAATTTTCCACATATCTCAGCACTTATAGCCACCGTGGTAAGGGCAATATGAGCTTACATTAGGGGCTTTCAACGCCTAAATTATATTATGTCGAATAAATTACTGGAGTGGCTTCGCGCATAATAAAGCATCGTCGATTTTAACGCGGGAGAACGTGTGACTGTTGATTCGGCAGAGGATGTTTGCAGAACCATGCGAAACGTTTTGTGAAGTGTATTTTAAAAGTGGTGCATAGCACACCGCTATCTTGCGGCCACATGTACAGCGGCCAAACCGGCCGATGTTTGAATGTACGCCTCAGGGAGTTCCTTGAAAGGTACTCCTTTTTTTCATTTTAGCTTCACAATGCAATTCCTGCAAATGCCAAGCATTGTTTGAAAAAAACAAGTGTTCTTTTCCGGCATTCGCTTCAAACCACGCGTGAAATTTCCGAAGCACGTCACATTTCCAGAGATAAGGATCAGTGTATCGACCATCTGTCTTTGTTACTGCTTGACTGCGAGTTTAACTATATAGATAATTCTTAGACAAGTGCTTCGAATGAACTCCACGCATGCTGCTCACGCTATCTTCTTGTTCTTGTTGGCATGCGCACCCTTGGGTGTTTACAATAGATTCTGTTAAAGCCGGCTATCACATCATCATCACGATATTATTACTGAAAGAAAAAACTTGCAAAAGAAAAAAACACGAAAAAGCCATTCTTGCATTGGACTCGTTGCACAGTAACACTGGAAAGTGGAAGCGCAGCCTCCCAGGAGCCCAATATAAATTCTCTTTGGGCAACTCACCTGCAGGGCATCCACTACGCCTCAGTTGATCGTACCTCTTATGAAGCAGGGAAGCACCCATTGTGCCATTATTAATCTTCCTGCGGATACGCGAGGTAACCGCTACACACCCATGAGGCATAATCTGGATTTTGTGGACGCTGCATGTCGCTGACGACGATGAAGAATGACAGATGATCCCTTTGCTGTGAACTGGAAGCTTTGATCCACCCAATCGTTGCACGATTCGCATTGTGTGATGCATGGTTGTTGCAATTCACCCTTCTGCAACGCCACATTACATAAATTAACGGGATTCTTTGATGACATGTGGAACTCTACTGCCGTGCAGAGGGCCTTGGTTTAAATCCCAATCCAATTTCGGATATTTTTCCTCGCTTCATTTTTGTTTATTTCGCACGATAACAGTTACGCATGCCGCCGGTGGAGGCAGCCGCCAACTACGGCAGTGTTGCTGTCGACAGCTTTCACCTTAAAAATTCCGGCAGGTCCCACGCATCATGGTAATAAACTTTATGCAGCGCAGCCGGTGAGTAGCAGCCTAAGCAAGATTTTTCGTTTCGAGACGCGCATTCAAGTTTACATAAATACACGTCACGAGTTGGAAATTCTTGGCCATGCCGACTGGTACCAACAGGAATATTGTGAACAAAGTTACCCCAGCCATGGCTTCCGAGATTGCTGTTGCGTGCCGTGAAACCCGCCACGCGCCCGCCATTTCGGAGGCCATGCACGAGCGCTACTACGAGGAGTCAATAGGCTGCACCATACGCACGCAGGTCGATATAACTCGGCGTTGTCGATTTTGTGAGGCCTCTGCGATGACCACTGAGACTTGAGAGTTCTCTGGGTCTGTTATTATCTTGTATTTTTATCTCAGCTATCTTTTAAGCCCGAGTATGTTTATAATACCGTGATACAGTTCGAAAACTACGTTTGTCCATGCGTACTCTCTCTCTCTCTCATGATGATATGGAGAGGGGGCACTGTATTTTGCCAACGGATGTAGTGGTGCGAGATTCGGCGACAATTAAATGCCCAGCGCGGTTTTCTCTCTTCAAATTATGTAGCACTAATGTCATTTTTAAGGCGAAGTGCAGGCAAGTTATTAAAAAGTCGCAGATCTTGTGCAATTCTAAAGAAGTGAAACTTCAGGGTCAATAGCAAATTTGACAGGGGTGTGGTCAATGCGGTAGTTACTGACATTTTATCAGTTTTTTTAAGAGGGCTCAGTGAAATTCCCCGTCAGTGCATGCGCATAATCGCGAAGAAACGTGCGAGCAGCATGATGAGATCGTAAAGACGGTAATTAGTCGCACAAGTATGAATATGCACACAGACCGCGAATGCTTCGTGAGCGGATATGAGGGAGTGCTCTATCTTTCTGTCGGCGAATGCACATAACCGTCATTCTGATACTACAGTTAACAACGTACGTGCTACTCGCATGAGTCACTGTTCTCTTGTTATGCATAGTGGGCCAATATCAACTTATCAGGACACCTCCTGTCTGCACCCCAGCCTTGACCAAATTTATTTCTAATATTAAAAACCATGCGTAAAAAATAAGTGGAAGAAATAATAGGGGCTCGCATTACATCCCGCACGTGTAGTGCGAGTAAATAGGAAGAGTGGAGGGCCTCAAAATGTATACTCGTAGCGTTATCGTGCACTCCAGTAACACGAGGATGCACCACCGTGGCCGAGATTTGGGATAAACTTTGTATATAGTGTAACATGTATGGCTTTGCTCGACTAAGCACAAATGCGGTTCTCTGCCACATTTCGATGGTGGCGAAAAGCAGCGGCACACGTGTACTTCGACGCTGCCTAAGAAAAAGTCTCCGGTTGTCCGAAATAATGCGGAATCTTCCAATGCGGCCTGCCTAGGCCTAACGTCGTGGGTTTTTGCACACAAAACCTCCTGGTTACATTTCCTCGATACGTTAAACCGGGAATCAGAACCTGTGACTTTGTTTAGCTACGAAGTGATGTAGAGGGTGTCAGGTGATGCACAATCACTCACTAAACCACGCATGCTTGACGCGCTGCGCACAAAACGTGTTTCTGTTCTATGTGTGTGTTTTTGTTTTTCATCCCTTGCACGCATAGTTCATTTCATTAAAAGAAGCTCGCGATAACTTCCACGAAGCCGCACCCGGAGCGCTCCATCTCCAGTCGCTGATCGAAAGCGGCCCGGGTCGGGCGCACCAGCGTCCACGCGGGCCGACGAGGGAGAGATTCGCCCCCTGGGGTGTTCTTAAAAAAGTGGTCGGGCACGGAGGAGCAGAAACAACGATACCGAGGGAAACAGCTCGATGGACGCGTGGGTAACGACATGCATTAGTGAGCGAACGTGGCTTGATAAGGCGCACCGATAAAAGCAGTGATTAATTGGCGGAAAGCGGTAATTAAACGAGCAGATTTCCCTTCAGTCTCTGAACCACGTCCCCGTATAGTTTCGTACAAAAGCGGAGCACAAAAGGAGAAACTGATGCGGTTAAACTCGCTAAAAAGGAGAAAAATAAAGGGTGAAAGACGGAGCAGAGTCTGCGGAAAGCATACGAGGACGGAATAAAAGAGGCTATCGAAGACGGGTCGATATCGCAGGGCCGAGAAGTCAGGTGGCCTCTGTAAGGCCTGCGGTTCAACTCTTAACTCGATCCGATCTGCGGGAAGGCGCTTACGACTAACTTAATTTCACGAGCCTCTCGTAGCGGCTTTTAAACTGAGCGCTTTAGCGCCAACAGCACTGCTGTACAGCAGGGTATAGAGCCTGCTTGTCGGCATACGCACGTGCAAAAACAGCTCCGCAATCGTGTTTATTTTTTCTTTCTCAACAGCGAAGTTGTTTAGCGAATCATCCCTTGCGAGTCAACGAATAGCGGGAATGTGCCCCAGGACTTGCGTAAACCTTTCTATATACCACTGGTCCAATAAAAAGAAAGAAGGTAACAGCTAAACCAACTTTGCGAATTCCCACTGGAGGGTTTGAGCCATATTTTCAAGGAAACAAACAAGCAACAAATAGCTGCGAAGCGATGGTGGTGAACGGAAGACGCCGAGCACGTACTAGAGAATACTATAGGGAACGGGATAGGCAAAGGCTTCTGCTAGAAGACCCCGAAGTGATGTAAGGCCTTCGTGAACGACGATGTTCCCGTAGATGTATACGAAAGTTGCGAACATCCGGTTTCAGCGCTAGGTTATGTCTCTGTAGTATACGGACGTGCGCGTCGTGTTTGTGAGTTTGTGGTTTTGCTTGCACCTCTCTGTACTAAAGATCGACGTAAGAACAACCTAGCATCACCCGGCGGAGGCCTAGCAACAGCGTAGAAGCAACCAGATTAGTCTTCGGAATCGTCCATTATCGCTGTGTCAAGCCTCGCGCGGCTTGGTGCAAGGTCGACCAATTTTCGTATTTTTTGTTTTATCGCCTCGCACGTAACTGTCTTGCACCTGTCTAACGCATAGCGTCGCGAAGTGGAGGAGCTGTGCAATGACAGAAAATGTGCGTGATACTTTCTGTACAATGCAGATTTTATTTGAAATAAAATTTATGTGATACATAGGCACCAGTCGCTTTCGCATACGTACTGTACTATATGTCAAGTCTGAAATACTTTGCCGCTACTAAAAATGACATAGACCAGACTTTACGTGCCTCACTGGACGACGACGACAACGAAGCGTGCTCAAATGCACTGATGCTGTCACCAAATTATAATTAACATTAATTAGCATTTAATTTGTAAATGACATAATTACTACGAATATGTTTGTTTCTATATAAGTTATTTTATTCGTATATCTCCCTTTTTCTTCTTTTTTTTCCAGTAAATTCTTTGCTCACAAGTTTCGGGGTCGATCTCCCGTTGTCGGTTGTGCCACGTATCTAGGAAACAACCGCAACAGCGATATTCGCGTCGAACGCTGCCTATAGTTGATACTCCAACGCCTGAGCTACGCCTGTCAAATTTATTCATATATCCTCCGGTGTATTGAATCGTCGGCAGCAATCAACACGTGCACAGAAGAAACAAATAATTGACGACAAAGATGATTCCGGACTCACTGGCACTTTGTCACGTTAGGCATCGACATAGTGACCTGAAACGCATTGGTGGGCTAGTTGGGGAGAGATTTGCAGCATATGGCAGCGCACACCAGATTACACAAAAAACAAACACACAGAAACGGATCACACAATCGTGCAGTTGAAGTTCGGCGCTTGTGCCGTTCCTTCAGTGTGCGTGTTTTTTGTGTAACCTGGTCTGCGCTGCCATATGCTACAGACATGGCGACACCTGACTCTGGTCTGCTACCCGAATTCAGTTGCAGCTCCTTCTCCTGCAGGAAATCCTGTTACGGGAGGCCACAGTTCTTTATCAATGCCAACGACATCACGGAGGCTTCCAAAAAACGTGCTCATCTGCTAACGTTGTGCGGGAACCCTGTCCGATTTTTATAAGCCTTGGCGTAGACATTTCTGTGTGCCGCTCAAGAAAACGTTAATATCGGGTCCTTGCACACGCATCATTCGTGGAGCAGTGCCGCGTTACACGTTGATTCGGACCCATTGACGCTGGTGACGACAAAAACGACAGGGCATCTAATCGCGACTCCGTCATGACCGTTGCACGGGCTTGTGTCGTTTCCCGCAACTTTAACCAATCTCGTTTTTCTGATCACTGCTCCCTGAGTTATCTGGTTTTTTTTCCTGCCGATCTCAAACGAGCGCGCTATATTTGTCTTCCCCAACGGTGGCGTGTCGCGGAAAGTTGCTGCGCGTAAAAATATATTCGTCAACAGGACGCATGTTTGCGTAAGCGCCTCTGCCACCATCAAGCAAGAAATAGCAAGTTTCGTTCCCGTTTCCTCCACTGGTGTTTATTTGCTATTTGGCGCTGCGGGCGTTATTAATAACCTGCCGCGGAACTTCCCTCGACCAAGGTTTCTCTCGTGCTCGTTTTTAGAGCGAGCACCGCAGACTGCCCAACGAAAACATGACAGAACGGCTTCGATCCGGACTAGATTATGTTTTTCCTGCGCCCTGAACATCATTACGGGACGGCGCTATGGTTAGCATCAAGTCGAGTGACGGTGTGAGGATTGTCGACGAGGCTGCCATTGGCATCCACGTTCTATCGCGTAGTTGCACGACATAAACGACGCTCCGCACTACCATCTCACTGAAAAGATGCAGGCGGAAGAAGAGGCATGCCCGAAGGTGTCGCTTGCAGCGCAATGTTTACCACACTCGCGGCGTCGTTAAAAGCGCGGTAGATGTATTTTTCCTGTAAGTGTAAACACGAGATTTGTACAGTGACTCTAATTGCTTAACCAACTGCCGAAACAGTTTATATTATTGTAACGTCTCTTCACTCACGAGGTTCCCTGGCTAGAGGGTATTTCATTTCCTTTGCTCTCAAAAGAGCACAACTTGTGTTTGCACAGCATCCTTTCCGCAAATAATGGTCATGGGAAACACTACTGCTATTTTGCCCTTATGATATCGTCTTTAGCGTTTGGGCAATCGAATTTTTTCTAGCAGGCTGCATTTCTTATAGTTCTGAATAATCTGAACTGATCTGACTACAGCCCTGTGAACATTAGATGCATAGACTCGTTTTTCAACGTGAATCGGGTGTTTTCATTTTTTTTTCGAAAACGCGTTGCTGGTTTTCGTCGGCTAATACTTTTAATTGTCTGGCTTAACTATTTTCTATTGTTTATTTTTATCTAAAATAATCACCTACCTTCGTGTGTATCATCTAACTTTCGTGAATTTGTAGATTGAAAAATTTACAATGATATCAAGTCAACCCTTCACTCGATGTCACTTTGCTTCGCTTTGGCCAACGGTGTATTTAAAAGGCAGGGGGGAGGGAAAGAAGGGAAGTGAAGATTTCTTGGAACGGAACACATCAGGAGTTGCCGTTCACCTGCATCGTCATAACACTGCGAAATGAACGATGACACTCTGCTTTACGCAGGTCGGCCTCCGGGTCTGGTGCGGACGAAAAGTGCAAATCACTGGTGCCTGCAGATCAGTCACGAGGGTGGAAGAAAATGACAAAAGGCAGGCAGCCTCTTTCCGAGGGCCAAACCAACGAGGCGATCTTATGATACCAGAAAAACAAAATGCAGGAAACGTGGCGTGGCGTCCGAACAGAAACGATTGGCTCAGGGACGTGCAAACTGGGACCAATCCATAAGGCCGGTGGCAACGTCAGCCGGCACTAAATAAACGATGCGGTAAGGCGCACATGACAGGGACCAACCCGGTAATCCGCGCGAGGCTCTGTGGGCGCCCGCATACGAGCGCCATGATGTGGACCAATCGGAAAAGAGATACCAAAAGGCAGTTCGCAATTGGGAGCGCAACAAGGTCTTGGGAGAGAAGAAATTGCTTTGTTGTTGGTGTGTTTACTCAACGATCAACGAAAGGTGTCGGCCGATCAATGACGCCAGCTATAACGCAGAGAGAAGAAGACGAAAACAGTTTTAGGGTTACACTCCTGAGACGTGAGTGAAAGCGACGTGAAAAGGTATCGATTATTCAAGGTATATGTCAGGAAATGCGTCCGGAAACTCAAATATAGGAAAAACGTATATATTTACGTGCTGCCCATATAACTACTTTTTTATGTGGTTGATAGGCGTCTTAAGATTACAAGAAACATGAATTACAATTGTAAATAACGAAATTAAGCTAACATTTTAGTTAGCTGTTGGGTCAAGTGGAAAAACCGCCGCTGCTCCTGCAAAGAGCCTGTTGCTGCCTTGAAATTTCACAGAAGTAGAGACTGACCAATTGTTAGCGAATAAGAAAATCTGACTATTCTCACTGGCGAATCCGAAACTCGAAAGAACATCACTTCCGGACTCTTCCGAGACGTCTCAAATAATCGAGCGTTCTTTTAACGATCGTCGATCGATTTCGCTTCGCGTTTGTGCGGGTATAGTTTGCGGTTAGCGCAAGTATGTAAGACGTATGCAAAGAACAACACCACAACCGCTTTCGTGAACAGTGATGTCACTATGGCCGTCTGCTTGCTGATTGATTGATTTGATTTATATGTGTGGTTTAACGTCCCAAAACCACCATGTCTACCCTTTAACGTGCATTATTTAACGTGCACCTAAATCTGGGCACACGGGCCCACAGCATTTTAGCCTCCATCGAAAATGCAGCCCCCGCCGTCGGGATTCGATCCCGTGACCTGCGGGTCAGCAGCCGAGTACCTTAGCCCCTAGACCACCGCGGCGAGGTGTCTGCTAGTTGTGCTCATCGGGGCTTCGATTTTATATTGAGTGGTGAATTTTATTGGATTTTATTTCTCCGCAATAATTACAACATACTGCTTTTTTCAAAATCTCAAATCTGTAATGTCTTCTTTGGAAAAAAGACAGTGATTCCGCCACCCTGGGCCGTCCTCTGGGCCGTCCTCTCGGCCGTCAAGCAGGCCCGCGAGGCGGCGGTCAGGCAAGGTCTTGACGTCCCCACGCGGAAGACCTAAGGTCCGGTCGGCGAAAGCTCTGCCGGACTTCCAATAAAGTTCTTACCAACCAACCAATTCCGCCATTTCACCCGACAGCCTCCATCCGCTAACTATAAAGTCAATTTATTATTAACTACAACCATCATTGGTGTGTATGGTCATTTTAAGATGTTTCCCATCACAAGAAAGGTACAAAGATAGGGATCAAACATTACATTTCTTTTTTTTTTCAGTTGACTTCAGGAAACATTTCTCGAAACCCCTTCCATAGCCTTTTTTTTTTAATTTACACTCGTTCTTCGAGGGTGAATACCATTGATTCGTTGTCCACCGTGGAGCATCAGCAGTGACGGTGAGCAGTCACCGGTTCGATCTCTGGCTCGGTGGTGTGGCGATGGAGAAAAAATTGTAGATGACCATGTGCTGCGCCATGTCAGCGCATGTTAAACACCAAATGGTCGAAATTTCCGGAGCCTTCCACTACAGAATTCTTCATATTGATATCGTGGTTTTGGGACGCACAATCCCAGATATTGATTTGTGATTATTATTATTATTATTATTATTAATATTATTATTAATATTATTATTATTATTATTATTCTCTCACGTAAAGGAGCACAGCAACAAACTATACGTGTCTCAAAGCAGTTGAATGCAAATGGACCGTCTGTGCAAATAAAAGAAACAACAAATTTTATCATGTTCCGGTTAGTGTAGCGAACGTTTAGAGTTGTTAAGAGCTACTAACAATTATTACAGAGGTACAAGTTATATGAGGCACGGCATAACCAGAAATTCACGTTATAACCGATGGCATGCGTGGCAATGAGCCTTCTCCGATCGACGTTCACTCCGATATTCAAAGAGCATCGAAATGGCTACACTGCTTGAGAATGCTCAACCACGTATAACCTGCACTCGGAAAATATGCGGTAATGACGACTACAAAGAAAAAAATTGGCCCCGTCTCTGCATTTTTCACTTCAAATGTCGTCGAAAGACGATTGTCATGTCAAGTCAAGTCCAGTTCATTAAATAGTTCAGTAGAGTTACATGGTTAGCGTTATTACAGCAGGAAATCCCAAAGTTTCAGAGAAACTGACAGGGGGACCTCCTATGGCTACATGGATGGGGTAATGACAAAAAATACAGCAAAAGTATACGGACTTGTGAGTAATAATGAATAAGCTTGATTAATAATCTTGCGTCTGGAGAGAGTGAACAAAACGTTTATTTGGTGTTATGCGCGAAAAAATCGGTGAATTGTATTCTGAAAGTGCTGCGTTAGAGAGTCTTGATCAGTGCAGTGAAGGCGAACGAGCGCATCGAGGATGGATGGATGGATGGATGGATGGATATGGCTGTACCCTTTAGATCGGGCGGTGGCTAGCGCCACCAAGCCGTAATACTTAATGAACTCAAAACTATATTTATTTATTTTTTCCTTAAAAAGTGAGTTTGAGGATTCGTACTTTGCAGTGAAGAATTTTATTTTCGACTTTAGCCACCAATCAGATAACCTCCTTCTAGTTAAGTCTACTTGCTTAAAGTCTATTTTGCCCTCCCGGTCCCTAAACCCCAGTGCTTTTAAAAACTCTGTGCCATCATCCTGAACTATAGGGTGAAGCCCTTTACAGAACATTATCAAGTGTTCGGCAGTTTCTTCTTCCTCTCCACACGCACTGCATACTGTGTCTACCCCTTCGCATTTGGCCCGATATGTCTTGGTTCGCAGTACTCCCGTCCTTGCCTCAAACAGTAGAGAACTACCCCGAGTATTATCATAGATCCTTTTCATGGAAATTTCCTGCTTAAACGTTCGATAGATCTCTAGTGCGGACTTCTTAATCATGCCCATTTTCCACATATCAGTCTCCGTTTCCTCCACTTTCTTCTTAACCGATAGTTCTTTTTGGTTTGGCCACCTGCTGTTTTCTAAGTATTTACCAGTCAACTTCCTGGTTGGCTTCCTCCATTTTGTATCGACATTCTTCATGTACAAGTAGCTGAAAACTTTCCTAGCCCAACGCTCCTCCTTCATTTCTCTCAATCGCTTCTCAAGTTTTATCTTGCTGCTAGCTTCCCTGCCCTCAAATGATGTCCATCCCATATCACCTTGTACTCCCTGATTTGGTGTATTCCCGTGAGCTCCTAAAGCAAGCCTACCTATTCCACGTTGCTTAATTTCTAATCTTGCTTGAACTTCTGATCTCATGCACAAGACCGCATTGCCGAACGTCTGCCCAGGAACCATGACCTCTTTCTATATTCCTCTCACAACATCATACCTATTGTAATTCCACAGTGCTCTATTTTTCATCACTGCTGCATTCCTGTTACCTTTAGTCGTCACGTATATTTCGTGTTCCCTCAGGTACTCGGTCCCAATGCTTATCCATACGCCAAGATATTTGTATTTATCTGTTATCTCTAGCGTGACGTCCTGTATTCTAAGCTCACTACCTTCGTTGTCATTGAAAATCATGACTGCTGATTTTTCCTTACTGAATCTAAAATCTAACCTATCTCCCTCATTACCGCAGATTTCCATCAATCTCTGCAAATCTTTCTTGTTGTCGGCCATTAGCACTATATCATCTGCGTACATTAATGCTGGTAGTGCCTGATCAATAAGTTTTCCTTGTTTGACAAAAGAGAGGTTGAAGCCCAGCCCACTTCCCTCTAATTTTTCCTCTAATCCTTGTAGGTACATCATGAATGATAAGGGTGACAGGGGGCACCCCTGCCTAAGCCCCCGTTTTACCTCTGCAGGCTTGGATACCTGTTTTTCCCACTTTATAGCTACCTTGTTACCTTTATAGATACCCTTTAAAAGATTAGTGTCTACATGTTCCACGCCTAGTGTGTCCAGTATTCCCCACAATTCCTCTTGAACCACGCTATCGTACGCTCCCTTGATATCCAAGAATGCTAGCCACAGGGGCCTGTGTTCCTTTTCTGCTATTTCGATGCACTGCGTCAGTGAGAACAGATTGTCTTCCAACCTTTTGTGTTTCCGAAACCCATTCTGCAGTTCCCCCAGCACCCCCTCATCTTCTATCCATGCCTGCAGTCCTTCCTTTATAATCTGCATCGCCAGCCTGTAGACCACTGATGTCACTGTTATAGGACGGTAGTTGTTTATGTCAGCTTTGTCCCCCTTTCCTTTATAGATCATGCTCATCCTGCTAAGTTTCCATCCATCGGGAACTTCACCATCGATTATTATTTTGCTCACTGCCTCTCTCAAAGCCTGCTTAGACTTCGGACCTAACGTCTTTGTCAGCCTAATTGGAATGCCATCTGGGCCTGTTGATGTACTACTAGGAACCCTACTAGGCACGTTAGACACGAGCGCCATCTGGCAGTTGTCTTCGAAAACGAAGGAAGGCGTGCGCGCCCGTCTTGGAGGCGATAAGGTGTATAACGCAAAGCGATGGGCAGGTGCCACCAACATGTCGTCTTAGCAAAGCCTTGGAAGCACTTGCCTTTTTGAGCATCGCGCTGCATTGTCCGCACAGCGTGATAAGCGCTATGGTCCTTAGAATTACTTACGTATGCCTTCTCTAGTACGAATACACGGAAACAAAATATTGACGCGTTGTTATGGTGCCTCAGATATGCACAATATTTGATTTTTAATTGACAATCGCACAGGTATAAACGCTGAAACTTGAGCAATATTGGTGGGTGCTGTGGACGAGGTTGGCCGTTTGGGGTAACGTTTGATGCCGTTTGGGGTATTGTTACGGCGGACAAACGCACAAATGTACACACAGACAGACAGACAGACAGACAGACAGACAGACAGACAGACAGACAGACAGACAGACAGACAGACAGACAGACAGACAGACTAAAAAATTTTCGTCGAGGTACCTCCAGAGAGACTATCGTCTCTAAAAAAGCGATCAAGTATTCGTGCGCCCTCCAAATGCGAAAGCGCCAACGACAACTTTATGCATGCGCGCGCGTAATGCATGTGCGTAATGCATTACGCGCGCGTATTGTGCGCGCGTATTAGAGAAAACGTCTCAAATTATTCATTTGCAAACGATCGAAAATGTCGAGGTTTAAGTAATAAAGTACTCACATGCGTTACTGCAGCGTTGTGGCATCGTTATAATTTCCTCTCAGCAGAATGTTTCAAAAGCACTCGAATTGTTTCATGATGGTTGTCCTCTTTCCTACCTCGCTTGGATCATAATCATTTTATTTGTCACTACTGGTGTAAGCAAAAGACAAACCGTCACGCGACTACCAGTCCGTCAACACCTGGGGTGCTATTCTGGACTTTGTCGAATTCCGCCATGTTGTCAGATTCCGCCATTCGTCGATGCTGATTGGCCAAGTAAGCAGCTACGACCAGTCTGGCTTAAAATGTTGTCATTACAAAATCTGACAATATGGCGGAATGAGACATTGTCCAGAATAGCACCCCTGATGGTCTCGTCTATAGTCCCACCACAATAGAGTCATGTACACCGTACACTCTTCTTAAAAAACATAACTGCTTTCATTATTTCCATTTAGATTTCAAGTGACCGACTTTGCTTTTTCAACATGCATCGATTCCAACTCGCCCACCTCTCTACTTAGATTTCCCAACACATTTTCTTTGTGATTTATATTTATTGACAACTTATAGGAATATTGATGTGTTAATATTCAAATCATTGAATAATTAATTCGAATGGTTCAGAATTCGATTCTATGTGGAAAATAGCTATACAGTTTGAAATGTTCCAACGCTCCTTATATGAGCTATATTAAAGACTCGTGGTTAGCGTGGAGAAATGGTATAACATTTTTTTATATATTCCAAGATGGCATTACAAGAAATATTTTATAACCTTATGGCGCGAACAAAAATATGAAAAAGAAATAAAAACGCCATAACGTTCAAGCCGCAACGGCCCCGCTGACCACCACCACCGCCATTTTGGTTTAGTGCTAACGTGCATTGCACCATCACCGAATGTGCCCCTTCGGCTCGCAATGAGGCTCTGGTTGATCCTATCTGAGGGGTCGTCATGGCTGGTTCAGGGCTATCAAAGCGCCTCTGTAGCCACTTATTTTGTCATCATGGATCGACAATCTTGACATCACACACATTTCGTACCGTAGGCCTTAAAGCAAAGGCAATAGTTGTGCACATCACTGGAGCACGGCCGATCTGCCCACTGCTGATTGACTCAGACCTTCAAACAAATCACCCGCTGACTTGTTTGACCAGCATTGCAAATTTCGCGCATCGTTATACCTTGGTCATTGACCCTTTACTGCCAAGTGTCGCGAAATCACGAAGAAGTTGGAGCAAGCATATCACGAAATGCGTGACACCTTCAATGTCGGCTGTCGGTACTCACGGGCACAGTAGCTGACAGTACAAAAAAATCTAGCGCCATCTCGGGTATGTTATTTTAAGCTAAAATAGCAAGGGCCTTGAACAACCTTCAATTGAACACTGACTTGTTGAATAACTTGAAAAGTACATCACCTGACCAATGCTTAGAAATGTGACCATAAATCGTGCGCTTAGAGGCCATTTTTCTGTACGACCAAGGCTCACACTTCCATTTAGTGGGTCGACCTGCATTCGAGCATCGCCGGTGCCTCGACTGCGTGAACACATCTTACTCCGGCTCCCTGAAACCGCCGCATTCACGCGCCGCTATTTCGGGCCAAACAAGTCGCAGACAGATAGAGTGCCGTCCACAAGCAGCACATTTCAGTCGCATAGAGGGCCGTTTCCGGCAAGGTGACAGTGCAGTCAAAACGCTAACATGAAATAAAAGTGAAAAGTCGCCAGTGATGAAGGACTGCTGATCCTATGGATTTCAGCCAAGTTGTTTTTTTATTTTATTTATTTATGACATACTGCAGGCCCAGGTAAGGGCCCAAGCAGGAGGGGCATGGGAAGTACAAATTATAATACCAGAGGGAAACAACATTGTAAGTATGGAACGGGAAAAGAAACAATACAAAAGTTGGCATAAAAACTAAGCATATGCAAAGCAAATACAAGGCATACACAAGGCATACACAAAGCATAAAAAACTTAACATCTTAACTGAGCAATAGCGTCAATATTGGACAGCTGTTCACAAGGCAAGTTGTTCCAGTCTGATATTGTACGCGGAAAAAATGAATACTTAAATACGTTAGTTTTAGTGCTATAAGGCGTTAGGGATTCAGCGTGGCGATGCCTTGTCCGGCGTGCTTCGAGCGGAGTTATGAAAGGCTGCGGGTTAAGGGATAAACGGTTATTTTTCAGCAAGAACATAAATTTAAGTCTGAGAATTTTACGCCGTAGTTGTAATGTTGGAATGCTATTAGTTAGCATTAGGGTTGATGGGGAATCAGTTGAACGGTATTTGGAGAAAATGAATCTTATTGCTTTACGTTGTATCATTTCTAATGCGTCAGTGTTACGTTTGGTGTAAGGGTCCCACACAGTACATGCATATTCTAATTTGGGACGGATTAACGAGTAATAAGCTGTTAGACGAGTGTTGTGGGGAGCCTGTTTTAATTTATGCCTCAAAAAGCAGAGCTTACGGAAAGACGACTAACAGATGTTAGAGATATGCGTATTCCAGGATAAATTGTTAGTAATAGTAACACCTAAGTACTTATATTGATTAACTTCAATTAGGGCTTTGGAAGCGATATTATATGGAAAGGATAACTTTTTAACCTTTTTGGTGATTTTCATATAGACAGACTTTTCTACATTTAATTCCATATTCCATTTTTCACACCAAGATACGATATTTTGAAGGTTAGAATTAAGTGCAGTTTGGTCGTCACTGCAAGTTATTTCATTGAACACCACACAATCATCGGCGAATAATCTGATTTGAACGGGCTCTGTAATTGTGTCAGTGATGTCATTAATGTAAATTAAAAATAACAAAGGTCCTAAAATGCTGCCCTGTGGGACTCCCGAAGTTACCGGAAGTTCACCCGAAAACTTATCATCGATAACAACAAATTGCTTACGGTTAGTCAGGTAGGCAGAAATCCAATTAATTAAATATGCTGGCAAGTTAATCACTTCGAGTTTTTTTATAAGGTTACAGTGCGAAACAAGGTCAAACGCTTTTCTAAAATCTAAAAAAACTACATCAATTTGCCCAGATTTGTCAAGGACAGACGCAAAATTATGAACGATAGAAGTCAGTTGGGTAACCGTAGAAAAGCCTTTACGAAAGCCATGCTGGTAGTTAGAGAGAATATTTCTATCAGAAAGGAATTTGTTAATCTCGTTTGCTATGATATGTTCAAGCAGCTTGCACGAAGAGGATGTTAGTGAAATCGGACGATAGTTAGTTAAAAGTGTTGCATCTCCTTTCTTAGGCACAGGTACGACACGTGCTCTCAACCAATCGCTAGGAAGAACTGCAGAAGATAACGATGCATGAAAAATGACTACTAGAAAATGGGACAACTTTTCTGCATATCTGCGCAGAAAAGCATTTGGTAAAGCATCCGGACCAGGTGATGACTTAGTTTTCAGATTGAGCAACATAGAAACTACCCCTGGTTGCGATACTATATCGGGTGGTATAATGTGAGGCATATGTTTTATTAACGGCAGATCATAAGAACGGGAAAAAACACTATGAAAAAATTTGTTGAAATGATCAGCAATGCTTTGCTTCTCGACGACTAGGGATCCCTCGTGTACAATTTGGTCAACTGACCTTGTTTTTCCTTTTAAGTACCTCCAAAACTTTTCCGGGGCATTTTGCATAAAACCTGGCAGCGTATGCTGGAAGTACCTTTCTTTTGCGTTTTTCACTATTTCATTTAGTTTCGGTTGAATATTTAGAATAGTATCACGAGAAGCGCCTTGTCGTCTTAAGCGTTTAATCTTTCTTTTCAGTTGTAGCGCTTCTCGCGTCATCCAGGGATTTTTCTTTGCTATTTTCTTTGTTTTCTCAGGAATAAAATTATTATTACAGTGCATGCATATGTTTATAAACTTTTTCCAAAGACTGATAACATCGTCACCATGAAAACTGTTGAGACTAAAATCAAGGAAGTCCAACACACTCTCATCTCTGGCGCGCGAGAAATCTTTAACAGTCACCCTTTTACATGGATTGATGCTACAAGACTGTATTGGACAGGAAAAATACACCATGTGGTGATCAGATATACCTGGTTCAACCGATACAGAAAAATCACTGATTGTTTGACTGACAAAGACAAGATCAAGTACCGTAGCTGACGTACCATGAACACGTGTCGGTTGATTGACAACCTGCCTCAAGTTGTGGTACAACATGATATTACTTATATAATTAGAATTTGTATTTAAATCGGGACCAGGGTATTCATTCACCCAATCTATTTCAGGCAGGTTGAAATCTCCAACAAGAAAAATTTTGTCATGAGAAAATGAAGACATGTGTTCACAGAGGTCATGCAAGAACTGAGGGGATGAATCGGGAGGGCGGTACAAGCCAAACACCAACAATGAAATATTCCAGCATGTAACCTTTAAAGTAACGCATTCAATATTTTCTGGCTGACGTAAAAGCACGACTGGAATATCGTCTTTGACCAAAATAGTTACTCCTCCTCCTCTAGTATTCCTATCACGACGAAAAGCCCGATAAGAAGGGGGGAAAACAACCGTATCGTCAATAGCTTCATGTAACCATGTCTCGGTTATCACCACTATGTGAGGGGCGTATCCTAAAATATTTGCCTCGAGTTGGTCACTTTTATTTACAATACTGCGCGCATTGATATTAAGTAGTCGTAGTTCCTTGCAGACCTCATGGGCAAGTCAGTTCTGTTTAGAAGATCCGTGGGTCCGAATATTAATTCTTGCGTTTTGGGTGTCGTCCCAGATAAATGTGTCATCATTGACACGAAGCTTGTCATCCTTTAGACTGACTTTTTTTCCCTGCTGTTTTTCCAATTTTGCACTGTCCCACAGTAGCTTGCGCTTTCTTAATGTGGTGTGCGAGTAATCATTTTGCAAAGATATGACAGTCCCTTTGAGTTTGTAGGCATTCTTTAGAATTTGTTGTTTTTCGTTATAGTCTTGAAAATAAATGATTACAGGACGTTTTTTACCGGGTCTACCAAGACGGTGAATTCTGCCGATTGATTTACACTGAACGTTAAGTTTCTTCAAAAATACATCGTCTAAGATTTTAGATTTTAACATAGAATCGGTCTCTTGTGCTTCTTCTGGTATGCCGAAAACCACCAAATTAGAACGCCTAGATTTGTCTTCTATATCCGTCAACTTCGCCTCCAAGGACTTGACTGTATTTTCTAGAATATCAATACGTGCCACTCGCTTTTCTAATTCCGAAAAACGAGCGACCCAGTCAGCCATGAGCTTTTCCATATTATTCTGCTGAGCTCTAATGGCTGCAACTTCATCAGCTAACTTATTTTGACCAGCTAACAATTCTCTTAGCAAGGCCTCAGTTGAAGGACCGGGATTTGACTCCACGTCACCACAAATCAAAAGCAAGCACACACAAAAGACATCATTTGCACAGCTAAATAAGCGTTGTGGGCACGGTAGGACCAAAAGACCACGATGATCGCTCTTAGTTGAGCTGAAGTATTCACCAACCTGAACGAGACAGAAGAATGGCTTGTTAAACCACATAGTCGCTCCCGGTCCACCGCGCCCACCATTGAGTAAGCCCCACTACTTGGCACTGGTAATCAACAGCTATCCAAATAAGTGGGCGTGCGCCACAGAAATATGTGCAGCCTGTCAGAAAACTATCATCAATATAAGCTCGTACCTGCCACAGAAAGTGTGTGCATCCCTTTCGGGTAAAAAGGAAGTGGGCAACATTTAGCCAAACAAATGAGTGCACGATAGCAGTCCCACAAGGTTGTCACGTGATACTGTGTGGTCACAAATGTTTATGGCTATACTATAGCACCTCTACACTCATCGAAGTGTTCGGTAAAGAGCAGTGGTACAACACGTTAGGGCATTTTAGGACAAAGCTTCTTTGTAAACTTGTGTATAAGAGTCGTAAGGTCAAGATGCAATAAAATGATGCTGCCACCTCAAAGATTGACACAGATTGTTTATTAAAGAGCAGTGATAAGACACATCTGTAAGACTCGCAAGAAATAGAAATGCGTTGGCCTGGCGAAAGGAATGGCCTCAACTTCACTGTTTCATCGGCGCCCGCGAAACAGAGCTGGTCAATTTTTTTCAAGTAAGTTTGCCAGTATTGCTTTAGAGGGCAATTATCTCAGCTAATGCTTTTTTTGTAGATTCGTTGATGCATTCATATAATTCCCCCAGAAATTTTGATCGAAGGATTGCGTTTGGTTTGCGTCAGTCCTATAGGTAACCAAGAAGTGCTATAGCTACTGATTTGTTACCAGATCTGTTTGTTTTTTTTTGTAAATCAATATATATATATATATATGGCTTGCATGCTGCCATAAATACATTGGGTTCTATGTTTCGCTATTTTTTGTGCATATTGTGTTAAAGAAATAATGCATAGGCCTCGTAGCACAAGAGAGACCTTTAAAACATTTAGCAGCATTAAGCTGAAGTGAAATCGGGTTGACGTGTTGTTTTTGTATGAGTGATCGGAGGTACAGTAGCCGGGACAACCACACCCTAATACTACAAGAACTAACAGTAACCCAGATGACACCCCACCAGTAATGATAGAAGAAGTCAGAAAAGCTTTGGAGAGCATTGAAAGAGGCAAAGCTGCTGGTGAGGATAGGTGACATCAGATCTGCTGAAAGATGGAGGACAGATTGCGTTAGAAAAACTAGCCACCCTGTTTACGAGGTGTCTCCTGACGGGAAGAGTACATGAGTTTTGAAAGAATGCAGCATCATCTTAATACATAATAAAGGAGATGACAATGACTTGAAGAATTACAGGCCGATCAGCTTGCTCTCCGCAGTATACAAGCTATTTACAAAAGTAATTGCTAACAGAGTTAAGAAAACACTAGAATTCAATCAATGAAAGGAACAAGCAGAATTTCGAACAGGCTACTCAACAATCGACCACATTCTTACTATCAATCAGGTAATAGAGAAATGCTCAAAATATAACCAACCACTATACATAGCCTTCGTAAATTACGAGAAGGCGTTTGATTCAGTAGAAATATCAGCCGTCATGCAGACACTGCGGAATCAGGGCGTCGATGAAGTATATATAAACATCCTGCAAGAAATCTACAGGGGATCAACTGCTATCATAGTGCTTCATATAGAAAGCAACAGAATACTAATCAAGAAGAGAGTAAGGCTGGGGGACACAATCTCCCCAATTCTGTTTACCGCGTGCTTACAGGAGGTTTTCAGAAGCCTAGAATTGGAACAGTTGGGGATAAGAGTTAATGGAGAGTACCTTAGTAACCTGCGCTTCGCCGATGACATTGCATTGCTGAGCAACTCAGGGAACGAATCGCAACTCATAGTTACGGAGGTAGACAAGGAGAGCAGGGAGGTGGGTCTTAAAGTTATTCTGCAGAAATCGAAAGTAACGTACAACAACCTCGGCAGAGAGCAGCGCTTCGACATAGGTAATAGTGAACATCAAGTTGTGAACATCATCAAGTTGTAAATAGTGAACATTAAGTTGTAAAAGACTATGTCTACTTAGGCAGGTAATAACCGTGGAGCCGAACCAGGAGGTTGAAGTAACTAGAAGAATAAGAATGGGGTGGAGCACATTTGGCAAGCACTCTCGAATTATGATAGGTAGATTGCCACAATCCGTCAAGATGGAGGTATATAAAAGCTGTATTTTGCCGGTACTTAGCTACGGAGCAGAAACCTGGAGATTTACAAAGAGGTTCAGCTTAAATTGAGGACGACGCAGCGAGCAATGGAAAGAAAAATGGTAGGTGTAACCTTAAGAGACAAGAAGAGAGCAGAGTGTGTCAGGAAAAAACGAGGGTTAAGGATATCATAGTTAAAATCAAGAAGAGGGAATGGACATGGGCCGGGCATGTAGCGCGTAGACAGGATAACCGCTGGTCATTAAGAGTAACTAACAGCATTCCCAGAGAAGGCAAGCGGGTGAGGGGGAGACAGAAGATTAGGTGGGCAGATGAGATTAAGAAGTTTGCGGGTATAAATAGGCTAGCAGCAAGCACAGGACCGGGTTAACTGGCGGGACATGGGAGAGGCCTTTGCCATGCAGTGGACGTAGTCAGGCTGATGATGATGATGATGATGATGATGATGATGCTGATGATCAGAGGTTACAAATTAAGCCAGTTCAAACTACAGCAAGAATCTTAAACTAACGCTAAGAATCACCTAAATGTGGGAGATAATAAACTTAATGTAAAGACTTTAACATTTGCATTATTTGGAGAACCTCTCATTTATTGCAAGCGTGGGGCTAGTACCCCAACACTGTCGCCATGGGTCGTGGTGTGGCAACGAAGCTGGACATGCCTGGCAAAAATATGCCGGGACATACGAACGAAAAGCACCGAAAGAAATGGGTGGTCCTTGCGAGAATAAACTGAACTGCCTCAATATTGAGAGAATCATGCATCGTATGGTATCAACCTAAGATGAATCACCCGCGCCATACCGGTAAGTTGTGATTTCTCATCTTAATTGAGACAGGAAGATTTGAAGAATAACCTATAAAGCACGTCAGCCCTAGCGTGTCAAATAAGAGGCTGTTTTCTTTGTTGCACGAATTATGGCAACAGTGTCACTGCTCCCCGAACGTGCGGAACTGCTATAGCTCTTTTGCGACAACTCTGAATGCAGATGCGGTACTGTCAAGCGGTAGTGCACGGTATACTATCATCGTCAAATGATACCCAAACAGCGGCAAGCCTTCGCGGTAGTAGAGTTTGCGCTGTCCAGTTATCACTTCTGGCAAGCGCACGCACCATTTAGAGTTCTACCCACATATGCGGGCCTGCCCATGGTGATAAGAGGACGGCGCGCACTATACCATCACGAGACGTTGCCGATGTTTGGGGATAATTTGCAGTAGATAAGACAATCCGAAATTTTTCTCGGCGTTATTTTATCGTCACTCTCATGCTTTTTGAAGAAACACCAAACAGAAACAATAACTTGGTTTAGATTAGCAAACTGCACTCTGCAATGTTTACAGTCATATTTTTGCCTATCATAGGCCCATTATTAGCGGAGAAAATCACTGTTGAAAAAAGTTTACTTTGTTTTTAATTTCACGCTGAAACCTGCTCACGTGAGGTCAAAAATTTCAAAATGTACTTTTCGTATTTTTGTGACATTGGCTTGGTGAAATTTCCTGAAGAAAGAGAAATAAATAAAAAGAAGAGACAGAGAGGTTAAACTAGAAAAACTGGTTTGCTACCCTGTACAGGGGTGGGGAAAAAGATTTGGAAAGCGGATAGACATAGAGAGATATAAAATAAATTATAAAAAATGCACATACACACATGCAGGGCGTTCCGATCACAGTCGTTTGGACAGGCTGGTAGAACGCAAGAAGCGCAGGAGCGCCTTCTTAGCCTTCTTCTGGGACATAGAGTCCTGTCGGTAGCGCAGGATTCTTTCTTCCGACAGAGTCTGGTTGTCCAGTTCGTCTAGTGCATTGCAGAGTGACTGTTTCTGCTAGCACTATTGTGGGCATTCACACAGAATGTGTCAAGTTGTTTCGTCACTGCCGCAATGGTCGCACGCAGCAGTATCAGCCATTCCTATGCGGAACGCGTACGCATTGGTAAATGTGACACCCAACCGTAATATACAGAGCATAGTAGCGTCTTGTAGGCGAAGTTCTGGAGAACAGAGTATGCTAGGTCTATGGCACCTGCAGATAGCAATGTGCTTCATTTTTATTGATTAGAAGCTGCGTAAGACTAAGTGAACGCCTTTAAAATTTATGACGTCACGGTATTTTTTGCGGGAACCTCAAGGTGGCGTCTCCACTTCTATTTTTCTTTCGTGAGTTTTCTCGATCACCAAGCGTCGTGTCACCGTAGGAGTGGTGTTTTCAGGATTGCGAAATTTTATTTTAGTAACGCGCGAATAATTATTTTGCTCCTTAATGTCCCTTTACGTTTACTGTAGGGCGAAGTTCTTTCCAAATGATCTCCAGTTTACCCAGTCCCGAGCGAGGTGATTCCATTTATCCCTGCCAACTTTTACGTTTCGCCACTCCATTTAACTCTTGTAGCTACCTCGACTAGGCTTTCCATCCCTTGGTAACCATTTTGTTGCTCTTACAGTCCATCGGTCGTCTGCTCTACGCACTACGTGACCAGCCTAGGTCTACATTCTTTCGCTTGACGTCAGCCAGAATATACTCCTGCCTGTTCATTATGTTATCCTTCGTTTTATTTATGTTACACATATCATTTCATGTCCCACTGCACTCTGCATGCTCCCGAACCTAATGTATAGTGTTTGTGTTTTCCTTCAAGTTCCAGTCCCCAATCTTACGTCTGGCAGTACGTAGCAATTGTGTACTTTTTGTTTCAAGGAGAAATGCAGATTGACTATAAATATTTGGGAGTACCTGCTGCATGAACTACGGCACATTTTCATTTATCTTTGAACTTGTTTTCATTATTTTTTGTAATTAGGCAATCCTTATAATAATTGATCTATGCGTTCATATTCCTGCGCACGTCCTATTCATTAGTTTCCAATCGTGAACTTTTTTCCTTTCGTCATGCTATCGTGCTTATCTTTGCCTTGATCGTATTCATTTTAGCCGCAGTTTGATGCTTTCTCGATTTAAGTGGTCAGTATTATTAGCTGTAAAACAAACATGCCTTCCCGTCTCTCGTTGGTTAAAAAATATCTTATTCGCGAAAGCCACTAGATGTTACTCGTATTATAAACTATGCTAAACACAATCGAAATAGCATTCGCAGTTGATTTTCATTATTCGGGCTCACTTCGAAGTTGGAAATTTTATTGTCAAACCACCTTTATTTTAATTTTGTCTTCTTCATAATTCTACATCGTTTTTTTATATATCGAACGTTTTCGATCAGTTTTATACGCATCACAATAAAATCTCAGGAGTGACCTGTGACATTTTCATGTATTAGCGTATACTTTGCATCAAATCATTTTAAAAACGTTGTCAAATTGTTCGGTAACATTCTTCCAAATAGTCGTGTAGAAGCACGTTTCATTTTTTTTTGTTGTTGAAAAGCATGAACAACTTCCAGTCTGTGTTGTATACGTGCATTGTGTAGTACGCTCTGATGTAATACACAGATCAGACATTGTTTGCGTTGTCTTTACCGAATATCTGAGAACAATCTCGCGTAGCGCGACCCAGGAAACGACAAATTGGACGCATTTGATGAAGGCGCTGTTCTATCCATTCTTTGTTTTTTTTTTTCGCGGACAAAGAGGAGGCGCGTGAGCGGAGAAACATGGCGGCGCACCTGAAATAGTCACGTCGAGGGGCAAACATCGGAGACGTGAGGGTGCGCTGATTGTCGCGCATGTTTTATTCATCCGTTATGACCGCCGTGCGACGACTCGACCGGGGCATCGCATAGGCCGGGGCCTCCATGCAAATCCAATCACGCCGCAACACAAACGGTCTGAAGAAAGCGCTGGCTGCAGGACGTCCGTGTGCTGCTCCTAATAAATAATGGCCGACCAGCGCCCGCGGGATGTGAAGGCGCGCGGAAAGATTAGCGGGGGGGGGGGGGGGGGTCATAAAGAAAGGGAAGCAAGGGGAAAATATACGTGCATTCATTCACGCAAAAAGATATAGCGTTGCAGAATTGTTGAAACGTGCGCTTCTCCGGCTGACTGTTTCGCTTTGCCACATCGACAAATATGAGCTCAAAGCGCGCGCCAAACGAAAGTGCATTCGAGGATACCTCCTATCGCGGCTGCTGCCTCGCTTAATGAATGGTCATGCGCGTCAAACAAAGGGGCGCCGCTGTATTGTAGACTGCGGTTGAGCGGTGATCGCTTGCGCTGATTTGCATGTTTCTTTTTTGCATGTTTCTTTTTTGCGAACGTCAGCAAGTAAAAGGAGGACAGTTGTTGACGTCCATTTGTTGACGTCCATTTCGGAATTTGATCTCTCTTTTTTCACCGCACAATATTTTTTTTTCCGGAATACCCCTGACATGTGGTGAAATCGCGGTCAATTTAGATCATGAACATGATCTGCCAGAGAAGTCAGAAGCGAATTTCGATCATTGCTACTCCGCGTGGTGGTTTACAATCGGTAGTTGATAATTTTGAAACTCATACACCGAATGAATAGCGAACTTTCGATATATGCGTCCCCAAAGTTGGCGACAAAATTTATTGGTACTACAGTAGCGTTGCTATCATTTAACTGTACGCTTTACCGCAACAGTGTGATTTTGTTTGTTGCGGCACGGTTAGGGTTTACGCTCGAAAAATCATAGCAATTTTCAGAATATTTACCTAGAGCCTTCTGCCACTTCCACAATGTTTCCTAGAGCATAGGAAGAAGTGTGTTTTGAATAGGAGCCGCTTCTGCTAACTCCGGCGTATTTCAGTTGTAATTTAAGTCTATTGATCAGTTTCCGCTGCTCCCTTAGAGGGGATGGAAGTAGACCACCCCGGGCGCCTGCCGGCACCAGCGGCGTCAGCGCCGACCGCCTTCAGGAAGCGGATGGGACAAGCGAGCGACAGCGACAGTGAAGATACTCATGCTTACTATCTCAGCAGCGAGGACTTCTCAGATGACGGTTTCCAACCTGTGTTGAGCCGCAAGGCGACGAGAAGGAACATGAGGACATCCTCATCCTCAACTATTCAAACTGAAAGTGAAGCGCCAAAATCGAACACTTATACCATCCTGTTTCTGCCTGCACTTCCTACCGTCAGCATGAAACGCCTTAACAGACAGTCTGTGTCGAGGTCTCTGGAAACGCTCGTGCCAAATGAGATCACGGACATAAGAGTGAACGCCAGAAAGAATATACTGGCTGTGGACGTTTTGCACGCAAGTGCGTTGGGCGTTCTGCGCAGTGTAACTGACTTGGACGGCAACCAGGTGCGCTCTCATGTTCCCTTGGGATGTGATGTAGCAACCGGCGTGATCTACGACATTGATGTCGCTATTTCCAATAAGGACTTACAACTTCTTGTCAAGTCAACAACTGATACTCCAATTGTTGATGTCACCCGGCTAGGCAAGTCTCGCTGTGTGAAGATTGCGTTTAGGAGCACATCACTCCCCTCTCATGTGAAGGTGGGGTACTTCAGACATGCTGTGCGGCATTTCATTCCAAAGCCTCTCCAGTGCCGTAAATGCATGAAACTTGGACATGTGAGCAGCGTCTGCGAGAATTCGGTGGTATGCCACCGCTGCGCCGAGCACCATGAAGCGGATAAGTGCGTCGCAACTGTCAAGAAATGTTCTAATTGCAATGGATCCCATGAAGCCACATCGAAGGACTGCCCGCGGATTCAGAAGGAAATTTCCATCTTGAAGGAGATGGTACGTGATCACTCATCTCATCGAGAAGCCGCAGCTAAAGTCAGAAGGCGTCGTTCACGTCGACGTCGGTCTTCGAGGACGCCCGCTACCTCCTCGACACGTTTGCGTGATCCCTCATCAGTACCACCTTCTTTGCCTCCCAGACCACATGCCGTGGGAAAGGCTGTAAAGGACAAAGCCAGTGAGCATACCCTAACTGCGACAGAGTGGCCTGCACTTCAAAGGGAAGCAGCATCATGCGAACCGAAGGAGCTTCATGACGGCCAGTCCGCGCTCCCGGTTCGAAATCTTTCCAACCAAGACAGGCAAGCGACTGCAATCGTCCCGGTTCGAGATCTTTCCAACCAAGACAGGCAAGTGTCTGTAATCGTACAATCAATAATTGCCATGATTCGCACGCTACTGAGCAGCATACAATCTCCGTCTGCTAAGAGTGCATTGCAAATACTGGATGCACTGAATCCAGTTCTTGCTAACTTCGTATAAGCACAATGGCTCAACAAAATCTCCACTTCCGCACTAAAGTTAAAAGTGCGTCGATTTTTCAGTGGAATGCCAGAGGCATGAAGTCCCGTATCTCGGACTTTCGCCAATTTGTTCGGGCCAATCAAATCCCTATACTTGTCATATGTGAACCAAACGTGTCAAGGCCTTATAGATTGTCCGGTTATGAAGCTTTTTGTTCAGCCGCTTGCGAAGAACGAAGCAAAGTAATTGTTTACATTCGCACAGACTTCACTTATCTTTCGCACCCAATAAGTTCAAATGACGACAATCAGCACGTGTGTCTTCGTGCGAAGAAGAATGCAGTTTCGTTCACGCTTATTGGTGGATATATGTCTCCGTCATCGCGATTTGACTGCGACAGATTAAAAGACATCCTAATGAGAACCGATGGGCCTTGGATCATCACCGGTGACTTCAACGCCCATCACATGCTTTGGGGGAGCACTAGGATTAATGCCAGGGCCGGAACATTGTTACATTCGCTTCCGATTACGACCTTTCCATCATGAATGATGGTACCTTCACATATCTGCGGGGTCTCACGTATGGCAGTTGCCTTCACCTGACATTGGTGTCACGGTGCTTCTCTCACAAAGGTAAGTGGTTTTGCGATATTGAGACTCATGGGAGTGATCACATACCCACCTACGTGACGATAGATGGTATCATAAAAATTTCTCTTCCGGTGTTGCAATTGGCACTGACTGGTCGATGTTTGCATCGCGTGTTGAGAACGCTTGCCAAGAAGGCCTCGCCTGCAGCCTGGAAAATACCATAGTGGAAGCTATACAAGCGTCCAAATGTAAATTATCGTTTTCGTCTAAAGTAACACAGTTTGACATCGAACTGGAAAAATTACGAGCTCTACGAAGGCGTGCAGAACGACGATACAGACGCACAAGATCAATTTACGATCTGAGGGAAGCAAGGCGGCTCCAGAAAAAGATTCAACGACGCATTTACAAACTGGAGAGCGAACGCTGGAAAGCATTCTGCGAATCTCTAGACCCTCATAAACCACTGTAATATATCTGGAGAACAGTTCGTGGTCTTCGCTCCTCTCCACAAAAACGGCACCCTTTTAAAGCTTTGGCACTCCATCAGGGAAAAACAGAACTCGAGGTGGCTGAAGAATTTTGCACGAGAGTTGCCGGGAATATTGTGAACGAGAGCATCGACGCCGTGATCGTTCCTGAGACGCGATTACCAGAAATGGACTTTCCGTTCACCATGGAAGAACTGGAAGGTGCGTTAGTCGCTTCTAAGCGCATGTCATCGCCAGGTCCTGATGGTATTACTTATAGTGCGTTGGGACACCTTGGACAAAAAGCTAGAAAAGAACTTTTAACATGCTTCAACAACTCCTGGCTCAGCGGCAGTGTTCCCCGAGAATGGAAAATTAGTCGATTAATACCACTTTTGAAATCGGAAAAATCACCATTGGACTTGACAGCGTATCACCCTATTACCCTCGCAAGCTGCCTCGGAAAAGTGATGGAAAGAATGGTTCTATTTCGTCTCGAGTGGTACTTGGAACGATACACCAAATACCCTTCTTGCATGGCAGGCTTTCGTCGGGGCCGCTCCTCTATTGACTATGTCCTTGATTTATCGACATTTGTTCAACAAGAAAAAAGTCGCAAGCGCATATCAGTGGCACTCTTTCTTGACGTGAAGGGTGCATATGATAATGTAGCTCACGATGCCATCCTCACTTCTCTCGCAGCAATGAGTATTGGTGGACGAATGTTTCAATAGATAAAAGATTATATAACTGGCAGAGGCTTCTTTGTACAAACATATGAGGGTACAACTGCCCAACATTACACCTACTGCGGAGTACCTCAGGGAGGTGTTTTAAGCCCCACATTGTTCAATGTGGCCCTCATTGGTCTGGTGAAGGTTCTGCCAAAGTCGGTGTGCCTATCCATATACGCCGATGATATTTGCCTCTGGAGTGCTGCAGTTACTCGCCCTCAGGTGCGTGCACGAAAACAGCGGGTAGCAACCCTCACAACAGCCTACCTTCAGAAACAAGGCCTACATATATCAACTGTGAAGTGCGCGTTGATGGCGTTTACACGAAAACCAATGACGCCATACCCTGTTTACATCAATGGGCAGAGTTTCAAATATGCACGGACGCATCGTTTCCTAGGCATAATAATCGACACAAGTCTTTCGTGGAGCCCACATTGTGCGTACTTGAAGAAGAGACTGCTATCTATTGTGCATATCATGAAATTCTTGTGCGGTAAAGCATGGGGAACGTCTGTGGCCTCCATGCTAGAGCTGTACAAAGCCCTATTTCTGGTCTATTGCGCTACAGCTTGCCGGTACTGACTAACACTTGCAAATAGAATACTCATTCATTGGAGAGTTTGCAGGGTCAGGCACTGCGTATCTGCCTAGGACTGCCCCGATGCGCTTCTACTTATGCCACAATCATGCTGGCCAAAGACCATCCGGTCAGGACATATATAGTTGTGGATTGCCTCAGAGCGCACATTCGACATGCTAGCCGTGTCCCCGACCACCACTTGGCCCTTCTACCTTCCAGAAGACCACGTGCTACGTTTTCAAGCGTCATAGCCAAGCACCTAAACAGCATTCCATCAGGATATACGCCAGCTGCGAGAACGGCATGCCCTTTGTGGTGCCTCGACCAGCCGCAAGTACGTCTAGAAATTCCGGGAATCAAAAAGAAAAGCAGTCACTCCAGAGTAGCATTGAAGCAAGCAACACTGCTATTATTACATGAGTTGTACTTAGACCGAACGCAGATATACACTGATGGGTCCGTCTCATCCAGCAGCTCATCAGGTGCCGCTGTAATTCCGGCTGCAGAAATGACAATCAAGTTTAAGTTGTCGCATATGACTACATCTACGGCATCAGAGCTTGCTGCTATAAGGGCTGCTTTACAATATCTCGTTCAAGAACGTCCAGGAAAATGGGTCATATTCTGTGATTCGAAGGCAGCGCTTCAGAGTTTGCAGTCTGCCATGCGTAGGAGGAGCCATGACCAACTGGTACAAGAAATAAGACATTGCCATCATGAAGCTCTACCACGAGGGCATGATATTATAAATTAATGGCTGCCTGGACATATCGGTATTACCGGAAATCAACTAGCCGATGATGCAGCCCGCTCAGCCCATGAAGAAACCCGTGTAGTCCCGATTCCTCTATGAAGGAATGATGCAGCAAGACAACTTTACCTGCTGGCTCGAGATCTCACACGTACGTTCTAGTCGTCTACCAGCTTCCAAAGGTGTCAATTTTATGAACTGGATCCTTCGCTAAAGCTAAAGCTATCATCACAACTTTCCCGCTCCGATGCGACACTGTTATGCCGCCTTTGGTTGGGTGTTGCATTCACAAAGGTGTACTCCTTTCGCATTGGTATGGCAGACACTCCTACATGCGACTACTGCGGAGATGAAGAAACCATCGAACACGTCCTGTGCAGCTGCGCTTGCTACGACACACAGCGATGCCAGCTACGGATGGTTTTGAATCGACTTGACCCCGGACCATTTTGTGTGCAGAAGATACTAGGACCTTGGGCATCTGCCTCAGTTGCGCAGAAAGCAACTAAAGCACTGTTACTTTACCTTAAGTCAACAAACCTGAGCGACCGCCTGTGAACTGTGTGTGCTCCCCGAGTGTGCTCGTGATTCTGTGTACCTTCTCATCTTTGTGCAACTTTTTTTCCCCTTTATTCCTTCCCCAGTGCAGGGTAGCAAACCGGATGTGCGTCTGGTTAACCTCCCTGCCTTTCCTTGTATCTTTATCTCTCTCTCTCTTCCTAGAGCATACATCTATTACTCGCTAAATTATTAGATGAAACATTCATAGGTGCGGGCTTATTAAACATTAAATTTGAATTTCAAGAGTAATCTTCGCCTCTTTGTTCAACCGACCACATTGAGGGAGAGGCGCTAAATCGTACTGTCAAAGTTTAAAGATTCTATCAAATATAAATCAACACCCTGGTGGACGAAGTGTGGACGCCCCTTCTGAAATCACCGCGATGGACTTCTATGCACGCGAGGTAGTTACGTGAACGTTCGCTGTCCCTGAGTCAGCATTACGAATTTGGTTCCTAACAAAGAATAGATGTCACAGAATATTATTAGAGCCCATGGATGGAAGCGCCGCGTTTCTGTAGATTATGAGCGGCAAGGAGGAGAGGTCTTTGCCGGTTAAGTTTTTTTACATAATAATGTGGGAAATATTACAACATATTGCGACTATATTAGAGCATAAGATTCATTGCGATGCTTGCGCTTGCTCGCTTCAAAATATCGTCTGACCTCTACATGCAGAAAATTTGCACCAGAGAGAGAAGGGTGATTGATTCATTGATTGATTGATTGATTGATTGATTGATTGATATGTGCAGTTTAACGTCCCAACACCACCTAATGATTATTAGGGACACCATAGTGAAGGGCTCCGGAAATTTCGACCACCTGGGGTTCTTTAACGTGCACCCAAATCTGAGCACAAGGGCCTATACCACATTTCCGCCTCCATCGGAAATGCAACCGCCGCAGCCGGGATTCGATCCCGCGATCGGTGGGTCAGCAGCCGAGTACCTTAGCCACTAGACCACCACGGCGGGGTGATAGAAGGGTGAACGAAGCATTTTGCAAATCTTCGCAGATTATCGCGATAGCTGATGCGCTTGTGCGAAGGCACGGCGAATGTTATAAGCGTACAAGCGAAGGCAGTTTGTGTCTGTAGTCGTGTCATGCGGCACTCTATATAGTGGTCTTTCGAAGCAATAAGCGGAAAGTTCATGAGGTGGCGTGTATTATCGTGAGCAATGTGAGTTTGAACGTGTGAGCGCGTGGCGAATGACCTCGCATTCTACATGGGCTGATTCGAAGCAGGCGTTCTCGGAAGCAAAGTGGAAAGGGCGGCGTGCTTCTGGTATCTCTTTGCACTCCCGCCTCGGTATCGTTACTGCACGCATGAAGTTTCCTAATATGCACTAGAGGGAACTCTGGCGCTAGTCTCTATGAGAGCTGCAACGCACGGCGCTTCAGCGAACATGGGAATGATGGGTAGTACGCACATATTATTTTTATTTATTTTATTTACATTTCACCTACACCGCCGTGACGCATTACGTAGGGCAGGTACACATAATAATTTGACTACATAGTTGTTTATCGAAACAATAGATTCAACAAATAAAACAGCACTCAAAATATTTTAAGAGAAGATAAAAAAAAACCTCGAATATTGGTGAGTGAAAACAACGTCACAGTCATGCATTTGTAAACACCCACACGCTTCGAGACAGCAAACCATTCTTAGTGGCAGTAATACTGTAGGAGTTGTTACAAGGAAGAAAAAAAGGATTCATTATCAGTTTCATTGACGAGATCATCCGGTAGACGGTTCCATTCCTGTATTGTTTTTACGAAAAAAGAACTACTGAAAGAGTGGGCTTTGTAGCGGTATTCTAATATTTTTCGTCAATGGTCTTGACGATTAGAGACGTACGTTGGTGTGAACAGATAATTAAGAGGGTTAATGGCATTTCCAATATTATATATACATTTGTCTAATCTTCGTATTCTAGCCTGCTTTTGGCTCCGTATGTGTTCATGTGGCTTGGAGCTGTTTTCTCACGAAACAAGAATCTGCAATTGCTCAGCGGTTTCGCTTCACCGCCTTATTCTTTTAGACTTGCCTTTCCAAACCGGGTCGCGAAGTTCAAAAGGGTTAAAGTTTTCTTTAAAAACAAAACAGAAACACAGCAATAAACGAAGCCGCAAGTACGATTCGTCACCCGCAAGTACGAAGACTGGGCAAATGTGTGTGCTACCCATCATTCCCATGGTCGCTGAACGATTGCAGTGACAGAGTCCCCTCTAGTTATTTTAGGAATCTCTATGGCTGTACAGCAGTAGCTTATAGGGCGTTATTGGCTGCAAGCGGCGATATGAACTCGCATAATGCGCACAGTCACACCCAACGACCCACCAGGCTATGCTAAGCTTTCGGCTTTGACGTAGGCTGCCGTGATGCCATGCATGCCTGTATTATACGCAGGTGGTGTTGTCTGCGCGTTTTGATACCCGTCTTTCACTAACGTTGTTTTTTGGGCATTTTTCTTCGTGTTATTATAGCTAGGGGCAGATTGCACGCAATGATCAGCCGTTCGCCCGCAACGCTATAGCAGTGGGGGAGTGCCAACTGACAGTGGAACAGCGCCCCTCCTTTCCCCTCCGGTTTCGGCAGCGCCATCCTCGTATCACATCATCGCGGTTTCTAGGCTATTCACCACGCGCTTGGGTGTTGGTGTTCGAGGTCATATTGCTCACGATAGTACATTCGGTCATAGCCAGCCGGTAACCTCGGAAAAATACTGCCCACTTACCGCGGGATACTTAGCTCTTACAAAGAGCAGACGGGTGTCCTCCTGGTAACATCAATAATAATAATAGTGGCAGAACTTTTACGTGCCTAAACCCCGATGCAATTACGAGGCCGCCGTAGCGAAGAGCAACGGATTAATTTTTACCACATCGGGTTCCATTTTATTTCAATTCAATACGATTTCATTTATTTTTATTCTTGCGGTATTTCGTGCAAAGACTTGTTGAGCCAGTAGCCAAAGCAGTGTGGGCGCATAGCCAATATACGTATAGCAGCTGCAACACCATGTTCATATCCAATTATCAGGAATAAAAGCTTAATGCTGAAGCCAAATACATAAACTCGATTGATGAGGAGGTTTGACGTCTCAAAACCATCATATGATTACGAGAGACGTCGTAGTGGAGGTATACGGAAATTTCGACCACCTGGGGTTCTGCACCCGGATCTGAGCACACGGGCCTACAACATTTCCGCCTCCATCGAAAATGCAGCCGCCGCACCGGGATTCGATCCCGCGACCTGCGGGTCAGCAGCCGAATACCTCAGCCAATGAATTGGCAGCTGTACGGGGCTGAGTCATCTTTAGTTGACTTGTACAGCACGAAATAGGGCTCGA